>JASDQU010102581.1:181011-195546 GCA_032191745.1 Picea mariana | reverse complement strand
AAACCATAAAATTAAAAATATATATGTATATAAAGTAAAAGAAAATGAGAAAAATTAAGAAAACGGTAAAAAAAAAATTATAGCCCCAAAAAACTTTAAAAAGGTGGGAAAAACCCAAAAAATTAAAAAATATATATACAAAAACCTCAAATTAAAAAAACTTAAAATAAAAATTTTAATAATAATAAAAAAAAGAGTTAAAACACATTAAAATTACAACAACAAAAAAATTAAAATTTATATAAAAAAACTTAAAAAATAAAATTTAAACTAAAACAAATTCATTTATATATATGAGGATGGGAGGTGGCGGAAATAGTGGAGAAATGTATTATACATTTCTCCAATATTTCCCCACTCACCGCACCCTCATATATGAGGGCATATACATTTCTCTATATATGAAACATATATCTTATATGTTTTATATATATGAGGGTGGGAGGTAGAGGAAATAGTGGAGAAATGTATTATACAATTCTCCAATATTTCCTTATATATGTTTTATATATATAAAACATATATAGGAAAATATTGGAGAAATGCATAATACATTTCTCCACTATTTCAAACACACACACATATAAGGGTGGGAGGTGGGGGAAATAGTGGAGAAATGTATTATTATACATTTCTCCACTATTTTCCTATATATGTTTTACTATAGGGAAATATTGGAGAATATATATATATATATATCTGTGTGTGTCTCTGTGTGTGTGTGTGTTATATAATATAAAACATATACATAAAACACTAAAACATATATGTTTTATATAAATTTGAATTTTTTTTAGATATTTCTGAAACAAATTATTTTTAAGGTGTTTTAATTTATTTTCGTTAAATATTTTTTTATTTTAGATGTTTTTTTTAATATTTTATTGAATTTTTTTCTTTTTGAGTGTTTTTTTTCATTTTTTTTTTAAGTTTGAAGGGATTTTTTATTCTTCTTCTTAACAAAAAAAAATGTATATTTTTTAAATTATTGTTTTCCGGCTAAATTTTAAATTTTTTTCATTTATTTTTTGTTTTTATTTGTTTTTCACCATTTTGTTAAGTTTTGTTGTTGTTTTTTTTAATTTGGATTTTAAATATATTTGTGAAGATTCTCTCTTTTCTCTTTATTTATTTTTTAATGTAAATTTAAGAAAAAAAAGTTAGTAAATAAATTTTCAAGTAACCATTTAGGATCCAATTTTGTTTTTTTTTATTGTGTAGGGATTTGTTGTCAAGGCCACCGTTTGAATTAGGTCGTATTTAGCTACAATTTTAACGTTTGGAAAAAAACATTTTACTTTAGGTAGCGTCACGTTTTTATTTAGCTGTTGATTTTAAGGTTTTTCTAAGCAATTGTTTTATGTTTTAAGGCCATGCTTGAAAAAAGTTGTAATTTTGACCTGGTTAGAAAAATTGGTGCTATCGGTAGCACCACTTTTTGATTTGGGGGTTGATTTTAGAGTTTTTTTGAGCAACCATTTTATCCTTTAAGCCCATGCTTGAAAAAAGTTGTAATTTTAACCCGGTTACAAAAAATGGTGCTATCGGTAGGACCACTTTTTGATTTGGGGGTTGATTTTAAAGTTTGTTTGAGCAACCATTTGATCCTTTAAGCCCATGCTTGAAAAAAATTGTAATTTTGACCCGATTACAAAAAATGGTGCTACCAGTAGCACCACTTTTTGGTTTAGGGGTTGATTTTCATGTTTGTTATGTAAAAATATGGGTTTTAAGTGCTAGAGTTCTTGTTTTGAGGTCACAGTTCTCATTAAGTTGGTAACTATGTTTTTAACGAGATGAGAGCTTCAACTTGATTACAAGAGATAGGGGGAGGGATCTCATTCGAAGGATTAATATGTTTGTTACTAGGATATTTTCGAGTAGGCTATCATACTCCAAATGATGTTTCTAGAGGGGTAGGTTGATCTTTCTTCTTGCATTCCTTAGAAACATGACCATATTCATTACATGCATTGTATTTAAATGATATATGCTCACAATCCAAAGGTTGGATGTGAGACCAATGGTCCAAACTCAACTATATGGCTTCAAGAAGAACTTTTTCTAGGTTGAATTCAACACATATTTGGGCAGATGAAAATTGTCCAACATTGGGTTTTGCTACATTTGTGTATTTTCCTAGGGTATTCCCAATGGATACCAGAAATCGACCATCCCAACGATTGAGGAGGAGATAGGGGAGGTGTGCCTAGAACAAAAAATAATAGGAACATCATATTAAAGACTCTGGAACATGAAATAAGGGCCACTCTGGAAGATAAGATCCCTATATTCCTTGAGTTTAAAAAGAAAATCATAGTAAACCATTTTGCATAAATAAATTGACAACTTACCTTTGATAAGTTTCATATAGTTTCATTGAATCCATTACATGGCGGTGAGGACAAAGGCTATTAAAATGGCCAATTAAGTTGTTTTTCAAGAAGATAAGAGCCTTCCTGCATGGAGCCACAGGAGGAAACTCAAGATAGGGGATCTTGTCCATCTTCTTTACTAACCTAGAAGGATCCTATTGGGATGATGTTAATTTCCTCTCCATCAACGTTACCAATGCTTTGAAGGCAAGTGGGACACAAAGCTTTAGTTATTATCCCCTTTGGTCGTCGCCACCATGAAAGGTCAATCAACTTGGGAAAACCAATGCTTTAAGGTTTTCTACTCATTCTCAAGAGATTGCATTCCAACAAATATTAACTTGAGGAAATTAATGATTAATACTCTTATCGATTTAGATATTCTCATCTATATATAATTTTAACTTATTTTTTATTCTAGTATTAGGAAACTTTAATATTGTTTTATAATAATTATTTGTTTTGAGTATGGATATGGTTAAGAGACTTCAATAAATGATTAATACCCTTATCGATTTAGATATTATCATCTATATATAATTTTAACTTTTTTCCTAATCTAGTATTAGGAAACTTTAATATTGTTTTATAATAATTATTTATTTTGAGTATGGATATGGTTTTTTTTTTGTAAGTGAGTGTAAGAAACTGTATTACTGAAGAAAGATTATGGTACAAAAAAGGGGGGTCTCCTGGTCTGCCTAGAAGGAAACTAGACCAGGGGTTCTCGAGTTGCGCTTGTTGATATATACGAGGGGTGGGATTGGTCTGCCACCAAGGGAAACCAAGCCAGTCCTACCATAACCAGTTTGAAAAAGATAAGCAAACAGACATAAAAAGCAGAAGTTGAAACAACCTACTAGACCCGAGTGGGTAGTGGGCCGAACTGACCTGACTACGCCTGGCATTACTGCCATTAGTCTAACCAATCACTAGTCCATGACTATGATGTGTTTCTTTCCACTGTCCGCCTGGATCTTGTTATCATCCTTCTGGGAGACCGTGCGAGTCTTCTTGATTTGGGTTGACACACCATGTCCATCGGCTAGCGTGATGTCCATGTGATTGACATAGCGCAAATAGAGGTGGAATTGAACAGCCAACCGCTCCATCTTGGATTTTTGGTCCTTCTCAACCTCGACTAACAGTTTGGTAATAGTTTCCATACTACTAAGGCGACTTAGAATTATGTCCAACATTTTCTTGTGTTCCTTGTTATCCTCCTGTCTGACATCTTCCATCTCTGAATTCACTTTGTCGATCATCATCTTAGTTAACCACGCCATCTCCATTGTTTTATGGTAGAGGGTTTCCCTGGGCTGCGTGACCCCCGGATCAGTTACCCAGTCTACTTCCTGTGCCAGTGCCTCCCATGCTTTGCCTTTGCATTTTTCTTTTATTTCCTTTTCCCATCGGGTAATAGTCGTTTTTCCTTTCGGCGCGACCAGAGTTTGGAAGGTGCCCTCCGCATCTTTTTCCACCTACTCCATTCTTGACACCTGTTGAGGACTATTCAGAAGTTCCTTTCCAAGGGGATTCCTCTTCCTGTGCATTTGCTTCATTCACACCATCACGCTTGGTCTGTCGCAGCTCCTTTGTTGGATACTCGGCTTGTACCTCACATCACAGGGATTCTTCCTTTCTCTGTCCTTGTATCTATGATATCCCCTGCATTTGCACTCCTTCTATTTGCATCTATTCCTACTTTCTCTCCTCTTATTGATCTTCCCCTACTGCAATCTTGTCCTTCCAATCATGGATTGCCCGTAGTGGTGATCACTCCCGTCCTTTTTCCCGGTTGTGGCTCGTATGATCATGATGAATCAGACTTTATCCCTATGTGGGTCTCTACCCCTGCTTGCTTGAGATTCAACTGTGATGCTCTTCGTACCTGTACTTTGGCTTAGTGGGTCGCTTCTAGACCATGTCACTCCCTCATGCATTATGTCATTCGTTGCATGCGGTTTGTCATCTATACTTTCCCACGTGCTTTCCCACAACTCTTACTGTCAAAAGCACCTTGATGTTGTACCTTTGCCTGTTGTTTATGATGATCCTGCATGGTAATTGGAGGTCGAGTGTTAGGCAATCATATCTTGCTTGGGTCTTGCATGTCTACCACTAGGCCTTGTGCTGCCCTCCTTGATGTGATATTCCTTGATTAAAATTCCTTCACGGTCTTTTGTCGCTAGTTGGATGCAGTCTGTTTTGAGTTGTCCATTCAGGATGCTGACCCAGGTAGTGTCTAGTTCTGGACCTTCCTTTCCAACCCCCTCATTGGCTAGCCTATCCACCAGGCCATTCGATGACCTGCGAACCCAGTGCAACTCCACTGTATTTAGAGTTTTCAGATGCTCCTGGATATTTTGTAGGGAATGTGTCAGGCGCCAGTGTCTCTGAACCTTGCCCACTTTGGTGCCATTTTGGAGTCTCTTCATCATGTTGATGACTAGGGTGGAGTCACCTTCCACGATAGTGTTTGTCATCCTTTCACGACTTAGGATTTCAAGGCCAAGCTTCAGGGCTCCAAATTTTGATGCGTTTTTTGGTTGAGTTTCCCATACTCCCAGCGTATAGCCGGATGATGTTACCACAACTGTCTCTGATCATGCCTCCCATCCCTGCCACTCTTGGGTTTCCTTTTTCTGCCCCATCAAAATTCAGATTGAGGAACCCTAACAGAGGGGGGGACCTATTGCGGTCTCCTATTTGTAGTTACAGTTCCCGCCCTCCCAGTGTGTTGTTGCGCCCGTCTTTCAAGTGAAAAAAATTCAAGATGCGGGAGTCCTGGTCTGTGAGTTGTGTTTCTTCCTTCTTGCAGTTGCAGCTCTGCACCATTTCTCGTATTTGGGAGATTATTGCATCCTTGAGATTTCCTTCTGGTTGGCTTTCATTCCGGAAGATGTGTTGGTTCCTTTCTTTCTATATTTCCTAGATGATCATCCCCAGCGTTAGATTTCAGCAGAGGTTCACCATTTCATTTTCGATGTAACTCTCATTCCAGTTGTTGATGGTTGCATTGATGTTACCTCGAATCCTATTGGACTGACGATAGATTCATGTCGTCCAATCCTGTATCTTTGTTGTGTAACTGCATTCGTTGAGGAGGTGATTGGTTGTTTCCTCCTTAGCTTGACAGAGGTGGCATTGATATGGACCTACAAAACCCCTTTTCTTGAGGTTTTTCGAGGTTAGAATTCGGTTGTGAAGAACTAACCATTCAAAAATTTTGATTTTTGTCCATTGGGGGCTGCACCAAATCTTTCCCCATTGTTGCGTCGGGTCTTCTTGATTTTGGTCCGCTATGTAATACCGTGCTTCTTTTAAGTTGAATTCCCCACCATTTTCCCTGCCCCACCTTAGTTGGTCCTCTTCCTCTAAGACTACAATTTTCCTTTTCCCCAGTTGCTCCTCCACCTCTTTCATTATTGTTGTGATCCAGTCTCTATTTTATGGATTGAGTTTGTCCCAAATCCTCCATCTGTCAATACCATTTATTTTCTTCCAATAGTGATGGATTTTTGTTTTTCCTTGCGCTGTCATTTCCTGTTGCAGCTCCTCCCTATCTGGGTTTTCCATTATGGGTTCCTATTACCACGCATCCTCCCATAATCTGACTGTTTTACCATTTCTGACTTCCCAGAAGTTGTGTTTATGGATCCAATTCTTGTTGCGCCAGGAGAGATTCCAGATGGTTGATCCCTCCCTTGTGCCCATGAATCAAATTTGATCCTAGTCGTTGATGTTCGAGGCATACTTGGCCTTCCAGAGTTTTTCCCACGATATTGATTTGTCCTTGACCCATCTCCACTAGAGTTTTTCCCCGTACGCTTCGTTGGTTACCTGTGGGTCTTGTAACCCCAGACCTCCTTTGCCTTTTGGTCTACAAACCTTCTCCCAGGCCACCACGGCCCATTTATTTTTATTTTTTGTACCTCTCCATAGGAAATATATTTGAATGGCTCTTATCTTTTGTAGTATTCCTTTGGGAGTGAGAAACACTGACATCATATATACCGAAATTTCTTGTAGAACCGCTTTGGTAGGATAAGCCTCCCAACCAGGTTGAGAGCTCTGTAAGACCATTTTCTTACCCTCTCCTGCATTTTGTTGATCACTCCTTCCCACACTACCATTTTGCATGCTCTTTCCTTCAGGGGGATTCTTAAGTATTTTGTTGGGAGCGTTTTGCGTTCAAACCCCATAATGTTGGTCAGGTTTCTTTGAATTGTAGGATTAGTTTTGAAGAAGTAGATCATGGATTTAGGATGGTTGATATTCGCCCCTGAGGCTTCCCCAAAGTCTTTTAAGATACTTTTATAGTATTTTTCTTCCTTGACTGTGGGTGTGCCATGGAGTAGGGTGTCATCAACGAATTTTTGGTGTGTGGAGGTTGGACAATTTTTGAAAGGTTTGATGCCTTTTATTTCCCCTGCTGCAGTTGTGCTTTTTATGCTTTTGTTGAGCCCTTACATCATCAGAATAAACATCAAGGGGGATATCGGGTCTCCTTGTCTGATGCCTCTTGGAGGCCAGAGGGTTTTGCTGGGGATCCATTGATTATAAGCGAGTAATTTGTCGTTGAGACTAGATTGACGATCCAGTTGATCCAGTGTTGCTTGAAACCAAAGGCTTCCAGCATCTTGGCCATATAGTGCCAGCTAATTTTGTCGTAAGCCTTCGCCAGGTCAAGTTGGATTATCATCTCACCTCTCCTTTGGATTTTCAGCATGTGTATAAGCTCATGGGCATGGATGTTGTTGTCCAGGATTTGTTTTCCTTCTACGAAACCCTCATGTTCCTATGAAATCAGTGTTGATAGGAGGGGTTTTAGTCTATTGGCTATGACTTTGGAGATTATCTTGTAAACTACATTGCATAAAGCTATAGTCTTGTAGCGATCTGGGGTCTGTGCGTCATTTTCTTTTGGGATTAGATTGATCAGTGTGGCATTTAATGCTTTCAAGATGGAGGCCGAGTGCCTGGAGTCTTCCACCACCCCATAAATGTCATGTTCAACCACTTCCCAGCATGCTTTGAAGAATTCCATTGTGAATCCATCTGGACCTGGGGCCTTTCCATTGGGCATCTCCTAGACCACTTGGTCAATTTCCTCCTTTGCGATGGGTTTTCTTAGATTGATATTTTGTTCCTCGGTGACCAGCCTGGGAATATGTTGAGGTATCCTTTGGATGGCCTCCGTTCTATCTTGGTTGGGTTCTTGGGCTATCCCCTGGAAATGATTAACCAGTGTATTTTCAATTTACTTGTGGGATTCTCTTTCTATCCCTTCCCGATCCCTAATTTTCAGGATTTTGTTATGGGTTCTTCTTGCAATGGTTGTTCTATGAAAAAACTTGGTATTCTGCTCCCCTTTCTTTAGCCACCTGATTCCAGACTTTTGGCGCCATAGAGTTTCTTTCTGTTGGCATCTCGCTTCCCATTCCTGGGTCATTTGGATCTCTTCTCTTTTTCGATCCTCTGTGTATCCCCCGTCTATGCAGAGCTCCTGGAGTTTCCTCATTCTGTCCTTGATATTTTTTTTTCTTGGTTTATGTTTCCAAAGATTTCCTTGTTCCACTCCTTGAATTTGTGTTTGATGTACTTGAGTTTCTTATAAAGTTTGAACATCCTTGTCCCTTGATCCAATAGTTCCTCCAACCACCACTAGTTGATGTTCTCCTTGAAGGTGGGATGTTCAATCCAAAATTTCTCAAATATAAAAGGCCTATTCTTCGGAGTGGTTTGAAAGTTTACTTCCAATTGAACTTGCCAATGGTCTGAACCCCCCCCCATGGAAGGATACTGCAGTCTAAAGTTAGTCCCTACAAAATGATGGATTCCGACACCAAGAATTTTTCTAGCCTTATAGCTACTTGGTGGTGATTTATTCGTTTGTTATTCCAGGTGAACTGGCCATTGTTGGTTCTGATGTCCACCATTTCCATTGTATCAATGAAAGCTGAAAATTCCTTCGCATCTCTATCCAGTCTCCTGGTGCCCCCTTTTTTCTCTGCAAGTGTCGTGAAGATGTTGAAGGCCCTTGCCAGGATCCAATGGAGGTTGCGGGATTGGGCCTTTAGATTTTCTAGGTCTATGAGCATTCTCCTTTTTTCCTCCAACATCTGGGGACCATACACATTAGTGCATAGAATCACCTCTGTGTTACATATAATTTGCATGTTAATTGAAAGTGTGTGCCTCGTCACTTCAGTTGCTAGTAGGTTCATTGATTGTGGGTTCTACAGGGTGAAAATGTTGCATGCCATCTATTGGCCTTCGATAGTCAACATCTTCTACTTACTCCATTGTTTTTTACTGATTGTTTCCATTCTGTCTACAGTGCATTTTGTCTCTTGGATGAAACAAAGGTCAGGTTGTTCCTTCCTCATTCTATTTTTAAGGATTCTTTTCTTTCATGGGTTGTTTAGGCATCTTATATTCCATGTTATAATCTTCATTTAAACATGTGGGGGGGAGTTGGGAAAGAGATTTTTTATCTTACCTGAATTTATCAGTAGGGCTCCTAGTTCTTATAGGGCTACGCTTTTTGATTTCCTGCCTTTCTTTTGCCTCGTCTTCTTGGGTGAATGTTGTGTGTGTCCCTCGCCTACTTTGATTCACAGGTGTCCTATCTCACCATGCGTGCGCTTGATCCCTCTAGATTTTTTTTCCTCCCTTAGAAGGAACAGGTATTGGATGCGATCTAGTTGCTCTGCTAGCACATTGTCTACTCCCTGCCTTTTCCATTGTTCCAATATGTTCATGATATATATTCCTTCCCTTTACACAATGTCTCTAAGATTAGGATCTTTCGTGCCTACCTCGCTTGGTTTCATCTCAGAATCTTTGTCTGCCTCCTGCATTGGGGTGTTGGCATCTTCGTTTCCTCCTTCCATAGGAATTGCACTACCTCCATGTTCCCTCTTGTTGCTTGGAATATATGTGTTCTCATGAGTTGCTTGTTCCCTAGCTTCTCTAGCTTTTGTCTTTTCCTTTCCTCCTTCTTCCCCTTGGTTGGCCTTGTCATGCCCTTATAGTCTAGTCATGGCTACTTGATTTCTTCTTTTTGGGGATTTGCTTTGTTTCTTGTTTGCTCTGTTTCTATGGTTCAGTTTTACAAACACGTCCTCATCCTACCATGTTTTGGTGTTTTTCATTTTTCATTTTTTATTGAGAGTAAATTATATGATTAGGTGTCCATGTTCATGACATATTCTGCATCTAAACGAGATCTGCTCATAGTCGATGCTTCGTATCCATTCCTCATCCCTGAATTCCAAACTTATGGCTTCTGGGAGCGCCCCCGAAACATTCATTTCTATGCAGATCCTTGCATAGGATGTATATCTCCCTTTTAGGGTTGCTTCTGATGTCTTAACATATTTTCCAAGCTTCTTCTCAATTGCTTCCAAGGTGGACGATAGCCAGTAATCTAGCGGTAAGGAGTAAAGCCTCAGCCAAACTGGGACATTTTTAAAGGTTTCTTTCTCTGGGGAGAAATTTTCCTTCCATGGATGCATGTACAGCCCTGCTGAGGCATGGAAGTATGCCCCCCCTCAAAGAATTTATCCCTATCCTCCAGGTTCATGAAGACTGATGTGAAAAATCCTTTCGAGCCTAGGTGGAGTTCCACTTCTCCACTTGACTTCCATTGATATTTTATCCAGTTGGGCAACATTCTTTCTATGGGCCACAACCCCATGAACTTGCAGATTAGTGCATGTGTCTTCGTCTGGTCCCAATAGAGTTGTGTTTGTGGGTCTTCTAGTATAACCTTGGGTATCAATGTTGTTTTAGGTTCACAATGGTTGCACCCATCTACCCCACTGGGGTTCGCTAGTTCTTGCACATAATTCTAGGCTTCTCTGGCTTCTTCCCCCATGCGATCCCTTTTTTCGTGGTTGTTCTCCTGATTATTTTTCGATCCTGATCCTGAGGCGCTTGTCAACGGTTCTTTGAAACCGATGCCTCATGGGCCTTCCCCCCTGTCCACCACTACATGCTTGTATGAGGGGGTTCCACTCCCGCCCCCTTTTGTAACCATTATGTCCGCTACTGAGACCGCGACTGTCAAACTCTAGCTTGCGGTTTCTCCAAAGCCGTCTCTCAAGTTTTTTTAACCCTAGAACATATAAAAATAAGGTTTCTTGAGTATGGATATGGTTAAGAGCCTTCGATATTTGTTTTACAATAGTCATTTTGATTTGTTATCACCATTTTTAAACTTATTTGATTATTTAAAATGACGTTTATCTTGATTAATATATGCTTCAAGGTGTGATCATTATATGAAAGTAAGCTTGAGCCTTCCAAATATAAAGGTCGAGTCTTTTTTTTTTAATTTTGAATTTCAATTTTTGCGCCGAGAGACACTCTACAACTCAGTATGGGGGAGATTGTTGAGACGTAAAGTGTTAAGTGTCATGTTATAATTTTAATAATAAAATCGGCTCAATTAATAATAGTAATAATAATATTTATAAAAATAAAGTCATCTTAATATACAAAGGCCATAATAATTACTTTATTTTGGTATATAATTATTTTTTTAATATATTTTTAAAAATGAAATATTTTAATATATTTTATAATATTAATATATTATAAAATATATCAATATATTAAAAAAAAATATTGGTTTGAATTTGTTTTGTTTCTATTTGCTCTAGCTTCAATTAATAGATCACTAAAACAATGTAGTGGTTATGGAGGTCATAATATATTATAAAATATATTAATATATTATAAAAATATATTAATATATTATAAAATATATTAATATATTATAAAAATATATTATTATATTATAAAATATATTATTATTTTTTAATATATTAATTTTTTTAATATTAATTTATTTTAGTACTTTAATATTAATGTATTAAACCAACATAGATCCATATTAACCCTGGATCTATCAAGCGTCGTGAGGGATCAAATCTATCGAGGTGCAAACATTTTTTTAGAGTGCAAAACTTGAGGAAAGGTTAAATGTTTGCATCTCGAGAGATTTAATCCCTCTCGATGCTTGATAGATTTGGGGTTAAGATGGATCTATGTTGGTTTTATTTTTTTTAAGTTCAAAGGTACCATGTTAAACATATTTATATTCTTGAGAGTTTATTTTTCAAAAATAGGTATTTTAACAAGGTTGAATATCTCATTTGACCTCTATAATCTTACTTATTTTCCTCAAAACAATTTGACTTCTTAATGTTTTTTGGTTCTCAGATATTTATTTTTGTCCTTGATTTTTTTTTTGATGTTATGTTTTTTAAAGATATATTTAATTTTTGAAGCTCTTGGGTACCTACTTTGTTCTAAATTGATCTCGGTCTAATTCAAGGGGTCCATATCCCTGAATTTAATGTTCATCAATTGGTCAATGGACATTTTTTTGATGATTCCTTCCTAAAAGTCCCTAAGGATCAAAATTCCCATGTTAACACCATTAGATGTTTGGATAACTTTTTTGTGGCCTCGACGCCAATTATCCAATGGACCAAAACACAATGTTATAAATATAATCAATGACTTGTGGTTGATTGGTTGACCTGTTAGAATTGGACTTGGATTCGGTTGGGCCAAATATTCAAATTTATCTATATGTCCTTCTCCTTCCAAGCATCACCTCCAAATTTCTTAGAAGGGTTTGTTTGATAGTGGAAAAAAAAAATGATAATGGATCACTAAACCCGTAGATCTAGTGGCATAGTTCCAAATATGCACTAAATATATAGTATTGATCTGTGTCTACTATTCATCTTACTGGGTTCCTACTCCAATATGGAAAAGGCCTTTAGGAATTTTATGTGGACCAAGCCTGAGCATAGTTTAAGGTTTTCATAAAGTTAATTAGGATCTCTATGGCACTCCTCGAGAATTTTCTCTCTTGGGTATCATCAAAACCCACCTTAGGGCACATATGTTGTGTGTCAAATGGATGATGCAGGCTATCGAGGGGAAGGAGGTCTAGAAGATTCTCGTTTGACATTGAATCAACAAGGATTTGTTACTTGAAAAATAGGTTTGGCATGGAATTTCTTTTCAAACCCTTTTTCTTTTTTTTTCCCCTCAAAAAAATGTAATTTCAATTCCAAATAAAAAGAGTAAGAATCCTTAGGCCTTAAGGCACGCGTCATAATACTTCTACAGTTAAATTTCGTAGAAGTTGCACCAAATTTATCAAAAATACTTCAAAAAAAGATACAACAACATGACAAAATTGTCTCAAGATAGAGCTAATTCTTATTGGGTTCAACAATCTAGAAAGAACAAACCATTGAATTCACGAGTAGGGACAAAACCTTTGGTATGGGACACAATTTCCCCATCAACAAATTCCTCCACGTACATTAATGAATCGGTCCTCAAGATGGCTTCCTATGAATCAGTATCAACAATCATATTCTTCTCACGATATACATGCCTATAACTGATGTGTTGAAATAATGCAGAAATGGTTTTTAACGATTTCCCAAGGGTCACTAACCCCAAGTTCTCCAGTATAACAATAGCATTCATCCAATCAATATTTTTTTTTGAGTCGCCCGTAACTTGCATTGCCCACAGATCCTTGTTGTTAACACAGTGCAATAGAGAAAACAACAGCTTCATCTCTGCCATATTGTTGGAGCCTCGCCCCAAAGAAGCTTTTCCAGTCATATAATGTGTTTATGTAAAATAAAGGATAAAACTCAATCCATCGATGTGCTTGGGTCCCTAACAAGCACCATTGAAAAACCCTGGGCCATATTCGTATTTATTTCCACAATAGGAGAGATATGTGGATTCACCACAAGATTTCCTTTCTTGTAGCTAGATAACAAAGCTACATATTGGTGTACAATTTTGAATGGCATAAAGAATTTCCCTACAAATAAAATCAAATTTATGGCCATCCATAGGCCCCAGGCCAAATAATAGGGAGGAATCAGATCAACTTCTAGGCACGATTTGTGAAGAAATCCCTAAAACAATCATCCACCGATATACCCTCCCAAAGACCATTTAAACCCAAATAGCTTCTTATTTCAAAACATACATGTCGAGTGAAACTACAGTTTTTAAAAGGTGAGTATTGGTTTCCTTAGAATTCAAACAGAGATAGCATAATTGTGGCCCGTCCTTACCTCTCCTTTGAAGATCATCCCAAGTCAAGAAATGGACTTTTAACACTAGCCAAAAAAAACAAATTCATTTTGGAGGGCCTCTAATCTTCTATAATTTTTGGAACCACCACGAAGGAGCCCTTGCATCAGCCTACAACATAGCCTGATATCCAAGTTTGACAGTATAATAATTCCCCATAGAGTTAGCTGTTGGATTACTAAGAGGGGGGGTGAATTAGTAATAGAGCAATTTAATCCTTTTTAACCATAAAGTGCAAGTGTTATATCAATGTATCATTATCATCCAATAGTTTCAGAGTAAATAAACAATGAACAAATGAGCAATCATACACATACACAGTACACCAGTGTTTTTACATGGAAACCCAAAGCGGGAGAAAACCACATAATTCTTTTTCTTATATGTCTTTAAGAATTACATTAATTGGAAGCACCAACTTCCTTTGTTTTCTAGCTGCAACTGGAAGGAGGCTCCAACCCCCTAGTTTCTCAGTCTACAACCTAAGGGAAGCTCCAACTCCCCAATTCTCTAGCTACAACCAAAAGGAGGCTACAACCCCCTATGTTCTCCAACTACAATTGGAATGTGGCTACAATCACATGTCCTTGCCTCGTTCAACCACCCTATCGTAGAAGTAGAATGATGGAACCACTGTCATGCTATCACTGTGAGATATACTGTTGTAAACCTGTACCAATCAACCTGCACCAAAAAACCTGTAACAACTCGTACCAAACACTCTGTAATCAACATGTACCATAAACAAGTGCATCAACCATGAACCAACTTGTACCATCACAAGTGCATCAATCATGCACAACCTGTACCTCAACCTGTACCATCAACAAGTGCATCAACCATGCACTAAATATGTACCAATTATGCATCAAATACACATAAACTATGACTCATTAATATGTACCAACATCATCAACTATACACCTCATGTATGTAACAACTCATCAACTACTTGTCTCAACCATGTACCCAACATGTACCTCAACCATACACCAATATAACTATC
>JASDQU010102581.1:108309-129962 GCA_032191745.1 Picea mariana | reverse complement strand
CATTTCAAATTCATTCTTCATATCCTTTGAAAATTTTTGGCTTAACATGTCTTCGGTACTTCCAAAAATAATATCATCAACATAAAATTCAATTAATAAAATATCATCTTGAGTTACCTTGATGTAGAGGTTGTTGTCTGCACTTTCTTTTTTGTAATGTCACAAACCACCCATGGTTGGGCCATGCTACATGAGAGAACTCTTATGTTCTCTCTATGCGGAACATATTGTAACATACCCAGTATCTAACTGAGCTATGCCACATAAATTTTTCGAACTGCGTGCGATTAAAATATATATACACACAGAACTCTTGTGGAAGAATTATATATAAAATGTAAACATACAAATACATCTATAAATACACATATTCACACTGAAATAACAACAACATATACATGCAACATATACAGAAAATACCCATAAAAATAAACACAGTTATAACTACACATATGATAACCCATAAAAATAAGCACGTAAATAACAATGCAACATGTAAATTTATTACACAATTAGCACTTATCTGGGTAAGAATGTCACCAACTGCATGCAGACCTTCCACGAACCTCCCAGCCTTAGACCACACTATTCATCACTCTCAACAGTGAGTCACCCTCGAGCTGGGACTAAACTCCACTCGGGTAAAGGGATTCCTAACCAGGCTAAAGGCTCATAGAAAACAGGAAAGACTCTGTCACAGGTGCCAACTCAAACTAACAGCGTACAGTCCCTCATTCCTCACATGCCTGTCCCACCCAGGAAGTGTGCCCCTTCTCTATTCAACAGTCCTTCGGCTGCTCCACTTCCTTTCTGGTCTTCAGCAACAGGCCGGATAGGAAGTCTCAGAGCCCTATAGATGTAGTTTAGCAGCTTAAGGAAATCAATTCCCCAACAATTCTCTCACCCAGAGAATTTCTCACGGGCCTGAAAACCCACCTCTTCAATATCCCATGGGCCTGACAACCCGCTTCTTTAGTCCAGCTCCCAAGATAACTAGGTAAACCAACACAAAATGGCTATGGATACAGGTTCAGGTACAGTGACATGAAGATACGAAGGATAGCTCAATGGTGTGTGAATGCTCATGGATGATTGACTGGGTGACTGAATGATGGAAGGAATGATGGCAAGAATTTTTGAAAATGAACTAAGTCCCAACAATATGTATGCATGTCCCCAACTTGATACTTGTCATGTTGGGAGCTACTTTGGCCCACTTGTCCTCAAATTTAGAACTTAGGATAAAATAATTATCCATACTTTATACTTTAAGAAATATTAATATAATATTCCTTTTTGGCTTAAGATCCCTAGCTTAGCCCTTTTCCTTAACTTTTGTCCCTCCCTTTCCCTAACTATTGGAGTTTAGTCCCCCATCTCTTTTATCATGGTCTATCTGCGCACAATGATGTATTTTATATTAATCATGAGATATATACAAAAATAGGTGCACTGGCCTTCAACATCTAGGTTCTCCGGCCTAATCAAAACATAAGCATCCTAGTTTATAATAATTGGCTCACCAGCCTACAAAACATAGCATATACACAAAGGCTCGCTGGCCTCAATACCGCGTGTACTTAAGATTTTGCGCTTGGTATCTTGGAATGTGCACATTTCATCATTTTACTGCGCAATACATGTGCACACTATGCCATGAAAGGTGCATACAAAATTATATCAAATAACTCACCAACTTACGTACATTTGTATTTACATTTACAATTGGGTTCAGCCCAGGGATATTACATTTTCTCAACCCTACCTGCTGTAGATATTTATCAAGTCTAGAGTACCATGCTCTAGGAGATTGTTTTAGACCATACAAGGCCTTCTTCAATTTACACACATAATCTGCGTTCTCTAACAACTAAAATCTTTCTAGTTGTTCAATGCAGACTTCTTCTTCAAGTTCCCCGTTCAGAAAAGTTGATTTCACGTCCATCCGATACACTTTAATATTCTTGGAGCATGCATAAGCTAAGATCAATCGGATTGCTTCCATTCTAGCACCTGGGGCAAGTGTCTCTTCAAAGTCGATTCCTTCAACCTGTGTGTATCCTTTACATACCAATCTATCTTTGTTCCTTGTAACATGTCCATCTTCATTCAATTTATTTTTGAAAACCCAGTTTGTGCCAATCACATTCTTATTATTTGGTCTTGGAACCAATTCCCAAGTGTCATTCTTCTCTATTTGATCAAATTCTTCATCCATGGCCTTATTCTAGAATTCATCCTTGCTAGCCTCTTCAAAACTGTTTGGTTCAATCAAGATAAGAGTGCTAGGTGTATTTTCTCTAGTGAACGGATTCTTCTTCTAGTCTCAACTCCTGCATCCTTGTTTCTGATAATCTAATCTGAAGGATGATTCTTATGTACTCGTTTTCTAGGTGTCTTTGGAGGCACTTGTTGAACTTACTCTTCTATTTATGTCTGATCTTCTTCATCATCCCCTTCTACTTCTTCTTCATATTTTGCTTCTTCTTCATAAAGTTGTTCCACTGACTCATGTTCTTCTTCTTTTAATTATCGTCCACCTGTTTCATCAATTGTTACATTGATGCTTTCCACAACTTTGTTCAACCTCATATTGTAACACTTGTATGATTTCATTGTACTTGAGTAACCAACAAGTATTCCTTTTTCCACACGAGAGTCAAAATTTCCTATTCTGCCATCTTCTCTTTTGATGTAGCATTTGCTTCCAAATACTCTAAAGTGCTTCACATTTATTGGTCTTCCTTTCCATAGCTCGTAGGGAATTTTTTCATTGTTGTTTCTGAACATTACTCTATTTTGAATGTGAACTGTTGTATGCACTGCATGTGTCCAAAAAAAATATCTATCAATTTTGAATCCATTAGCATTGTTCAAGCCATTTCCTGTGTAATTATCATCCATTATGATAATGTTACTTTGTCTCTAAACCACTCTCTGAACCAATCTATGAATCCACACTCTTGTACACTGTCAAAAGACTCTACTGCACAACTGTCCATAATGCTGACCCATTTATCACTATACTATCATGAAGTCTTCACTACTACAACTGATTAATCCATCAAACTACAATTCTACTAACTGATTGCTCTAGATTTGTCTACTCAAACTCTGCAAGTTGCTCGAAGTATGGCTCTTTGGTCTATCACAACTATCGCATAGACTCCCCCTGTCTAATATTCATATTACCTGAGAGTCTCTAAGTCGGATGGCTCAGAACAATTATTTCTCTGATGTGTATTCATCATCATCTTCATTGGTAGATTCAACATCTCTCTGAGCTCTAACTTCTTTCTTTTTTCTGTGGATTCATCTTTCACTACAATGCCTGAAAGTACAATTTCTTGAATTTGTTCCTTATTTACTTGTCATTCTTTTGTTTTAGTTATTTTCCAAACCTTTATGTATCTGACATATTTCTTTTTCTCTGTAGAATTTTCATCTTGTTTTATTGCCAATCTTGCGATCTTTGGGACCTGGTCTTTGTTCACCTATTTTGCATGTTTTCTTATCCATACTTTCTTATATATGATATTAGTGTTCTCTTTCATGGAAGTATCAATCATGCTTCTACAATCACTAGCTATGTGTCCATAGTTATGATATTTGTAACATTCAATGTTACATGGGGCCACATGGGCATTTCTTTCTTGAACATTTCTTCTATAATCCCTGCAATCTGCAACATTATGTCCAAAATTAGTACAATAAAAACAATGACCATAAAATAAATTTGCATACTTGGGAGTGAATGATCTTCTTTGTGGTGTAGTTCTTATGAATTTCTACATTGACTGATCATGATCATGATTGAAGTTTCTTTGTGGCTTGAACACGGATGGTCTTCTTAAAGATGTATCTTTAATAGTTTTCTTATATTCTGGTTGACCATGATTCTTTCCTTTGAGTATTTCTGCATAACTCTTTCTATTTTCTTCATTCTTATTTTCTAGCAACCTAGAGTGCTTCTCTTCATTCTCTATAACCGATGTGGATGTTTTTGTCTCTTCAACGTTCTTTTTGAGCTTGACGATTTTACTTCTCAATGTGACAACTTGTTCTTCGAGCTTCTCAACCTCTTTTTCTTTCTTTAATATCTGAGACTTCATAACTTCTTATGTTCTCTTCGCTTCTTCAAGATGAATTTTTAATGTGATTATTTCTTCTTCAAGTTCTTTCTCTTCTTGACCAAACTCTGACTCAAGCTGGTTTAGATCATTAGTTCTTTCCTTGATATGATCTGTCAATATCTTCTCTCTCATTTCTGCTTCTTCCTTCTGTGTTGCTATGTTGGCTTCCAAATATTGTTTTGATCTTTAAGATTTTCTTCGATCTTTCTGGCTTCTTCTAGATGAGTTCTTAAGTTCTCAATGACCTGTTGGGATTTTTCAAAAATGTGAACACTTTCCTTTTGTTTCATCAATTATTTCTTGAGTGACTTGTTTTCTTCTCTTTCTTTTCTTAGTTCATCTAAAGCACTAATCAATTTTGCTTCATAATTGTCTTCTTTTTCAATTAGTTTTTTTTGGTTCATTTCCTTCATGGCATTCTATTTCAAGATGTTTGTATTTTTCACAATTAAAGCAAAACAACATAACTATGTTGATTGTGTACTCTTCATCTTCTGAATCTGTTTGACATGGTGAACATATTTCTTCTTGATTTGTACCTGCATCTTCTTTGGAATTTTCTAAATTTGTGATGGGTGAAGACTATATATCATGTAACTTATCCCAAAGTTCTTTGGCTGATGAACATTTACCAACCTTTTCTCTTACCGGATTAGGTAATCCTTCCCAGATGAAATTCATTGCAATTTTTTTATTCTTCTTCAATTCCTTCTTGTTTGCAGTCTTTGCCCTTTTTGAATTATCATATCCTGTAACGACTGATACCTAAATATAATGCCCCTGTGCATGTAAAAATACTTTCGTTCTTCTGCTCCATATCTCATATTTTAACCCATTCTGACCATTAAACTATGGTACTCCATTCTCAGAATAATCCATGATCTCCTTCCAGTGGTTAAACTGATTTATGAAGGAACCGACTCTGATTCCAATTGTTGGATTACTAAGAGGGGGTGTGAATCAGTAATAGAGCAATTTAATCCTTTTTAACCATAAAATGAAAGTGTTATATCAACGTAGCTTTATCATCCAATAGTTTCAGAGTAAATAAACAATGAGCACATGAGAAATCATACACATACACAGTACACCATTGTTACACCAATTTGATTTATTTTTTGGCGTCGTTTCTAGGGAGAACCGAGTCAATTTTCCTCAACGAGACATCTTTGGTGAGCTTTTTTCCCAAAGCCCTTATCTTACAAGCTTATCTGGCAACTCCACTAAGGGTGATTCCCTCTTTTCTTTTGATAATCCTTGAGGGGTTATCTGGCGACTCCATTGGTGATAACCCATACTGAACATCATTGTAACAGCCAACCATGGCTCCTCCATGGGATCCAGGTAATATTTTCAGACCCTTGGACATGAGTGAGATCCCATGGTATCCTAGAAAAATGCTTCCTGGGCACACAAAGTCAAGGTTGCCCAAGTTTTCCGGTAATGATGAGACTATTGTTGAGGAACACATGATTATTTTCTCAGCCTTCTTTTAGTTTTTTCCCGTGGATGAAGAGGCTGAAGATTTGGTGATGAAAATTTTTGTAGTCACTCTTCATAATAATGCTAGAATATGGTTTAATGGTCTCCCTGACAAAAGCATCAAGATCATAGCCAATTTTGAAGAGATCTTCCTTGATAGGTGGAGCACTGAAGAAGACCATGATATGCTCTATGACATGAATGAGGATGAAACTTACAAAGAGGAGCAAGAATCATCCCATGATTCTATTGAAGACAACAAAGACCTGAATGAATAAAAAGAGCCTGAAGAGGTGACTCATGAGGATGAAGCGATGATGTTTTCTCCTCCATTTGATGAAGTCATCCAAGATTCCACTCCTCCTGCACAAGAGAATATGGTAACTCATTTCCCTTTCCAGGATTTTGATGATGCTCTATTATGTGATTCGAAAATTGAATAAGTGTTAGAGAAACCCTTGGATGTACTAGACCCTCCATGTTATGATAAAGGTAATGATGTGATTGGTAATAATTATGAGTTAATACATGTTGGGATACGTAAATGGGATGTGATTGGTCATGATGGAGATCACATTTTTGATATTGAAGGTCATTTTCAATTGTTGCCTTTACAACAACCATATGTGATTGTTGCTAAGTCATATGTTTGGCGACAAGAAGATGACATGATTACGAATTTGTTCCAACCACCTAGGGATGATATTTTGCAGTATTCTCATGATGATTTTTGGTCATGCCCTGAGGTGTTTGGTGTTGTACTAGTTTTATGATTTTACCTAGCATTTCTCACTAACATAGAATAGTGTAGGTAGGTTAGGGTAGGCATTTGCATATTCCATATCATGGTAGTATAGTTTTCATTTAGCTTAGCATGATTTTGCATGCATGCTTATGATTTACATGTTCCTTTATTTTCATATTGCATCATTGCTATGTCATACTTATATGATTGCATTGACATGTTAGAATAGTAATATTGGAAAATTTTATTTTCAACATTTGCTTTTGGATTTTGACAATTTTTGTAAGAACGAAGAGTGATAGCACCACCCTAGATGCTCTAACAATTTTGTTGAGTGTGTAGGCATAGGTCGTATCAGAGATGTTGAGGTTCTTATGTGCTCTACGGTAAGCACATGTCCTCAAGTAGCATTATGATGTTACCCCCTCATGCTTGGGGTAACTAAGGAGATCATGTCTCAAGGCCCATAGGTAGCAAACATGGAGTGTTGAGAGCCAGATTGACTAGCATATCCCCACAAGGCCCCTCCTATTCATTGATGCATCACCATACATCATTAGCAGTAGAGCATCATCCATCACACCGGCCTAGTCCTAGAGGCCAACAAGTCTTTCTTCATGAGGTATTAAGTCTGGTATCATGGTAAGTGTCACTCTAATAATTGAATCATTTGAATATGTTGCAAATAATTCTTTCTTGATTACAGAACGTTTGCTTGGAAATTATACCTTGTTTTATTTAACCTTGATGGGTGTCATTTTGTCCTAGTAAGTTGGTCACCCTCAGGAATAGGGTGCTACTGGGGGGTTCCTTGAAGAGTCGTCGTACCATTCTTTATCATGCTTATCACTTTCCATACTTCTCCCATTTCGTCTCCTCGTCTTTTGGGTTTTGGGGTGCACTGACCCAAGAAGGGATTGTACCTCATTTCATGGGAAGAAGGGGATGAAGGCCCGGAGGGAAATGTAGCTGGAAAAAGTTAAAAATGAGGGACCCGTAAAATAAATAACTAATTGATCAATCATGCCAACCAAGGTAGAGCATATGTGGGATATGCATTTCCTTTTTAGTGTCCCTTACTGTCTTCAACTTCGGGAAGCGTGATGGCCAAGGTAGAGTGTGTGTGGGCTTAGTTTTTATTACTTAGTTTAGTGCCCCCACATGTCTTCAACTTGCCCACACTCTAATAAATTAATGGCAAATTGGGTTGGAAAAATGTTGCATCATGAATGAATGGAAGCACACCCTCTACAAAGGCACCCATAAATGAGACAATACGAACCCTTGTATGTCATGAACCCCATGCCCAGAAGTCTTACCTACTCCACCTCATATTCACACATGACTTAAATAGGTTTCCCTTGGGAAACACCTTTGACTTGGGGATTGACTGGCCCAATAGGATTCCTTGACACCCCTCCCACACCTAAATTTGACAAATTGTATACGGTCTTTGAGCATTTGTTTGATTTGAAAAGGGGGGTTTGATGCACATGTTTGGGTGGTTCTATTATTATATGTGGCTTACTTGGCATGATTCTTGTGACTTATGGACCCTTGTAGGACGTATATGTTTTTCTTTGTAGGACCTTGCTCGATGGATAGGCATTCATGACGAGATGTCTTTGTTTGGACCTTCATGGGGGCTTAGGAGCCCGAGTATGGATGCAGAGACCCCATGTTTGGGGCAGGATTTTGATCACCATTTTTAAATTGAAGAAGCAGATCGTTGCCTTTGGAGGCACTCTGTCAGGGCTAGAGGAAGATCTCCCACCTTCTCCCACTTGGACGTTGGCCTTTGTAGGCTTGGACATCACTCTGCTAGCCCATGACATCATTCTAGGGCTTGATGTTTTGATGGAGGAGGCTTGCCATCACACTTGGCACATGTGGGAAAGATCTATGGCCTTTGGAGGCCAAATGTTGCAACTTCTCTTGCCCAACATTGCACTTTGGGATCCTAACATCACCCTAGAAGGGCATCATGTCACCCTATTAGGGTTTATTTTATGTACAATTAGAGACAAATTAAAGGGGTCGAACCTTAATTTATCGTGGACAAATAATTTTTGGAAAGGTATTGTATAAATAAGGCCTTGAGACATTCCTTTTTAACATGACTCTCCTCACACAAGAGGACACGTCTAAAATTTTGGCCCTCTTGGGAAATATTGGCTGAAATTTACTAGTGTGCACCTCTATGAGTACATGCTTTGGATGTTTCTTAGCTATTTTGTGGTGGAAAATCCTTCAACTAGGGTGTGTGATTTATTATTCTTGGTTAAGTAAGTAAAATATTCAATTCCATTTCATGTTTTGAATGGTTATGGTAAATTAAACTTGTTCATGTTGAAGACTATGATATTGCTTGCTTAAACACTAGGAGAGGAACATAAGGTGTTTCTTCCTCTCTCTAGTTCTTTCTACTTATTGAATTGTCAAGATAATATTGTCTAGATTAGGTTTCTAAATCCCTAAAGTGATAGCACTTTAGGAGTCTTATTCTAGAGGCTTGTTTCAAAATAATTTCCAAGAATTTAAGGAAAGAGAAATTCGCTAGGGCCCAAAAAGTGTTTACTCTCTAGCTGAATTTGTCTTTTGAGACTTGAATGCTTGAGGCCTTAAGATGCTACACCTCAAGAATTCACCTCATCATCCTAAGAGCATTCTTATCATTATTTCTCAAAGTATTTTTTGTTGTTGTAAATGACTCCATAGCCCAAAAGGCACTTGTCTACTTGTTATATCTTGTGAAGGAATTGATCAAACAACTCTCATATTCTATTCTCTAAAGATTCTACTAACTTTTACTAACCCTAGTTTAGATAAAATCACTAAATAACTTGTTGTTATAGCAAATATTTCCTACATCCATCTAATTTTCTTCATTTCCTGCATAGACTAACTTAACACTAACCTAAACTATTCATAAATTGCTTGGAATAAGTGTTAATTGATCTATTGGATAAATCTTGATTTTTCACTATCTTTTCATGCAATTCTGATATATAATTCTTGTGGTTGTTACAAATTACTATTGATTTTTATAAGCTGCCATGTAGATGAATTTTTTCTTCAGCCATCATACATTTACATTATATATTGTCTATTGAGGTTTTGATATCATTTTGGTACTTGGAAACGGTTGTATCTATATGTTATATTGTTCTTGTTCTAGGAAGGTACACAAACTCTCCTCCTTTGCCTCAGTTTCATAGACATAGAACTTTGAATTGGGTAAACAGTGAGAGTGGGGTATATCTTGGCCATATCTTTATCTTTCTCATCCCTTTAGGTTATCAGGGATGCCTCCCCTGGTTTGGACCTCATCCACCCTTAAAACATGGGGATTTCCTACTAAGGTGATAGTGGTGGGTTATGTTGTTGTTACACCAATTTGATTTACTTTTGTTGAGTATTTGGCATAAGTACAAATTTTGCGATAACATAAACCATTTTGTTTCATCTTGATTTAAGTGGTTCATCAAAATCTTGGGATGTGCTATATGTATCGAGGATGAGGAGCATGAAGCTATGAAGGGAGTAAACCTTAAGGTGGGGAGGAGTTATTCCCTTCCATCTTTTTCAACCTTAATGTGGGGAGGAGTTATCCCCTTCCATCTTTGTTTGGAGAGCTAGATGGTTCATGCAGACATTGAGGGATGCTCAGGAGCATGTTGGGGCCCCTAGGAGCATATTTAGGGAGAGCATGCCTCTGAGGAAGTTTCCAAAACTCGTAGTGCTAATGAGTAGCATCATTGATTATGATTCTTCTAGTGTTCAGGAAGCAAAAAATTAGTAGGGTTGTTGGGATGCCATAGTGCAAGATAATGTGTGGGACATTGTGCCAAGACCGGAGGGACAACCAGTTCCAGGTGGCTCTTTCAAAAGTACCTTTCTCGCTAAGAGGGAGTGTTGATATTTGTAGTATCAGACATATACTTCCACAAAATTCTAAGTGTATAGACGTGTGGAAGTCATCCAAAGCCTTCAACCTTAGTAATTTACTTTAATTAAAGGAATTATTAAAGTAAATTTTTTTTTACAATTAAAGTGAGTTTAATTTAATGAAGTGCTAAAGTTATTTCCATTAGTGAATTAAATGAATCTTAGCCATTGATATCAAGTGAGGTGATATCTAATCTCAACCATTAATCACTTTGGATATTAGGGTTATGTTTGGTTCAATCATAATTCAATATTATAGAAGCAAGGCTAGGTGAAGGAGAAAGATATCCACAAGGATAACAAAGAAGGAATTTCACTCTAGTGCTTGAGTCTCGAAGGACTGTGACTCAAAGGGATCATCCACTTGGGAGCAAAGAAGTAATTTTTCTCAAGTTCTTGAGTCACGAAGGACTATGACACAACGGGATCATCCAATTGAAGAGAAAAGAAGGACTTTTGCTCAAGTGCTTGAGTCACGAAGGATTGTGACTCAANAAAGGAATTTTTCTAAAGTGCTTGAGTCATGAAGGACTGTGATCCAATGGGATCTCAGCAAAGGTGAAGAATGACAGTTTGTCAGGTTTGTTGTAATTTGTGTTTTCCTTAGTGGGCCATTTTCCAAGAAATGGATCCCATGTAAGCTTAAATTCATTATTAATGAAAATTTGATTTGAAGGGAAGAATTTGTGTGTGCATGTGTGAAGTTTGGTTTCCAGATTGCTTTTGTTGTTTTATTTATTTTCAGCCAATATATTTTATTTTGTGTGTTTTAGTTTAATTATAAGCAAGGAAAAAACCAAGGTAGTAATTTATCTACGTGTTGGGAATTGAGATTTTAACACATGTGATGCAATATCTAAAGCACATAGGCAAGTAGAAGTCATAAAACAACAAGTAGAAAATATGTGACGAGAGGCAAAGGAAAAGAAAATAATGAGGATATAAAACTTGTGCGAGAAGTAGAATCTTAAAAGAAAAGAGAAGAGGAAGATGTAGAGAGGAAAATGAATGAGGAAACTTGATATACATATCATATAGACATAGGGACCTTTAACCCTACAACATATCTCGAACCCTTGATGACATCTATCACAGCAGGCCATTTTCTTTGGTGAGCTTGGTCTAGGAAAGTTCACCCCCTCAAAGTATGAAGCAATCATAATTCTAAATGCAATTGTATTTAATAAGACAAAAGGATGAGTGGTAAAACAATCCACAAAAATACTCAAGTTACGTAGAATACCTAAGCTCGCAATCACCACCAAGACTCCATTAGTCACATACATAGAAGCCAACTTGGTTGTCATAGCTTGTGTAGGAGTTGCTTTCTCATAAGAATCTGAATTTAACATTAGAAACATGGTCAAATAAATATAAGGCTACAAAAACGGTAAAGTTCCCTAGAGAAAGAAGAAGCCCATTATAACGCAGATATGACTAGCTTGGTCAAGTTCAAAGTTTGCACTTTTGAAATGCAATATGAATTGAGCACCGCTCAGAGGCTAATGTATAGTAATTTGTAAGAATTTCAATATTACACCAAACTTTTCCTCGATTATTTGGACAATATCAAAGACAAAAAGGTGATACTATATGGATTCCAAATGAGCATGGATGAATTGAAGAAATGGCAGATAGAAGAAAAGGACATACTAGATGATCTTCCTCAAATAAGAAAGAGGGAGAATCAATGTAACTATGCAATGTTAGCAAATTTCTAATCAGTAAGTGCATCCCTAGAGAGAGATATCACCACCTTGGTGGATAATTGTAAGCGCTTGCACATTGCTTGTGAGAGAGTAATTGAAACATGTCATCTTACCCCACTTGGAAACATGAGTTCACTCTAGTCTGCAATTTATGTTTTGAATGACTTAGAGGAAACTATCAAAGGAAAAGGGGTTTCCATAGGAATAACCTCAAGGATCTCCAAGGAGACACTAAAAGAGTACATTGTAAATCCTTCAAAAGATATAAATCTAATCAATTAATACCTTAGCACACTCAAAAGGGCGTGGGACCTATGCTAAAGGAGTTGATATCTTATGAGGTTTCATTTGACCAACTAATATTTAGGGGTGTAATAGGAATATCATCTCAACATGAAGTATGGTCACCCTATTTATACAATAAAGCACATGGTCGACTACGACCCCATATAAAGACAAATATTTGATGTAGACTATTCCTTTTTGAAAAAAAAACTACAAAGTCATAAACTTCCAAGAAAGAAGTCCAAGAATCCATAAGACAATTACAAGAGAAGATATAGAATGGAATTGAATAGTAGAGAAAGGGGTTTTTTCTTCTTGAACTTTTTTAAACTCATTTTTGAACTTTAATTAGGAGAATCCCTTAGTGCCAATTTTGCAAGAGAAGGTTCGACTCTAGTGTTATGTGCTCAGAACTATTTATGGTGCTTGTTTCTTACTGGAATCAGTGTGAGGATGTATTGTTGTGTTATAGACTTTTATGTACGGAATTTTCACTCTTGTTATGTTTTTCTAAGATTTTTTCTTTAATATGGTGAATGTGAGGTTGTGAATAGTAAATCTAATGACACACTTTTATGTACTTCTTTCCTACTCATACATATATATGTTTATGTTGTGTTTCCTAAATAGCTTTATGTTCTAGAAGTAATCACAAGAATGTATGTTCAACCTTCTATTCACTAGTTAAGATATGCTCCTAGCTAGGATAGATAGAATAAGATTGCGCTTTGCATGTAGATTAGAAGAATTCTACATTTTTCATTTCACCTTCATTTCATATTAAATAGTAAGGGTTGTTGGGACAAAATCCGAATAGGTTCCCTATTTCAAATGATTTGAGTTTTAATTGGAACTTTACATTGGGGAGAACCCCCATTATTGAGCAAGGCACTTCGCCCACAACAACACAAGGGTACACATGTCAATATCCAAGGTGATGTGGTGCAAAAACAAGGCTCCAATGCAAACTTGCTCCATAATATGTGTCCAACGCTCCACGTGCATGCCTCCAAGAACTTCAATGCTC
Organism: Picea mariana; assembly: GCA_032191745.1. Classification (NCBI taxonomy): domain Eukaryota; kingdom Viridiplantae; phylum Streptophyta; class Pinopsida; order Pinales; family Pinaceae; genus Picea; species Picea mariana. The sequence continues at coordinate 116,633 of JASDQU010102581.1, read as the reverse complement.
ATTCTAAATCATGTGCTCCACTAGGTCCAGGTCCACTTGCGCTTGCATGGAAATTATCACAATCCAAGCATCCCCAAGTTAAATCCAAGACTCCATGCAAGCATCCATGCCAACCCATGTTATATAGGGCTCAACACCCTCATCCAGAATGCCAAACATTCCTCCAAGGTAGGCATCCTCTCAAGAAACCAACCAATCTACATGTGTCCATCATGAAGATGGTCCCAAGCTATTTGAATACCTCTAACTCTCCAAGAAAAAATGTTATGCATGCATCCAAATGAGGTCAAGCAACCATTGAGTAAGCCACCTCCAATGTATCCATCGTATACCATCAAAGGGATAATCATACGCTATGTACCTTAAATATCATGAAGCACCTCTAAACATGGTGTTTGGTCCTTTTTGTCACTTGGGTGAGAAAAAACAAACCATTGAGTGTAAACTCGGCTAAAGTTACACCACAATTAAAATTTTAGAGTTAATCCATATACACAAATCATCATTGCAAGATAAATAAATGAAAATAAACATAAATACAAAGAGCATGGGGATGAAAAATGACAATATCATGCACATCTTCATGCCCAAGCTTAGTCTTTTCTGTCACATCTCCATTGCTTTTTCCAACTCCAAAGACTAAGGAAAGTGTCCATCCTTTCCTCGTCGTTGCTACCATAATATAATATTTTTCAAGGAGGTCCTCCACAATGTCTAAGTTTTTCACTTCAAACCTAATGGTGCATTTGTACTCTTGACCCCCCTTGTCATGTTTTTTTTCTTTCCCAAGTCGTGCGCTAGTTAAATGGCCAGTCCAACCGTCACATTTCTTGAGACTACACATCCTCATGCACAAAGTGGTCACTTCCTTCCACAATTTGGTCCTTTCGTACAATGATCTCACACACAGGAAATATCTCCCCTCACCTTTAGGCACTATGAAGTCACCCTTAAACAAATACTTAGGTGGAAACTTGACTCCATTGTCCTCCTCATGGCACAACTAGCCAATTTTCCCCAAGAACTACACATCTACCCTCTAAGTCATCACACAATTTTCTGCAAGTCACCAAGGTGTGATCTGCATCATCCAATGTCCCATACCAAATGCAAGCAAACACCACCCAAATCGCTTGTTCTATATTCTTCCCATTTAGGTTGAATACCAACAATTCTTGGTCGACTTCCTTGCTGACTCCATCTATCTCTTGGAACAAAATACCTTGAACCTATTGCAAGCGTCCAAACCTTGGCACTATCATCGCAACTCATCAAGTCACCACCCGTCTCAAAAAATGTGTCTAAGGCACCAAACACCAAGGAACCTCATCCATCCTCTCAAATCGACACATCCAGACTTCATTGCCCACTTCACCACAACATTTTGTCAAGTGCACTTCATCAAAGAGTTAGGAAGTTTCCCCAAGCTACCTCTTGTTATCGTGCAAATTGTAGGTTCGGAAAATCACAACCCAAACCACAAAATGGTGACAACTAAGATAAAACCTACCCACTGTCACCTTAGATAGGTATTCCTGTCACTTTAGAGATGAAGTGATCACCTCATGGGGGAATATCGATGACCCTAGGAGGAAATGAGATGAAAAGTGAGATGATGAGATGAATGCCCCTATAGGTGAAGTTCTTATTTGGAAGATGGATTTTATTTCATGTCTCAGAAGTGGTTTAGGGTTTCCAAGTCTTTGGGTACTTGCGGAAAGTGTTTGTACCTGCCGAAGACATAAGAAAAGCCAAGTATGCATGTAATATGTTAAGTGGAAAATCAAGTTAAGCTTGTTTCCCATAATTGCAGCAGTAAAAAAAAATATATATCAACAATGAAATCAAGTAAATATTTTAAGTTAACCCACTTAAAGAATCCAACATTAGTTGAGTAATGAAGCATAAAACATGTAGATAAGTTCTCAACACTTTAGCACAACTTTAGTGGTAATAGATGGTTGTTATCATAAGTTTTTAGAGTATATTTGTGATATCCAAGTGGCTGTAGTGGTGATTTTCTATAGTAGAAACTTTTCACCATGAAAATGAGCAACTAATCCAACCAAAATTTCACCAATTAGGAGTAGAATAAAAATAAGGGCTTACTAGCAAATTCCCATGGTAAAATTGCAAGTTAAAGTCAAGAAAAGTAGATAATTTGTTGCATCCCTAATGGTTGTATATTTTAAGTTTTTATAGCTCCAATAAGACCAAGAGAACTAAGACACCCTATAGGGTTTAGAAACCTCAAGGAATCCACAAAATATTCCAACTTGAACAAGATTGATATCTCACCAAAACATGTTTACCAATGCAAACATTTTATTTATCCAATGCAAAAAATCAGATTAGTTCCTTTTAAAACATGGGTGAATGGAGTCTTAGAAGTATGAATTATATGAAAAAAAACCCTAGGGGCGTAAATCCTCTTACACCCTTGGGAATGCCAATCAAACTAGAGTAGATATAAGACAGTATACACATTCATATTCTTCCTAGCAACCCTTACCAAAGAAAGTGACTTATAAAATTATCAATTAAGATGAATTTTAATGGAGGGTGTATGCAACATACTTATCCTAGGTTTTAAACCAACAATGACCAAGAATAATCAAGAAAGAACTAACAAATGCATATTTTCCTTACCAATTCCAAGAAAGATGCAAGATCAAACCCTAGTTCACCAAGAATTTACCATTCAAGAGCAAGTAAAGAAGCCTCCAAGAGGTGCACACCACTTAGCCTCATACATTCATCAAGAGATAACACCAAAACTCATTTGCAAGAGACAAACATACTAAAAATTCTCAAGTCTAGCAAAAATTTCAGCCATAAGTCTTCTCAAAATGGTAGAGCTATGATGAAAATGAAATAGAGATGATATTTATTTATACAAATCCTCTAAACATAGTTTGTCCACAAAAATTAGGGTAAAACACAATATAAGGGGTCAACAACCATCATCTTTCCCCTTTACAACAATAATATTATTTAATTCATACTTTGCACATAAAAGAAACCCTAAAAACATGATGTCACCCTCTTTTGGGGCAATGTTTGGGACTTTTGGTGAAGTCGTTGAGTTGGAGAAGGAAAGGCTAGGCCTCCAAAGGAAAATAGTATTCAAACAAGACGTTTATTCCATGATCCATGGGCCTCTTCCTTCAAAATGTGCCAAGTTTCCATCATCACCACCAAACCCTAGCCCTATGTGACGTCAAACCCCCAAAAGCTGACATTTTTCCCCTTTCAAGCAAGTCGTTTGGATTGTAGGGGGTGGGAAAGGTCCTCCAAGGTGTCCTCTAGGAATCCAAAGGAATTTCATCATCATACAAAGTAAGGGCACTCAACATCCAACCTGTGGGCTTCAAGCCCCATCAAAGCCCAAGCTAGGCTTGTTCTCCCAAACCTGTCCACCAAGTTGGTCCTACAAAAACAAATGGATACGCCCTCAAAGCATATCAATTCAAATGCACCATGATGAGTAAATCAAATCAATAAAAGATCCATCTAAGCATGTACATCCAAACCACCTCATAAAAACAAACCAATGCTCAAAGACCCTATGTGATTTTCCAAGTTTAGGTGTTGGAGGGTTGACAAAACGACCTATTGGGTGAATCATACCTCAAGTTTAGGGGTGTTTCCCGAGGGGACCTCTTTCTAATTCATGTGTATGAGGTGTCATGGATGGGGGGAAGAATTTTGGGCATGGGGTTCATGACATACAAGGGGTTTTAGTGTCTCACTTATGGGTGCCTTTGTAGAGGGTGTGTTGCACCTTCGTTTTCAATACAACATTTTTCCAAGCCCATTTGTTGCCTTTTATTATTTTAGGATGTTTCCAGGTTGAAGCCAAGATGGGACTTATACATAAGCATGCAAAATTTTTCCCACCTTGACTCTACCCTGGTCACATCATGCTTCCCCAAGTTGAAAACATGTGTGGGGCTTCTACCTAAGCATTAAAAATAGTGCCCACACATGCTCCACCTTGGTTGGAATTTTGTTATTAGTTATTTTTTACGGGTCCCATTATTTTCTTATGAGAGACATTTCATTGTCCTTAGGGTCCCTAGGAGATGAGGGGATATACCCAAAAATCAAAAAAGGTAGTGAGATGAGGGGATGAAGTATGGAAAGTGACAAGTATGGACGGGAATGACACTATGATTCGTCAAGAGGACCTCTCGATAGAAAACCTATCCCTAAGGGTGGCCCACTTACTAGGGCACAATTTCGACCACCAAATTGAAACAGAGAAAAGAGCATAATGTCCAAGCAAACATTACATAATCAAAAGCAGTGATAGATGCAACAAACTCAAATTCTTAAAATATTGAAATGACACTCACCATAATACCTGGCGTGTACCTCATGGAGAAAGACCCAATGTCTTTCGGAAGCTAGCTGATGTGGTGGATACCATTGTGATGACTCTGGAACTGTGGTGGTGACGTGTGTCTTTGTCTCTGCAAGTGGACATTGCTGGTCAATATGTCTCTCGGTACTCCATGTCTGCAACCTGAGGGATTCAAGAAACGTTAAATTTCATACCACTCCAGGCTTCTTGAGGGAATTGATTTTCTAGACTGCTAGTTGGTGAAACTTTTAAAATATAAACTAAGCATCCCACTGATTCACCCCAATATTCATTTGACAAATTTTTGGTCTTCAATATAGTTCTGGCCATATTCATTATTGTTTGATTCTTTCTTTCAGTTACTCCATTCTTCTGTGGAGTGTATCTTGTTGTAAATTGTCTCTGGATCCCATGTTGCCTGCAATATGCTGCAAATTATTTGGAGTCATACTCACCTCCTCGATATGATCAGAGTACTTTAATGTACTTCCCACTCTGCTTATCTTCCATAGATTTGAAATCTATGAATTTTTCAAATGTATCTAATTTGTTCTTGAGAAAATATAACCAAGATTTCATGCTAAAAACATCAATGAATGTTAGAAAATAAAACCTTCCTTCTATTGACTTAGTTTGCATTGGACCACAAAGGTTTGTATGCACCAACTTGAGGTGTTCTTTTTTTTTGTAGGAGGCATCGGGAAAACTATCCCTTTAGTGTTTGTCCAAAATACAACTCTCACAAGAGTTTTCCAGTGCATTTATAATGGGAAAACCTTTGACCATAGACTACTTTTGTAAAATGGATGAAACTACTAAATGGTAAGTGACCATATCTAAGATGCCACAATCAAGTCTCATATGAGCTTGATAAATTTTGAGCATATGAGTGTGACAAATTTAAATTTCTCAATATCAAAGGATACATTCTATTTTTTTTCATTTGTATTGTAGCTATGATTTTCTTACTTGGTTTGTCTAATATTTTATAATTGGAACCTTTAAAAATGACCTTATAAGGATGTTCATTTATCTGTCCTACATTCATCAAATTACGTCTAAGACCAGGTACATAATAAACATCATGAATATCCTTCTTTTCATATTGCTTGGTCAATGTTGAAACTACACCCTTACCTAAAAATTTCTTTTGATAATCATCTCCCAATTTAATTTGAGATGTGACAGAGCTATCTAAACTAGAAAGCAAATCTTTGTTACGTGTCATATGATTGTTGCAGCCACTATCCAACAACCATAGATCATGGCTATTGCTTGATTCTTTTGTGACTTGGCATGAGAAGAACATTGATTTATATGTTCTTTCTTCAGTGTTGGTAACATTTTATCTGCCCCNTAGTGACCAAATTTATTGCAATAATAGAATTGGATCCTTGATTTTTTAGTCCACCTTGACTGATTGAAATTTATGCCTCTCCCTCTTTGATTCTAAGAGTTTCTCTATGGATTTTTTGACTGTTCACTCTGTTCTAAGTATTTTGAAGTTGACCTCTCTCATGTTTGAGAGCATTCTCTACCTCGTCTAGCTCTGCTTCTATTCCCTCGACCTCTACCTCTGCTTATGGAGGCCTGAGACTAAAATGTGTTCTCCAAAGATTCGGTATTTCGACTGAACCTATTCTCATGAGTTAACATAGATCCCATGAGTATTTGTCTTTGCATTTTTGTTGCTTTTAGATCGATCGGATCTGGTTCTGTGAATCCATTAACTATTGCTTCCCAATAATCTTCAGACCAGAGAAAATTTTTCATTTTGATAGACCATACATCGTAATTCTTATTGGTTAAAATTGGTCCTCGTGACAGTGCCATATTGTTGCTAAACGCCATGAATCTAATATTGACAATCGGCTCCCCCTTTATGGTTTAGATCTCGACATTATCTTGCTTTAAAGCAACCAAAATTATTTTATCAGGGTTGCACCATGCCTCAGGCGCGAGGGCGACCAAACCCAATTTTTTTTTTGCATAAGTCTTGAGATGGCCACACCTTTTCCACTCTCTGGGGGCGACCTCAAGGCATGGTCTTTCGGTGTACACAAGCAAGGGGCAACCGCCTTCAAAAATACAATTTTTTTTACACTTTTTCCTTTGATTTTCTCACCAACGCTGCCTTAAATGATCCTCTTCCTGTTGTAGCTTGACCAAGCTCTAAATTTCTTTGCAACAACCTAAAAATTTCTCTCCTATATTTGAATAGTCTTATTCATGCTCTGATACCATGTTCAAGTTCAAGCAAAGGAAAGTATATGTAAAACAAAGCAAACACACCCAATGCAATGAAGTTGTTCAACTCTTCTCCATATTGATATGATAAACTGAAATGAAAATACATAGAACTAGATATTTTCCTACAACACTCCATATTCTCACCTACCTAATAAATTTTCATTCACCTATCTTATCTAGTGCATTTATGATTCCTATCCACTATCAAATTGGTCAAGAAAATGGGAAAAATTATTCCATTTAACAAAAACGAAGGAAGAATTACAGCTGCAATCAAGTGAAGAAGGCTTCAAAAGCGTAAAATAATTAAGGATCAGAAAGCGGAGGCAAAGTAAGGTATAATTTTATATCCTGGAAGAATCACAACAATAATAGTAGAGTGCAGAAAGGTTAAAAGATGATAAACTAGAAATCCATTCGATAAACTTTCTATTAGAGTGACCAAAATTATATCGCTATAATAAGGTAGGGATGGGATACAAAAGGTTTCTTTGAAGCCTATTGAAAACATTTAAGAGGGCACCCTCTACCATTGGAACAATTCTCAATAGCTTCAGAATTTGGGTTTATCCGTCGCTGACAGTATTAATTTGCATTTAAGTGTCTAAATGTTTGACATGGAGAAACATGGTTTAATGATTGGAGTATTGACCATGCATAATCTAATGACTTTGCTCTATTATGGGTAGTCGGCTAAGTAGGAAGCAATGTAGTTTATTTGGGCGATGGCTTCAAAGTTAAAGGTGACTGGGTTCTTTCGAAATTAACTGATATCTACAGAAGAAATGAACTCATAATCACCAAATGCACCTATGTCTGTGAAACAAAATTGATGACATGGATGGTTTTGAAAGACCTTCACTGTCTACGATGGTATATATTTGTGTATGATGATATATACATATATCATGTTCGTCTATTAAGGTGTTGGGACCAGGTACTCGAGAGGTTTTATTCATTAAATCATATCAGACAAAGTTGGTCGGTGAGATTGTGATCTACGGTAATTAGGAGGTTAAAGTTACCAAGTAAAAGTCAACAAAGATGGTGTGAGATCGTACGTCCCTACTCCCAAATCCACAAGGAAATGAATTGAAATTGACTATTTACAATTTTACACTACCTCCCACAACAAATAGTCTCAAGTATAACCCATACAGAATTTTAAGTGACCCATACAAAATTCACTTTCCTATACAGAATTTTTAAGTGACCCATACAAAATTCCCTCTTCTTCCTGTATTAAGGGGTAACTACCTTTGTCGTCCTTCACCAACCATGGAAATCCATATGAAATGAGAAAATATCTGCCAACCAAGATAGCACTCAAGACTACATAGATGATGAATAAAACATTAAATTAGTTTGAATCTATAACATAAGATAATTGTTTGTGGGTATACATAACCTACATCCCATGGATTCAAACTTATTATTAGAACTTATCATCTCAAAAAATACATAGCACTTCTCGGAAATATCAGTAATTTTAGAACCTACACATGATGGTGAACCAATGAACAGTGTTTACACTTGGTTGGAGATACTCTGTTATTGAAGAGTAGGATAGATTTGACATTATCTTTACTGCAATTTAATGAAATCACCAAGTGTCCCTTCTTTCAATACCTTTAAATAATTATTTTAAATAATTTTTACTCAAATTCAATTCAAGTGGCAAACAAATCTATTCCTAAAAATACTCTTT
>JASDQU010102581.1:82454-101547 GCA_032191745.1 Picea mariana | reverse complement strand
GCATATATGGCCGCGACTATGGCATCCATTCTATTCGGAGGGGGATTAACACCAACCATAGGAATATTAGGTGGAGGAGAGCTTGGAGGAGAAGGAGTTCACGAAGGGGCTACTGGGAAAGAGTCCCGAAGTGGAGTGGAGAACAAGAGAGGATTTAAGGTGGAGGTCAATGAACTCAGGTCGGCAGGCACTTTTCTTCATGCAGGAGTGGGAAGATCCACTGCAGTCAAGGGTCTTCGCCAATAAACAGCTTCAAAGAAGAGGGGAGTGACAAGGATTTCTCCCTCCAATCCCAGATCAGGAGGGGAAAACTCAGCAGGAACACTCCTGAAATTTAGGGAGCGGGAAACTTTAGAAAACGGTCTGCTAGGAAGCTGAGGAGAAGAAAATGGAGTTTCTATAGAAGGGGATAGTGGATTACCTGGTTCGACGATGGAAGTTTCTCCTTCGGAGGCCTTTCCCTTTCTGAGCGCCGCCTCTAGATTTGCTTCAAGCATAGCTAGAGGCAGTTGTGGATGAGACCGCGTATGCCTGCCTCTGAAAGCCACAATTAACAGAGCAGGTTCTCCCCAGCGGAGTCGTCACAATGGAGTCGCCAGGTGCAAATTAGCAATCTTGAAAGGCTCCGATAATCCGATGCACCTTCAGATTCAGAGGCTCAATGTCGTTCTACCTAGGGAAAATCTTCAATTTCATCCCCGGCAGCGGCGCCAGAAATGTTAGCGTCGGAAGTCACTCCTGGATTGCTTGCAGGAGTAGAGCCCGACACCCATCAGTTTAATGTCACGAATTGTTTAATGGGGTGATCAAATGGAGGTTAACTCGAAACAATGTGGTTCTAACTCCGAAACTAGGCCAGGCATGCATGGACAAGTGAGGTGTTAAGTAACTCTAGACAGTGAGTTGTAGTAAGGGCGAGTAGGGGGAAGACTTGTATCAGAGAGATGCAAAGGTCTGTTATAAACATCAAGTTCCTAACAAACTGTGAAAGAAAAAATCTAAACGCAAGATCTTCTTACGGTCAAACGCAGAAAACCAAAGAGAACAATAATGTCAAAATAAATCCTTTATCATAACATGAATGCCACAATTCGTGCGAATCAGTCGGTCACGAACTCTCTTAGTGTAAGATGAAAACTAGATGAAATGAGAAGGTTGTCTGTCATTAAGCAAGAATTCTTACATATAGATGCATAACCAGAGAACTAGAATGTGTTAAAACTTTACAAGCAGGAGCTTCACTCTACCATCGTTACCTTCAAAAATACCAAAAATTGAATACATATACTTGGACAGATTTTCCCAACAGAGGCGCGTTCGCCCCCCAAGGCATTGCGTCTCTTCAATCAATCTCCGGGTGGAAGCCCTTCACTAGACGTTTCCTTAACTACGCATGGCTCCTGCAGGGGGAGTAGCTGAGACATTAATGACCAGAATGGCGTGTGCGGATTTCTCTGACTAATCGAGGACTTCGGCATGGCTTCTCTGGAGAAAACAGTACACAGAACCCCTTCGAGCAAAACGCTTGCCGGACCCTCCATACTTCAATTTTAATGAGCGAAAGGAGGTTTCAACCACCCGATCACATCTTCATTTACTTTAAGCGAAAACCAGAAGCGAAATCGCTTCGGACGGCATCTGGAAATCGTGGCGACACTTTCGGTGACTGGGGACAACGCCTTTTAGGCCCTTCTTGCTTAGTCCTTTAATTTCTCAAGTGACTGCGGCTGTGACTGCGTGCCTACCCCTAAAGCGCTTTCGACGCTCGCGATCGGAAAGGGTTAACACTTGCTCCTTGGAATTGCGATGAGTGAGACGCCGAGGCGGCTTTAATCTGGCGACACGCGCCCTCTGGATCTGACGGTTCCGATTTCTCCCAACAATGATGTGGGCCCCAGGCCCTGAAAGCTCTCGTTATCTCACGCGTCGGGAAAAGATGGAGCTGCTTCTTGCGTTTCGAAGCTGCGATAAGCGAAAAGGCGAGGGGCCTAATCGCGCGCGCCAGGTGTCCCATGTAGATGAACGGCTGAAATTGTTCCCCGATATTATGGGCCCACCTTTAAAAGTGCATTTCATTTCGCGATTCGCGAGTCGGAGACTCTTGGCTCCTTTTCTTCAATTCCCGCTTCCCGGGACGACGATATGGGTTGGGCCCCCCCTTTTCTGGTCCGCGCTCTCCACATGTAACCTTTGGCTAGGGCCTCAGTACTCGCGCCTCTCGCTACTCGTGGCCTCGCGGGTTGAAGTATCGGACTTTGGCATTCTCCCTTCGCAAAGTCCCGAGACGCGATGGTCAGCATCGGTTGACCTTCTTTGGACACTTCCCACAACTCGCCATTTCGCGCCACCAAAAGACATGGTCCGTCCTCCGAACTCACGAACCCCGAGCTCGAGAAAAGCACTGCACTTGAACCGCTTGCGATTAACGGCCCTCGCAACTTCGCGAGTGCCTCCCGAAGAATTTCGTTTGTTGAATTCCTTAAAACTTTAAGCACTATGCTTGACAAGACTTGGTTAATCTGCAATTGCCCGTCAATCGCTGCTCTGCTCTGTCGCTGAATCCTTTCCGCTGAAGAACGAAATGCCCGCTCGCTTGATTTTAAGTCTGAAAAGGACTTCTTCTGTATGTTGTGCTTGGGTGCTCCTCGAGCAACCTGTAGACCGGTGTATCCCGATGCCGAAGACAAGAAATGTTGCTAACACATTGCTATGATCCCTATGAATTATGAGCCCATGGAGGGCATAGTTGTTGATGTGCAGGATCATTCCCGACGGGCAGGTACCATTTGGACAGGTACACATGGGGAGATGATCAATTCGAACCTCCATGGGGCTGAAGAGCCCATCAGATGGATGTTCAAACCCCATTATGGGGCAGAGACAGGACAAAGATGGATCAGGGGCTTTGCACCAGAGAATAGGAGGACGTTCCACCAGAGGCACCCTGGTAGAGCTTGACCTAAGGGGTTGTGCCCTTTTCAGTGGAACATTGGCCTTGGAAGGCCTAGGACGTCACCCTTCATGACCATGACGTCAACTAGCAACATGGACGTTTTGGGAGACAACTGGGGCAGTATTAGCACGTGTGGCAAGTTGGAGAAGTCGAAGGAGGGCTAATGTTTTGCTTCAAGATGCTACATTTTCCCTAGAAGGGGCTAACACCACCCTAAAAGGGGCATGACGTCTCTCTTTAGCTTGATTAGGGTTTAATTTTAAGCATTTAATGTTAAACAATATGATTTTTGGTATTTTTCCCTTGTCGGCCTTTTCATGACCTAAAATGTAAAATTAGGTCATTGTACAGTATAAATTGAGGGTTTTTACTCTCATTTCTTAGATCATCTTTCACTCACTCATTAGTGAGGTCTAAAATTAGCACTACACTTGGGTTCTTTGGCTGAAATTATGAGGCGCATTTGTTGAAGGAAGGCATTTTCGATCTCTTTTTGGCATTTTTGGCATATTTCTTGATGGAAAGTGTTACAACTAGGGTTTGCTATGATGTTTCTTTGTGAAATTTAAGTGAATTTCTGAAAAATGTCTTAATTGAATGGTTTTATTGTTATTTCTTGCATTCATTGTTACAAATTTGTTGAATAAACCCTAGGTGACAAGCACACATTGTAGGTCCTTGTCTCATGTCCCCGTCAAGAATTTTCAGCCATTATTTGAAGAGAGAAAGAGCCTAGCCTTAGCTACACTCTTTCCTCATCTTCTCTTGCTAGCTGTTTTACTTTTCTGAGCTAAGAAGGAGACGCATCAGGGCCTAGTTCAGCTACACCTTGATGAGCCGATTTTCTAGGGGTTGTTGGTGAAGCCTTGCCATAGCAACACGTTTCCTTGTAAACCCTCTTGTCTTAGTCTTATGCCAATTTTCAAAGCTAGCCATTTTTTTTTCCATTGACCTAAGGGAGGAGAGAGCACTGAGGCCTAGTTCCCCTACACCGAAGTGAGCCTCTCTCCCCTAGGGTTTTTGTCCTTGAGGCCTTGCTGTAGCAACACCTCAAGGCTTAATCCTCCAGTCCTTAGCCTTATTATTTTCCTTGATCCTTCAGCTCCTGTGTCCTCCCTTTGACTCCATTAATCCTATGAAACGCACTGATATAAGACCTAGTCCGTGAGTATTACGATCAAAACCACTCTCAATACTTTGAATGAAACCCTAACTACTCTAACCCTAACCTAGGACTAAACCTACTAACTAAGTGTTGTCGTCATCTTTTGCTATAAACATCATTGTGTAGCTAACGTTTCACTTTTGAGCAATTGAATGGTTGATTTAAGGGCATTACTTGAATGAAGTGTTTATTATCACATTGGATGCCACGTTTTCTCAACATTTATTGAAGAAGTGACATTTATTATCATTGTTATTTCATAAACATTGACTTCGTCAATATTTACTTTTCAATTGCTTATCTATGTATCATATAGTCATTATTACACGAAGTACTAACCAAGTGAGCCAGCTTGCATATATCAATTTCTTGTTGCTTTGTCTCAGGCAGGTGTATCTCTCTTTTTTGGGTTGTACTCTATTATTGGTTGTTAGCCGGACTATCTTCTTGGTGGTGACTTGTGAGGGGGGGAATTTATCTTTGTCTTACAATCCTTTTCCTTCTCAAAACCCCAGGTCACTGAGGACGTCTCCCCTGGGCCTTACCTCCCTAAACAGAAAGAACCATCCCATTGAGGTGACATTGGGTGGGATTGGTTCCAGTTATGCTAGTTTGACTTCTCTTCATCCATCTACTATCCTAACTACAAACTGCGTGATAACAGTCCCTATGTTGCGACACATTAAAAAATCAATGCAAAGTTCAAAGGTTTTAACCATACAACACATCACAAAGTTTAAAGATTTGAAAAGATGTGATATCACATATTCTCACAAAGGGTAAAAATTTTGGATGATGCAATAGAGATAGAACTATCGTGCCCTTAGAAATTTTCCAAAGATGTCCCTTGGAACAGGGAAATTTTTAATTGGGCCTCTATATTATCAACATGAATGAACCAGGCTATCTCTAGATCCAAACACATAATGAAGCACCCATTCATGTGTACTATTAGAATCTATGGGAGCATAAATTTATGATTTATTATGCCAAGATGCGTGAACATTTTATGGCTCCCATGTATAAGCTAATTTTCTGTGAACTTGCTTAGCGCATGAAAGGCCATGCAAGCAATGGGGGAGATTGGAGACTACTATGTCACCCAAAAGGGGACATATATAAGAGTGTTTGGAGCTACCAAGGGCCCACATTTGTTTCCTATGTTCAACATAGACAAGCTCACTTATCAACAAATAGCTTATCAAACTTTTATAAACGGAGTTGGGGCAACCCTCCCTTGAGTCAAAAAGGCATTATGGCCTTCTTTGCCTTTTCATATAGGATATTTTGAAATGAAGGATGTGAAAGATGCAAGTATAGAAGTTGAAGATATTATTGTTTTTCACTTTGGAGAAGAGAGATTTAGAAGACATGACCCCCTCAACATAGTAGAGTGACACTGTGATGTCTGCAAATACAAATGGCCCTATAAAAATGAAGTTTGGTAGGAGGAAAACATCTACAAAAGAGTCACATTACTAGATGAGGTAGCATTTGGAATTGGAAACAAGGCTAGAGGTAGGAAAGATAAGAAGAAATAGTTGTTGGAAAAAGTAAGGAAAACAAATGAAACTAAAGAAAAGGAAGTTGCAACAGCTAAAGAAGCTAGGATCATAGCAAAGAGAGGAGCACCTTGTTAATGTTTGTAGCATCAAATAGGTACTTCTACACAAGTCTAAGACTCTAAGTGTCTACACGTGTGGAAGTCATCCAAAGCCTTCAACCTTAGTAATTTACTTCAATTAAAGGAATTATTAAAGTAAAGTGTTTTTTATAATTAAAGTGACTTTAATTTAATGAAATGCTAAAGTTATTAGCATTAGTGAACTAAATGAATCTTAGAGATTGATCTCAAGTGAGGTGAGATCTAATATCAACCATTAATCACTTTGGAAACTAGGCTTATGTTTGATTCGGTCATAACTCAATATTATAAAAGCAAGGCTAGGTGAAGGAGAAATATATCCACAAGGAGAGCAAAGAAGGATTTTTTCTCTAGTGCTTGAGTCACGAAGGACTGCGACTCAAGGGGATCATCCACTTGGGAGAAAAGAATGATTTTTTCTCAAGTTCTTGAGTCACAAGGGACTGTGACCCAAGGGGATCATCCACTTGAAGAACAAATGACTTTTTCTCAAGTGCTTGAGTCACGAAGGACTGTGACCCAAGGGGATCAAGGACAAGAGAAAAGAAGGACTTTTTCTTAAGTGCTTGAGTCACGAAGGACTGTGATTCAAGGGGATCTTGGCAAAGGTGAATAAGGACCTTCATCTAGAGATCAAGTCCAAAGGAGGAAAGTGAAGGAAGTTTAGCAAGGATAAGAAAACTCAACAACCAGGAATCAAAGGACAGATTTTTGGGAAGCAAATCGAGGTACCAATTGACAGATCTAGTAGATCTGAGGTACCATTGGACAGATTTGGTAGATCTGAGGTACCAGTAGGTAGATCTAGTAGATTTGAGGTACCAGTGGACAGATCTAGCCGATGTGAGGTACCAGAGGAGAGATCTAGTAGATCTAAGGTACCAATGGACAAAGATAGTGTAGATTTGAGGTATCAATAGGAATATCTTGCATATTTGAGGAACCAACGAGCAAATATGAGGACCAGCAGGTAGATCTAGTGAAAATCTGAGTGTCTAGCAAGAATATCTGGGAAGATCGGACAGAGGGTTTTTTCATGAGGGAAATTTGCTAGGTTTGTTATAATTTTTTTATAACTCAGTGGGCCATTTTCCCAATAAGGGAGCCCTTATAAGCTTGGAGTCATTATTAATGAAAAGATTATTTGAAGGGAGGAACTTTTGTGTGCATGTGTGAAGTTTGGTTTCGAGATTACTTCTGTTGTTTTCTTTATTTCTAGCTAGTATATTTTATTATGTGTTGTAATTTAATTACCAGCAAGGAAAGACACAAGGTAGTAATTTATCTAAGTGTTGGACATTGAGATTTTAACATGGTATCAAAGCGTGATCATTTCATCATGGTATTAGAGCTTTCACTCTAAGAGAGAGACCAATTTCAGGTTATAAAATTGATTTATTAGATCTAATTTGCAATAGCGGGTGTTTAAAGGACCAAACACAGATACACAACAGTTTGCAGCAGATATGTCATATTTGCAAGGAGATATCTGCATATATATAAACCAATAAATTTGAAACCTCGATATTAATGGTTTTATGGGTGTTTGAAGGAAAAAGTGTAAATTCCTCGATTCACTATGCTTGAAGGACAAGGCACATTTTTTCGACAGTTCAGATATGAAAAATGGCATTAGTTAGTCTTAGGTTTGAAGACGGATTGGATGAAGCATGTGATCTATTCAACAGTTTGATGGACAAGGACTCATGGATCCATCTTGAGCTTGGTGATGATGCCAAGTATGCAGTGAAGGGTGAGGGAGTTGTTACCCCCTCAGACTAGGGGTAACTAAGGAGATCATGTCTCAAGGTCCATAGGTAGAAGACATGGAGTGTTGAGAGCTAGATTGACTAGCATAACCCTGCAGGGCCCCTCCTATTCGTTGATGCATCACCATACATCACCAATAGCAGAGAAACATCCATCACTCCGGCCTAGCCCCAGAGGACATGTCTTTCTTCATGAGGTAATAAGTATGGTATCATGGAAAGTGTCAGTAATAATTGAATCATTTGAATATGTTGCAAAGAATTCTTTCTTGATTAGATAACATTTTCTTGGAAATTATGACTTTTGCCTTATTTAACCTTGGTGGGTGTGATTTTTTCCAAGTAAGTTGGTCACCCTCGGGAATAGGGTGCTATTGGGGGGTTCCTTGAAGAGTCATCGTACCATTCTCAATCATGTTTATCACTTTCCATACTTCTCCCATTTCGTCTCCTCATCTTTTGGGTTTTCGGGTGCACTGACCCAAGAAGGGATTGTACCTCATTTCATGGGAAGAAGGGGCTAAAGGCCCAGAGGGAAATGTAGTTGGAAAAAGATAAAATCCAATAATAAACCTTCCATATGCTCACCCAGGGATCCCAAGAGAAATGAAATGCCTCTCGCAAAAAATGACAAACCCGTAAAATAAATAACTAATTAATCAATCATGCCAACCAATGTAGATCGTATGTGGGCTATGAATTTTCTTTTTAGTGCTCCTTATTGTCTTCAACTTGGGGAAGCATGATGGCCAAGGTAGAGTGTGTGTGGGATTTGTTTTGATTTCTTAGTTTAATGCCCCCACATGTCTTCAACTTGGCCACACTCTAATAAACTAAGGGCAAATGGGCTTGGAAAAATGTTGCATCACGGATGAAGGGCAACACACCCTCTACAAAGGCACCTATAAATGAGACAATACGAACCCTTGTATGTCCTAAACCCTGTGCCTAGAAGTCTTACCCACTCCACCTCATATTTACACATGACTTAAATAGGTTAACCTTGGGAAACACCTTTGACTTGGGGATTGATTGGCCCAATAGGATGCCTTGACACCCCTCCCACACCTAAATTTGACAAATTGTATAAGGTTTGATCATTAGTTTGGTTTGAAAAGGGGGGTTTGATGCCCATGTTTGGGTGGTTTTATTATTAGATGTGGCTTACTTGGCATGATTCTTGTGACTTATGGAATCTTGGAGGGCACATCTATTTGTATTTGTAGGACCTTGCCTGGTGGACAGGTATTCATGACGAGATGACTTTGTTCGAACCTTCACGGGAGTTTCGGATCCCAAGGATGGATGCAGAGACCCCACGTTTGGGGCAGGCTTGTGATCACCATTTTCACATTGAAGAAGGAGGTCATTTCCTTTACAGGCACTCTGGCATGGATAGAGGAAGAGCTCCCACCTTCTCCCACTTGAACAATGGCCTTTGGAGGCTTGGACGTCACTCTGCTAGCCCATAACATCATTCTAGGGCTTGACGTTTTGATGGAGGAGGTTTGACATGACACTTGGCACGTGTGGGCATGGTATATGGCCTTTGGAGGCAAAACATTGCAACTTCTCTTGCCCAATGTTGTACTTTGGTAGCCTAACATCACCCTAGAAGGGCATGTCATTGCCCTATTAGGGTTTGTTTTATATATTTTTATTTTATGTACAATTAGAGACAAGTTAAAGGGGTCGGCCCTTGTTTTATTGTGGACAATTAATTTTTGGCAAAGACCTTGTATAAATAAGGCCTTGAGATATTCTTTTTTAGCATGACTTTCCTGACACAAGAGGAAAAGTCTGAATTTTTTTCCCTCTTAGGTAACATTGACTGAAATTTACTAGTGCACACCTCTTGGAGTACATGCTTTGGATGTTTCTTGGCTATTTTGTAGTGGAAAAGTATTCAACTAGGGTTTGTGCTTGATTATTCTCAGTGAAGTAAGTAAAATCTGCAATTTCATTTCATGTTTCGAATGGTTATGGTAAATTTTACTTGGTCATGTTGAAGATTATGATATTGCTTGCTTGAAGCCTAGGAGAGGAACATAAGGTGTTTCTTCCTCTCTCTAGTTCTTTCCACTTATTGAATTGTCAAGAGAATCTTGTTTACATTAGGCTCCTAAAACCCTAAAGTTCTAGCACTTTAGGAGTCTTAATCTAGAGGCTTGTTTCAAAATAATTTCCAAGAATCCAAGGAAAGAGAAATTCACTAGGGCCCGAAAAATGCTTGCTCTCTAACTGAATTTGTCTTTTGAGACTTGAATGCTTAAGGCCTTAAGCTTCTACACCTCAAGAATTCACCTCATCATCCTTAGAGTATTATTATCATTATTTATCCAAGTATTTGTTTTTGTTGTTGTAAATGACTCCATAGCCCAGAAAGCACTTTTCTACTTGCTCTATCTTGTGAAGGAATTGATCAAACAACTCTCATATTCTATTATCTAAAGCTTCTACTAACTTTTACTCACACTGGTTTAGTTAAAATCACTAAATAAGTTGTTGTTGTAGCAAATATTTGCTACAGCCATATAATTTGCTTCATTTTGCTGCATACACTAACTTAACACTAACCTAAACTATTCAAAAATTGCTTGGAATAAGTGTTGATTGATCTATTGGATAAATGTTGATTTTTCACTGTCTTTTCATGCAACTCTGATATATAATTCTTGTGGTTGTTACAAATTACTATTGGTTGTTATAAACCATCATCTAGCTACAATTTTGCTTCAGCCATCAGACATTTACATTGTCTATAGTCTATTGAGGTTTTGATATCATTTTGGTACTTGGAAATTGATGCATATATATGCTATATTGTTCTTGTTCTAGGAAGGTACACAAACTCTCCTCCTTTGCCTCAATTTCATAGACGTAGACCTTTGACTTGGGTAACCAGTGAGAGGGGCCGGGGTATATATTGGCCATATCTTTACCTTTCCCAAACCTTTAGGTTACCGGGGATGCCTCCCCTGGGTTGGACCTCATCCATCCCTAAAACATGGAGATTTCTGACTAAGGTGACAGTGGTGGGTTATCCTATTGTTACACTAATTTGATTTAAGTTTTGGAGGGATTTGGCATAAGTAAAAATTGTGCAATAACATTTTTGGCGTCATTTCTAGGGAGAATCGAGTCAATTTTCCTCAACGACACATCTTTGGTGAGCTTTTTTCCCAAATCCCTTATCTTACAAGTTTATCTGGTGACTCCACTGAGGGTGATTCCCTCTTTTCTTTTGATAATCCTTGAGGGGTTATCTGGTGACTCCATTGGTGATAACCCATACCGAACATCATTGTAACAGCCAACCATGGCTCCTCCATGGGATCCAGGTAATATTTTCAGACCCTTGGACATGAGTGAGATCCCATGGTATCCTCGACAAATGCTTCCTGGGCACACAAAGTCATGGCTGCCCAAGTTTTCCGGTAATGATGAGACTATTGTTGAGGAACACATGATTATTTTCTTGTCCTTATTTCAGTTTTTTCCCGTGGATGAAGAGGCTGAAGATTTGGTGATGAAACTTTTTGTAGTCACTCTTCATAATAATGCTAGAATATGGTTTAATGGTCTCCCTGACAAAAGCATCAAGATAATAGCCAATTTTGAAGAGATCTTCCTCGATAGGTGGAGCACTGAAGAAGACCATGATATGCTCTATGAAATGAATGAGGAAGAAACTTACGAAGAGGAGCAAGAATTATCCCATGATTCTACTAAAGACAACAAAGACCTGATTGAAGAAAAAGAGCCCGAAGAGGTGACTCGTGAGGATGAAGCGATGATGTTTGCTCCTCCATTTGATGAAATCATCCAAGCTTCCACTCCTCCTGCACAAGAGAATATGGTAACTCATTTCCCTTTCCAAGATTTTGATGATGCTCTATTATATGATTCGAAAATTGAAGAAGTGTTAGAGAAACCCTTGGATGTACTAGACCCTCCATATTATGATAAAGGTAATGATGTGATTGATAATAATTATGAGTTAATACATGTTGGGATACATAAATGGGATATGATTGGTCATGATGGAGATCCCATTTATGATATTGAAGGTCATTTTCAATTGTTGCCTTTACAACAACCATATGTGATTGCTACTAAGTCATATGTTTGGCGACAAGAAGATGACATGATTACGAATTTGTTCCAACCACCTAGGGATGATATTTTGAAGTATTCTCATGATGATTTTTGGTCATGCCCTGAGGTGTTTGGTACTTATTATTTTGAGTACTTGGATTTATTCTATGAAGAAAATTTTCAACCGCTATTGTGCTCCAATCTTGATGAGGGTAAGGACATGGTTTTCATAGAGAAGTATACTTGTGATGAGGCTTCCCAACCCCTTTATTTTCCTTTGTCCTACTATGTCACTAAGGATGAAGCTGGGACATGTGTTCCTTTTCCCAAGATGCTTTCGAGGAAATATTTTTTCTTGGAATTTAAGGGTAGGTTGAATGCTTTAAGAATAAGTTTGATATCTCGATCTTTCAACCTTCCCCTAAGTAATTGTTAATCATCCTCTAGATTCTTGTTTATCCCTTCTCATGCCTCGAGAAGGGATAAGATCCAAGATAGTCAACCTTCGGAGCCTTTGAGCCAGCCTCATGAGTCATTATCTTGTCACAACCCTATTTAGAGGTGGATTGAGCATTCTTGTGCTAATGTGACTTGTCAAAATCTTGTCCCACCCTCTCACCTCCATGAGTTAGAGTTTATGATTAGTTATGATATATTGTATGTTTTAAATCATGTTCCTTTTGTGCTTGACTTATGCTTGTTTTGGTTCATGACGAAGCACAAGGGTAAGTGTTGTGATACAATGCTAGCATGGTTGTACTAGTTATATGATTTTACCTAGAATTTCTCACTAACATAGAATAGTGTAGGTAGGTTAGGGTCGGCATTTGCATATTCCATATCATGGTAGTATAGTTTTCATTTAGCTTAGCCCGATTTTGCATGCATGCTTATGATTTACATGTTCCTCTATTTTCATATTGCATCATTGCTATGCCATACTTATATGCTTGCATTGACATGTTAGAATAGTAATATTGGAAAATTTTATTTTCAACATTTGCTTTTGGATTTTGACAATTTTTTTAAGAACGAGGAGTGATAGCACCACCCTAGATGCTCTAACGATTTTTCTTGAGTGTGTAGGCATATGTCGTACCAGAGATGTTGAGGTTCTCATGCGCTCTACGGTGAGCACATGTCCTCAAGTAGGATTATGATGTTACCCCCTCATGCTAGGGGTAACTAAGGAGATCATGTCTCAAGGCCCATAGGTAGCAGACATGAAGTGTTGAGAGCCAGATTGACTAGCATATCCCCACAGGGCCCCTCCTATTCATTGATGCATCACCACACATCACTAGCAGTAGAGCATCATTCATCACACCGGCCTGACCCTAGAGGCCAACAGGTCTTGCTTCATGAGGTAATAAGTTTGGTATCATGGTAAGTGTCACTCTAATAATTGAATCATTTGAATATGTTGCAAATAATTATTTCTTGATTACAGAACGTTTTCTTGGAAATTATACTTTGTCTTATTTAACCTTGATGGGTGTCATTTTGTCCTAGTAAGTTGGTCACCCTCAGGAGTAGGGTGCTACTAGGGGGTTCCTTGAAGAGTCATCGTACCATTCCTGATCATGCTTATCACTTTCCATACTTCTCCCATTTTGTTTCCTCGTCTTTTGGGTTTTGGGGTGCACTGACCCAAGAAGGGATTGTACATCATTTCATGGGAAGAAGGGGATGAAGGCCCAGAGGGAAATGTAGCTGGAAAAAGTTAAAAATGAGGGACCCGTAAAATAAATAACTAATTGATCAATCATGCCAACCAAGGTAGATCATATGTGGGATATGCATTTCCTTTTTAGTGTCCCTTACTGTCTTCAACTTGGGGAAGCATGATGGCCAAGGTAAAGTCTGTGTGGGCTTAGTTTTTATTGCTTAGTTTAGTTCCCCCACATGTCTTCAACTTGCCCACACTCTAATAAATTAATGGAAAATTGGCTTGGAAAAATGTTGCATCATGGATGAATGGAAGCACGCCCTCTACAAAGGCACCCATAAATGAGACAATATGAACCCTTGTATGTCATGAACCCCATGCCCAGAAGTCTTACCTACTCCACCTCATATTCACACATGACTTAAATAGGTTTCCCTTGGGAAACACCTTTGACTTGGGGATTGACTGGCCCAATAGGATTCCTTGACACCCCTCCCACACCTAAATTTGATAAAATGTATACGGTCTTTGAGAATTTGTTTGGTTTGAAAAGGGGGGTTTGATGCACATGTTTGGGTGGTTGTATTATTAGATGTGGCTTACTTGGCATGATTCTTGTGACTTATGGACCCTTGTAGGATGTATATGTTTTTCTTTGCAGGACCTTGCTCGATGGATAGGCATTCATGATGAGATGTCTTTGTTTGGACCTTCATGGGGGCTTAGGAGCCCGAGGATGGATGCAGAGACCCCACGTTTGGGGCAGGATTTTGATCACCATTTTTACATTGAAGAAGCAGGTCATTGCCTTTGGAGGCACTCTGGCAGGGCTAGAGGAAGAGCTCCCACCTTCTCCCACATGGATATTGGCCTTTGGAGGCTTGGACGTCACTCTACTAGCCCATGACATCATTCTAGGGCTTGATGTTTTGATGGAGGAGGTTTGCCATGACACTTGGCACATGTGGGAAAAATCTATGGCCTTTGGAGGCCAAACGTTACAACTTCTCTTTCCCAACATTGCACTTTGGGATCCTAACATCACCCTAGAAGGGCATGATGTCACCCTATTAGGGTTTCTTTTATATATTTTTATTTTATGTACAATTAGAGACAAGTTAAAGGGGTCGAACCCTAATTTATTGTGGACAAATAATTTTTGGAAAGGTCTTGTATAAATAAGGCCTTGAGACATTCTTTTTTAACATGACTCTCCTCACACAAGAGGACAAGTCTGAAATTTTCTCCCTCTTGGGAAATATTGGCTGAAATTTACTAGTGTGCACCTCTTGGAGTACATGTTTTGGATGTTTCTTAGCTATTTTGTGGTGGAAAAGCCTTCAACTAGGGTTTGCGATTTATTATTCTTGGTTAAGTAAGTAAAATATTCAATTTCATTTCATGTTCTGAATGGTTATGGTAAATTTTACTTGTTCATGTTGAAGATTATGATATTGCTTGCTTAAACCCTAGGAGAGGAACATAAGTTGTTTCTTCCTCTCTCTAGTTCTTTCCACTTATTGAATTGTCAAGATAATATTGTCTAGATTAGGTTCCTAAATCCCTAAAGTGCTATCACTTTAGGAGTCTTATTCTAGAGTCTTGTTTCAAAATAATTTCCAAGAATTTAAGGAAAGAGAAATTCGCTAGGGCCCAAAAAGTGTTTACTCTCTAGCTGAATTTGTCTTTTGAGACTTGAATGCTTGAGGCCTTAAGATGCTACACCTCAAGAATTCAGCTCATCATCCTTAGAGCATTGTTATCATTATTTCTCAAAGTATTTTTTGTTGTTGTAAATGACTCCATAGCCCAAAAGGCACTTGTCTACTTGCTATATCTTGTGAAGGAATTGATCAAACAACTCTCATATTCTATTCTCTAAAGCTTCTACTAACTTTTACTAACCCTAGTTTAGCTAAAATCACTAAATAACTTGTTGTTATAGCAAATATTTCCTACATCCATCTAATTTTCTTCATTTTTTGTATAGACTAACTTAACACTAACCTAAACTTTTCATAAATTGCTTGGAATAGGTGTTAATTGATCTATTGGATAAATCTTGATTTTTCACTGTCTTTTCATGCAATTCTGATATATAATTCTTATGGTTGTTACAAATTACTATTGGTTTTTATAAGCCATCATGTAGCTGAATTTTGCTTCAGCCATCATACATTTACACTATCTATTGTCTATTGAGGTTTTGATATCATTTTGGTACTTGGAAACTGTTGTATATATATGCTATATTGTTCTTGTTCCAGGAAGGTACACAAACTCTCCTCCTTTGCCTCAATTTCATAGACATAGACCTTTGAATTGGGTAAACAGTGAGAGGGGTGTATATCTTGGCCATATCTTTAGCTTTCTCATCCCTTTAGGTTATCGGGGATGCCTCCCCTAGTTTGGACCTCATCCATCCTTAAAATGTGGGGATTTCCTACTAAGGTGACAATGGTGGGTTATCTTATTGCTACACCAATTTGATTTAATTTTGTTGAGGATTTGGCATAAGTACAAATTGTGCGATAACATGAACCAATTTGTTTCATCTTGAGTTAAGTGGTTCACCAAAATCTTAGGATGTGCTATATGTACCGAGGACGAGGAGCATGAAGCTATGAAGGGAGTCAACCTTAAGGTGGGGAGGAGGAGTTATCCCCTTCCATCTTTTTCAACCTTAAGGTGGGGAGGAGTTATCCCCTTCCATCTTTGTTTGGAGACCTAGATGGTTCATGCAGACATTGAGGGATGCTCAAAAGCATGTTGGGGCCCCTAGGAGCATATTTAGGGAGAGCATGCCTCCTAGGAAGTTTCCAAAACTCGTGGTGCTAATGAGTAGCATCATTGATTATGAGTCTTCCAGTGTTCAAGAAGCAACAAATTAGTAGGGTTGTTGGGATGCTATAGGTTCGGATAATGTGTGGGACATTGTGCCAAGACTGGAGGGACAACCAGTTCCAGGTGGCTCTTTCAAAAGTACCTTTCTCGCTAAGAGGGAGTGTTGATATTTGTAGTATCAGACAGATACTTCCACACAATTCTAAGTGTATAGACGTGTGGAAGTCGTCCAAAGCCTTCAACCTTATTAATTTACTTTAATTAAAGGAATTATTAAAGTAAAGTTTATTTTATAATTAAAGTGAGTTTAATTTAATGAAGTGCTAAAATTATTTCCATTAGTGAATTAAATGGATCTTAGCCATTGATATCAAGTGAGGTGATATCTAATCTCAACCATTAATCACTTTGGATATTAGGGTTATGTTTGATTCAGTCATAACTCAATATTATAGAAGCAAGGCTAGGTGAAGGAGAAAGATATCCACAAGGATAACAAAGAAGGAATTTTGCTCTAGTGCTTGAGTCCCGAAGGACTGTGACTCAAAGGGATCATCCACTTGGGAGCAAAGAAGTAATTTTTCTCAAGTTCTTAAGTCACAAAGGACTATGACACAATGGGATCATCCAATTGAAGAGAAAATAAGGACTTTTGCTCAAGTTCTTGAGTCATGAAGGATTATGAATCAAGGCTATCAAGGACAAGAGCAAAGGAATTTTTCTAAAGTGCTTGAGTCACAAAGGACTGTGATCCAATGGGATCTCAACAAAGGTGAATAATGACTTCCATCTAGAGATCAAGTCCAAAGGAGGAAAGTGTAGGTAGTGCAGCTAGGAGAAGAAAACCCAACAATCAGAAATCGAAGGAAATATTTATGGGGAGAAAATATGAGGTACCAACACAAATTTAGAAGATATGAGATACCAGTAGACAAATCTTGCAGATATGAGGTACTAGTAGATAGATCTAGTACATATTTGAGGTACCAATAGGTAGATCTAGTATATCTAAGGTACCAATGGACAAATCTAGCATATATGAGGTACCCGTGAACAAATCTAGTGCAGATTTGAGTTATCAGTAGGAAGATCTAGTAGATCTGACGTACCAACATGAATATTTTGTAGATATTAGGATGAGCAAGTAGATATAGTGCAAATATGAGTGTCCAGCAGGAATATCTAGGAAAATAGGGCAGAAGCTTTCTTGAGGACAGTTTGTCGGGTTTGTTGTAATGTGTGTTTTCCTTAGTGGGCCATTTTCCAAGAAATGGATCCCTTGTAAGGTCAAATTCATTATTAATGAAAAGTTGATTTGAAGGGAATAATTTGTGTGTGCCTGTGTGAAGTTTGGTTTCCAGATTGCTTCCGTTGTTTTATTTATTTTCAGCCAATATATTTTATTCTGTGTGTTTTAGTTTAATTATAAGCAAAGAAAAAAACAAGGTAGTAATTTATCTACGTGTTGGGAATTGAGATTTTAACAAATATGATGCAATATCTAAAGCACATAGGCAAGTAGAATTCATAAAACAACAAGTAGAAAATATGTGACGAGAGGCAAAGGAAAAGAAAATAATGAGGATATAAAACTTGCGTGAGAAGTAGAATCTTAAAAGAAAAGAGAAGAGGAAGATGTAGAGAGGAAAATGGATATACATATCATATAGACATAGGGACCTCCAACCCTACAACATATCTCGAACCACTGATGACATCTATCACACGCGGCCATTTTCTTTAGTGAGCTTGGTCTAGGAAAGTTCACCCCCTCAAAGTATGAAGAAATCATAATTCTAAATGCATTTGTATTTAATAAGACATAAGGATGAGTGGTAAAACAATCCACAAAAAAACTCAAGTTACGTAGAATACCTAAGCTCGCAATCACCACCAAGACTCCATTAGTCACATACACAGAGGCCAACCTGGTTGTCGTAGCTTCTATGGGTGTTTCTTTCTCCTAAGAATCTCAATTTAACATTAGAAACATGGTCAAATAAATAGAAGGCTACAAAAAAAGGATAAGTTCCCTAGAGAAAGAAGAAGCCCATTATAACACATATATGACTAGCTTGGTCAAGTTCAAAGTTTGCACTCTTGAAATGCAATATGAATTGAGCACCGCTCAAAGACTAATGTATAGTAATTTGTAAGAATTTCAATATTACACCAAACTTTTCCTCGCTTATTTGGACAATATCAAAGACAAAAAGGTGATATTATATGGATTCCAAATGAGCATGGATGAATTGAAGAAATGGCAGATAGAAGAAAAGGACACACTAGATGATCTTCCTCAAATAAGCGAGAGGGAGAATCAATGTAACTATACAATGTTAGCAAATTTCTAGTCAGTAAGTGCATCCCTAGAGAGAGATATCACCACCTTGGCGGATAATTGTAAGTGCTTGCACATTGCTCGTGAGAGAGTAATTGAAACATGTCATCTTACCCCACTTGGAAACATGAGTTCACTCTAGTCTGCAATTTATGTTTAGAATGACTTATAGGAAACTATCAAAGGAAAAGGGGTTTCCATAGGAATAACCTCAAGGATCTCCAAGGAGACACTAAAAGATTACATTGTAAATCCTTCAAAAGATATAAATCTAATTAATTAATACCTTAGCACACTCAAAAGGGTGTGGGACCTGTTATCGCACGGTTTGTAGGATAGGTCCAAGGGCTTGAGTCAGGGCTTGAAACCGGCGTAACAGGATCTTCCCCACCCACTGTCACCTCGATGGGGAGCTCTTTCTATTTAGGAGGGCAAGTCCAAGGGATACGTCCCTAAGGCAATCTGGTTTAATGAAGGGCTGAAAGGTAAAGGCCAATGTCAAGGTAAACCCCTTCCACAGATTGCTGCCCAAGAAGAAATAATCAAGAAGAAGTCTTCCACTGACGATGCACCTGTTTGCGAGACAAAACAAAGAAAACTAGAACGTGC
>JASDQU010102581.1:66063-80558 GCA_032191745.1 Picea mariana | reverse complement strand
ACTATCTCTAGATCCAAACACATAATGAAGCGCCCATTCATGTGTACTATTAGAATCTATGGGAGCATAAGTTTATGATTTATTATGCCAAGATGCGTGAACATTTTATGGCTCCCATGTATACACTAATTTTATGTGAACCTGCTTAGCGCATGAAAGGCCATGCAAGCAATGTGGAAGATTGGGGACTACTATGTCACCCAAAAGGGGACATATATAAGAGTGTTTGGAGCTACCAAGGGCCCACATTTGTTTCCTAAGTTCAACATAGACAAGCTCACTTATCAACAAATAGCTTATCAAAATTTTCTAAACGGAGTTGGGGCAACCCTCTCTTGAGTCGAAAAGGCATTGTGGCCTCCCTTTCCTTTTCATATAGGATATTTTGAAATAAAAGATGTGAAAGATGCAAGTATAGAAGTTGAAGATCTTATTGTTTTTCACTTTGGAGAAGAGAAATTTAGAAGACATGACCCCCTCAACATAGTAGAGTGACACTACCATGTCTGCAAATACAAATGGCCCTATAAAAATGAAGTTTGGTAGGAGGAAGAAATCTACAAAAGAGTCACATTACTATATGAGGTAGCATTTAGAATTGGAACAAGGCCAGAGGTAGGAAAGATAAGAATAAACAATTGTTGGAAAAATAAAGGAAATAAAATGAAACTAAAGAAAAGGAAGTTGCAACAACTAAAGAAGCTAGGATCATAGCAAATAGAGGAGCACCTTGTTGATGTTTGTAGCATCAGACAGGTACTTCTACATAGGTCTAAGACTATAAGTGCCTACATGTGTGGAAATCATCCAAAGCCTTCAACCTTAGTAATTTACTTCAATTAAAGGAATTATTAAAGTAAAGTGTTTTTTTATAATTAAAGTGACTTTAATTTAATGAAATGCTAAAGTTATTAGTATTAGTGAATTAAATGAATCTTAGAGATTGATCTCAAGTGAGGTGATATCTAATATCAACCATTAATCAGTTTGGAAATTAGGCTTATGTTTGATTCGTTCATAACTCAATATTATAAAAGCAAGGCTAAGTGAAGGAGAAAGATATCTACAAGGAGAGCAAAGAAGGAATTTTGCTCTAGTGCTTGAGTCACGAAGGACTACGACTCAAGGGGATCATTCACTTGGGAGAAAAGAAGGATTTTTTCTCAAGTTCTTGAGTCACGAGGGACTATGACCCAAGGGGATCATCCACTTGAAGAACAAAGAATGATTTTTTCTGAAGTGCTTGAGTCACGAAGGATTGTGACCCAAGGGGATCAAGGACAAGAGAAAAGAAGAACTTTTGCTTAAGTGCTTGAGTCACAAAGGACTGTGATTCAAGTGGATCTTAGAAAAGGTGAATAAGGACATTCATCTAGAGATCAAGTCCAAAGGAAGAAAGTGCATGCAGTGTAGCAAGGAGAAGAAAACTTAGTAACCAAAAATCTAAGGACGAATTTTTGGGAAGTAGATCAAGGTACCAATGGAAAGATCTAGCAGATCTGAGGTACCATTGGATAGTTTTGGTAGATCTGAGGTACCAATAGGTAGATCTAGTAGATATGAGGTATCAGTGGACAGCTCTAGCAGATGTGAGGTACCAGAGGAGAGATCTAGTAGATATAAGGTACCAATGGACAAAGCTAATGTAAATTTGAGTTATCAACATGAATATATAGCATATTTGAGGAACCAACAAGAAGATTTGAGGACCAACAGGTAGATCTAGTGCAAATCTGAGTGTCCAACAAGAATATCTGGGAAGATCGGGCATAGGGTTTCTTCATGAGGGAAATTTGCTAGGTTTGTTATAATTTGTGTTTTCCTCAGTGGGCCATTTTCCCAATAAGGGAGCCCTTGTAAGATTGGAGTCATTATTAATGAAAAGATGATTTGAAGGGAGAAACTTTTGTGTGCATGTGTGAAGTTTGGTTTTGAGATTACTTCCGTTGTTTTATTTATTTCTAGCTAGTATATTTTATTCTGTGTGTTGTAATTTAATTACCAGCAAGGAAAGATACAAGGTAGTAATTTATCTAGGTGTTGGGCATTGAGATTTTAACGTGGTATCAGAGCATGGTCATTTCATCATGGTATTAGAGCTTTCACTCTAAGAGGGAGACCGATTTCAGGTTATACAACAGATTTATTAGATCTGATTTGCAATAGTGAGTGTTTAAAGGACCAAACACAAATCCCCAACAGTTTGCAACATATATGTCATATTTGCTAGGAGATATCTGCAAATATATAAACCAATAAATTTTAAACCTTGGTATTAATGGTTTTATGGGTGTTTGAAGGAAAAAGCATAAATTCCTTGATTCATTGTGCTTGAAGGACAAGGCACATTTTTCCTATAGTTCATATCTAAAAAATGGCAGTAGCTAGTCTTAGGTTTGAAGACAAATTGGATGAAGCATGGGATCTATTCAACAGTTTGATGGAGAAGGACTCAGGGATCCATCTTGAGTTTGGAGATGATGCCAAGTATGTAGTGAAGGGCGAGGGAGTTTTTACCCCCTCAGAATAGGGGTAACTAAGGAGATCATTTCTCAAGGCCCATAGGTAGAAGACATGGAGTGTCGAGAGCTAGATTGACTAGCATAACCCTGCAGGGCCCCTCCTATTCGTTGATGCATCACCATACATCACCAGTAGTAGAGAAAAATCCATCACTCCATCCTAGCCCCAGATGACAACAGGTCTTGTTTCATGAGGTAATAAGTATGGTATCATGGTAAGTGTCACTAATAATTGAAGCATTTGAATATGTTGCAAAGCATTTTTTCTTGATTATAGAACATTTTCATGGAAATTATGCCTTTTGCCTTATTTAACCTTGGTGGGTGTAATTTTTTCCAAGTAAGTTGGTCACCCTCGAGAATAGGGTGCTACTGGGGGGTTCCTTGAATAGTCATCATACCATTCTCAATCATTCTTATCACTTTCCATACTTCTCCCATTTCATCTCCTCATCTTTTGGGTTTTTGGGTGCACTGACCCAAGAAGGGATTGTACCTCATTTCATGGGAAGAAGGGGCTGAAGGCCCAGAGGGAAATGTAGTTGGAAAAAGATAAAATCCAATAATAAACCTTCTAAATGCTCTCCCAGGGATCCCGAGAGAAATGAAATGCCTCTCGCAAAAAATGACAAACCCGTAAAATAAATAACTAATTAATCAATATGTCAACCAGGGAAGATCGTATGTGGGCTATGCATTTTCTTTTTAGTGTCCCTTATTGTCTTCAACTTGGGGAAGCATGATGGCCAAGGTAGAGTGTGTGTGGGCTTTGTTTTGATTGCTTAGTTTAGTGCCCTCACATGTCTTTAACTTGGCCACACTCTAATAAACTAATGACAAATGGGCTTGGAAAAATGTTGCATCACGGATGAAGGACAACACACCCTCTACAAAGGCACCCATAAATGAGACAATACAAACCCTTGTATGTCATGAACCCCATGCCTAGAAGTCTTACCCACTCCACCTCATATTTACACATGACTTAAATAGGTTTCCCTTGGGATACACCTTTGACTTGGGGATTGATTGGCCCAATAGGATGCCTTGACACCCCTCCCACACCTAAATTTGACAAATTATATAAGGTTTGAGCATTTGTTTGGTTTGAAAAGGGGGGTTTGATGCACATGTTTGGGTAGTTTTATTATTAGATGTGGCTTACTTGGCATGATTCTTGTGACTTATGGACTCTTGGAGGGTGCATTTGTTTGTATTTGTAGGACCTTTCCTGGTGGACATGTATTCATGATGAGATGACTTTGTTTAGACCTTCACGGGGGCTTAGGATCCCAACGATGGATGCAAAGACCCCACGTTTGGGGTAGGCTTGTGATCACCATTTGAACATTGAAGAAGGAGGCCATTTCCTTTGCAGGTACTCTTGCATGGATAGAGGAAGAGCTCCCACCTTCTCCCACTTGAACAATGGCCCTTGGAGGCTTGGACATCACTTTGCTAGCCCATAACGTCATTCTAGGGCTTGACGTTTTGATGGAGGAGGTTTGACATGACACTTGGCACATGTAGGCATGATCTATCGCCTTTGGAGGCCAAACATTGCAACTTCTCTTGCCCAATGTTGCACTTTGGTAGCCTAACATCACCCTAGAAGGGCATGTCGTCACCCTATTAGGGTTTGTTTTATATATTTTTATTTTATGTATAATTAGAGACAAATTAAAGGGGTCGGCCCCTGTTTTATTGTGGACAGTTAATTTTTGGAAAAGGCCTTGTATAAATTAGGCCTTGAGATATTCTTTTTTAACATGACTCTCCTGACAAAAGAGGAAAAGTCTGAATTTTTTTCCCTCTTAGGTAACATTGACTGAAATTTATTAGTGCGCACCTCTTGGAGTACATGCTTTGGATGTTTCTTGGTTATTTTGCAGTGGAAAAGTATTCAACTAAAGTTTGTGCTTGATTATTCTTGGTGAAGTGAGTAAAATCTGTAATTTTATTTCATTTTTCGAATGGTTATGGTAAATTTTACTTGGTCATGTTGAATATTATGATATTGCTTGCTTAAACCCAAGGAGAGGAACATAAGGTGTTTTTTCCTCTCTCTAGTTCTTTCCACTTATTGAATTGTCAAGAGAATCTCGTCTATATTAGGCTCCTAAATCCCTAAAGTGCTAGCACTTTAGGAGTCTTAATCTAGAGGCTTGTTTCAAAATGATTTCCAAGAATCTAAGGAAAGAGAAATTCACTAGGGCCCAAAAAATGATTGCTCTCTATCTGAATTTGTCTTTTGAGACTTGAATGTTTGAGGCCTTAAGCTGCTACACGTCAAGAATTCACCTCATCATCCTTAGAGAATTATTGTCATTATTTATCCAAGTATTTGTTGTTGTTGTTGTAAATGACTCCATAGCCCATAAAGCACTTTTCTACTTGCTCTATCTTGTGAAGGAATTGATCAAACAACTCTCATATTCTATTATTAAAGCTTCTACTAACTTTTACTCACCCTGGTTTAGTTAAAATCACTAAATAACTTCTTGTTGTAGCAAATATTTTCTACAACCATATAATTTGCTTCATTTTGCTGAATACACTAACTTAACACTAACCTAAACTATTCAAAAATTGCTTGGAATAAGTGTTGATTGATCTATTGGATAAATGTTGATTTTTCACTATCTTTTCATGCAACTTTGATATATAATTCTTGTGGTTGTTACAAATTAATATTGATTGTTATAAACCGTCATCTAGCTACAATTTTTATTCATCCATCATACATTTACATTGTCTATAGTCTATTGAGGTTTTGATATCATTTTGGTACTTGGAAATTGATGTATATATGTGCTATATTGTTCTTGTTCTAGGAAGGTACACAAACTCTCCTCCTTTGCCTCAATTTCATAGACGTAGACCTTTGACTTGGGTAACTAGTGAGAGGGGGGTATATCTTGGCCATATATTTACCTTTCCAAACCCTTTAGGTTACTGGGGATGCCTCCCCTGGGTTGGAACTCATCCATCCCTAAAACGTGGAGATTTCCAACTAAGGTGACAATGGTGGGTTATCTTATTGTTACGCCAATTTAATTTAATTTTTGGGGGGTTTTGGCATAAGTAAAAATTGTGCAATAACATTTTTGGTGTCGTTTCTAGGGAGAATCGAGTGAATTTTCCTCAACGACACATCTTTGGTGAGCTTTTTCCCCAAAGCCCTTATCTTACAAGCTTATTTGGCGACTCCACTGAGGGTGATTCCCTCTTTTCTTTTTATAATCCTTGAGGGGTTATCTGGTGACTCCATTGGTGATAACCCATACCGAACATCCTTGTAACAACCAACCATGGCTCCTCCATGGGATCCAGGTAATATTTTTGGACCCTTGGACATGAGTGAGATCCCATGGCATCCTCGACAAATGTTTCTTGGGCACACAAAGTCATGGTTGCCCAAGTTTTCTGGTAATGATAAGACTATTGTTGATGAACACGTGATTATTTTCTCGACCTTCTTTTAGTTTTTTCCCATGGATGAAGATACTGAAGATTTGGTGATGAAACTTTTTGTAGTCACTCTTCATAATAATGCTAGAATATGGTTTAATGGTCTCCCTGATAAAAACATCAAGAGCACAACCAATTTTGAAGAGATCTTCATCGATAGGTGGAGCACTAAATAAGACCATGATATGCTCTATGACATGAATGAGGAAGAAACTTACGAAGAGGAGCAAGAATTATCCCATGATTCTACTTAAGACAACAAAGACATGATTGAAGAAAAAGAGCCTGAAGAGGTGACTCGTGAGGATGAAGCGATGATGTTTCCTCCTCAATTTGATGAAGTCATCCAAGCTTCGACTCCTTCTGCACAAGAAGAAGAGAATATGGTAACTCCTTTCCCTTTCCAGGATTTTTATGATGCTCTATTATATGATTCGAAAAGTGAAGAAGTGTTAAAGAAACCCTTGGATGTACTAGACCCTCCATGTTATGATAATGGTAATGATGTGATTGATAATAATTATGAGTTCATGCATGTTGGGATACATAAATGGGATGTGATTGGTCATGATGGAGATCCCATTTATGATATTGAAGGTCATTTTAAATTGTTGCCTTTACAACAACCATATGTGATTGCTACTAAGTCATATGTTTGGTGACAAAAAGATGACATGATTACGAATTTGTTCCAACCACCTAGGGATGATATTTTGTAGTATTCTCATGATGATTTTTGGTCATGCCCTGAGGTGTTTGGTACTTATTATTTTGAGTAATTGGATTTATTCTATGAAGAAAATTTTCAACCGCTATTGTGCTCCAATCTTGATGAGGGTAAGGACATGGTTTTCCTAGAGTAGTATACTTGTGATGAGGCTTCCCAACCCCTTTCTTTTCCTTTATCCCGCTATGTCATTGAGGATGAAGCTGGGACATGTGTTCCTTGTCCCAAGATGCTTCTGAGGCAATATTTTTTCTTGGAATTTAAGGGTAGGTTGAATGCTTTAAGAAGAAGTTTGATATCTCGATATTTCAACCTTCCCCTAAGTAATTGTTAATCATCCTCCAAATTCTTGTTTATCCCTTCTCATGCCTCGAGAAGTGATAAGATCCAGGGTAGTCAACTTTCAAATCCTTTGAGCCAGCCTCATGAGTCTTTATCTTGTCACAACCCTATTTAGAGGTGGATTGAGCATTCTTGTGCTAATGTGACTTGTCAAAATCTTGTCCCACCCTCTCACCTCCATGAGTTAGAGTTTATGATTAGTTATGGTATATTGTATGTTTCTTTTTTGCTTAACTTATGCTTGTTTTGGTTCATGATGAAGCACAAGGGTAGGTTTTGTGATACAATTCTAGCATGGTTGTACTAGTTATATGATTTTACCTAGCATTTCTCATTAACATAGAATAGTGTAGGTAGGTTAGGGTAGGCATTTGCATATTCCATATCATGGTAGTATAGTTTCCATTTAGCTTAGCCCGATTTTGCATGCATGCTTATGATTTACATGTTCCTTTATCTTCATATTGCATCATTGCTATGTCATACTTATATGCTTGCATTGACATGTTAGAATAGTAATATTGGAAAATTTTATTTTCAACATTTGCTTTTGGATTTTGACAATTTTTGTAAGAACAAGGAGTGATAGCACCACCCTAGATGCTCTGACGATTTTTCTTTAGTGTGTAGGCATAGGTTGTACCAAAGATGTTGAGGTTCTCATGCGCTCTACGGTGAGCACATGTCCTCAAGTAGGATTATGATGTTACCCCCTCATGCTAGGGGTAACTAAGGAGATCATGTCTTAAGTCCCATAGGTAGTAAACATGGAGTGTTGAGAGCCAGATTGACTAGCATAGCCCCGCAGGGCCCCTCCTATTCATTGATGCATCACCATACATCACTAGCAGTAGAGAATTATCCATCACACCGGCTCGGCCCTAGAGGCCAACATATCTTGCTTCATGAGGTAATAAGTCTGGTATCATGGTAAGTGTCACTCTAATAATTGAATCATTTGAATATGTTGCAAAGAATTCTTTCTTCATTACAGAACGTTTGCTTGGAAAATATACCTTGTCTTATTTAACCTTGATAGGTGTCATTTTGTCCTAGTAAGTTGGTCACCCTCAGGAATAGGGTGCTACTGGGGGGTTCCTTGAAGAGTCATCATACCATTCCCGATCATGCTTATCACTTTCCATACTTCTCCCATTTTATCTCCTCGTCTTTTGGGTTTTGGGGTGCACTGACCCAAGAAGGGATTGTACCTCATTTCATGGGAAGAAGGGGATGAAGGCCCAGAGGGAAATGTAGCTGGAAAAAGTTAAAAATGAGGGACCCGTAAAATAAATGACTAATTGATCAATCATGCCAACCAAGGTAGAGCATATGTGGGATATGTATTTCCTTTTTAGTGTCCCTTACTATCTTCAACTTGGGGAAGCATGATGGCCAAGGTAGAGCATGTGTGAGGTTAGTTTTTATTGCTTATTTTAGTGCCCCCACATGTCTTCAACTTTCCCACACTCTAATAAATTAATGTCAAATTGGCTTGGAAAAATGTTGCATCACGGATGAATGAAAGCACGCCCTCTACAAAGTCACCCATAAATGAGACAATACGAACCCTTGTATGTCATGAATCCTATGCCCATAAGTCTTACCTACTCCACCTCATATTCACACATGACTTAAATAGGTTTCCCTTGGGAAACACCTTTGACTTGGGGATTGACTGGCCCAATAAGATTCCTTGACACCCCTCCCACACCTAAATTTTACAAATTGTATACGGTCTTTGAGCATTTGCTTGGTTTGAAAAGGGGGGTTTGATGCACATGTTTGGGTGGTTCTATTATTATATGTGTCTTACTTGGCATGAATATTGTGACTTATGGACGCTTGTAGGACATGTATGTTTGTCTTTGCAGGACCTTGCCTAATGGATAAGCATTCATGACGAGATGTCTTTGTTTGGACCTTCATGGGGGTTTAGGATCCTAAAGATGGATGCAAAGACCCAACCCCACGTTTGGGGTAGGATTTTGATCACCATTTTTACATTGAAGGAGGTCGTTGCCTTTGGAGGCACTCTGGCAGGGCTAGAGGAAGAGCTCCCACCTTATCCCACTTGGACATTGGCCTTTGGAGGCTTGGACGTCACTCTGCTAGCCCATGACATCATTCTAGGGCTTGATGTTTTGATGGAGGAGGTTTTCCATGACACTTGGCATGTGTGGGAAAGATCTATGGCCTTTGGAGGCAAAACTTTGCAACTTCTCTTGCCCAACATTGCACTTTGGGATCCTAACATCACCCTAGAAGGGCATGATGTCACCCTATTAGGGTTTATTTTATATATTTTTATTTTATGTACAATTAGAGAAAAATTAAAGGGGTTGACCCCTAATTTATTGTGGACAAACAATTTTTGGAAAGGTCTTGTATAAATAAGGCCTCGAGACAAGTATGAAAATTTTTCCCTCTTGGGAAACATTGGCTGAAATTTACTAGTGTGCACCTCTTGGAGTACATGCTTTGGATGTTTCTTAGCTATTTTGTGGTGTAAAAGCATTCAACTAGGGTTTGTTCTTTATTATTCTTGATTAAGTAAGTAAAATATTCAATTCCATTTCATGTTTTGAACGGTTATGGTAAATTTTACTTGTTCATGTTGAAGATTATGATATTGCTTGCTTAAACCCTAGGAGAGGAACATAAGATGTTTCTTCCTCTCTCTAGTTCTTTCCACTTATTGAATTGTCAAGAYAATRTTGTCTAGATTAGGTTCCTAAATCCCTAAAGTGCTATCACTTTAGGAGTCTTATTCTAGAGGCTTGTTTCAAAATAATTTCCAAGAATTTAAGGAAAGAGAAATTCYTTGGGGCCCAAAAAGTGTTTACTCTCTAGCTGAATTTGTCTTTTGAGACTTGAATGCTTGAGGCCTTAAGATGCTACACCTCAAGAATTCACCTCATCATCCTTAGAGCATTGTTATCATTATTTCTCAAAGTATTTTTTGYTGTTGTAAATGACTCCATAGCCCAAAAGGCACTTGTCTACTTTCTATATCTTGTGAAGGAATTGATCAAACAACTCTCATATTCTATTCTCTAAAGCTTCTAGTAACTTTTACTAACCCTAGTTTAGCTAAAATCACTAAATAACTTTTTRTTATAGCAAATATTTCCTACATCCATCTAATTTTCTTCATT
Source organism: Picea mariana (assembly GCA_032191745.1). Lineage (NCBI taxonomy): Eukaryota > Viridiplantae > Streptophyta > Pinopsida > Pinales > Pinaceae > Picea > Picea mariana. The sequence continues at coordinate 70,338 of JASDQU010102581.1, read as the reverse complement.
TTCTGCATAGACTAACTTAACACTAACCTAAACTATTCATAAATTTCTTGGAATAAGTGTTAGTTGATCTATTGGATAAATCTTGATTTTTCACTGTCTTTTCATGCAATTCTGATATATAATTATTTTGGTTGTTACAAATTACTATTGGTTGTTATAAGCCGTCATGTAGCTAAATTTTTTCTTCAGCCATCATACATTTACATTATCTATGTCTATTGAGGTTTTGATATCATTTTGGTACTTGGAAACTGTCGTATATATATGCTATATTATTCTTGTTCCAGGAAGGTACACAAACTCTCCTCCTTTGCCTCAATTTCATATACATAGACCTTTGAATTGGTTAAATAGTGAGAAGGGGGTTTATCTTGGCCATATATTTAGCTTTCTCATCCCTTTAGGTTATCGGGGATGCCTCCCCTGGTTTGGACCTCATCCATCCTTAAAACGTGGTGATTTCCTACTAAGGTGACAGTGGTGGGTTATCTTGTTGTTACACCAATTTGATTTACTTTTGTTGGGGATTTGGCATAAGTACAAATTGTGCGATAACAAGAACCATTTTGTTTCATCTTGAGTTAAGTGGTTCATCAAAAGCATGGATTGTGCTATATGTACCGAGGACGAGGAGCATGAAGCTATGAAGGGAGTCAACGTTAAGGTGGGGAGGAGGAGTTATCCCCTTCCATATTTTTCAACCTTAAGGTGGGGAGGAGTTATCCCCTTCCATCTTTTTCTGGAGACCTAGATGGTTCATGCAGACATTGAGGGATGCTCAAGAGCATGTTGGGGCCACTAGGAGCATAATTAGGGACAGCAAGCCTCCGAGGAAGTTTCCAAAACTCATGGCACTAATGAGTAAGATCATTGATTATGAGTTTTCTAGTGTTCAGGAAGAAACAAACTAGTAGGGTTGTTGGGATGCCATAGTGCAGGATAATGTGTGGGACATTGTGCCAAGACCGGAGGGACAACCAGTTCCAAGTGGCTCTTTCAAAAGTAACTTTCTCGCTAAGAGGTAGTGTTGATATTTGTAGTATCAAACATATACTTCCACACAATTCTAAGTGTCTAGATGTGTGGAAGTCGTCCAAAGCCTTCAACCTTAGTAATTTACTTTAATTAAAGGAATTAATAAAGTAAAGTATTTTTTATAATTAAAGTGAGTTTAATTTATTGAAGTGCTAAAGTTATTTCCATTAGTGAATTAAATGAATCTTAGCCATTGACATCAAGTGAGGTGATATCTAATCTCAACCATTAATCATTTTGGATATTAGGGTTATGTTTGATTCAGTCATAACTCAATATTATAGAAGCAAGTCTAGGTGAAGGAGAAAGATATCCACAAGGATAACACTGAAGGAATTTTTCTCTAGTGATTGAGTCCTGAAGGACTGTGACTCAAAGGGATCATCCACTTGGGAGCAAAGAAGTAATTTTTCTCAAGTTCCTTAGTCACGAAGGACTATGACACAATGGGATCATCCAATTGAAGAGAAAAAAAGGACTTTTTCTCAAGTGCTTGAGTCATGAAGGATTGTGACTCAAGGATATCAAGGACAAGAGCAAAGGAATTTTTCTAAAGTGCTTGAGTCACGAAGGACTGTGATCCAATGGGATCTCAACAAAGGTGAAGAAGTAATTCCATATAGATATCAAGTCCAAAGGAGGAAAGTGTAGGCAGTGCAACGAGGAGAAGAAAACCCAACAACCAGAAGTCAAAGGACATATTTCTGGGGAGAAAATATGAGGTACCACAACATGTAAATTTAGAAGATATGAGATACTAGTAGACAAATCTTGCAGATTTGAGGTACTGGGAGATAGATCTAGTACATATTTGAGGTACCAATGGACAAATCTAGCATATATGAGGTACCCATGAACAAATCTAGTGTAGAGATGACGTATCAATAGGAAGATCTAGTAGATATGACGTACCATCAGAAATATTTTGTAGATATTAGGATGAGCAAGTAGATATAGTGCAAATATGAGTGTCTAGGAGGAATATCTAGGAAAATAGGGCAGCGTCTTTCTTCAGGAGGATAGTTTGTCAGGTTTGTTGTAATTTGTGTTTTCCTTAGTGGGCCATTTTCCAAGAAATGGATCCCTTGTAAGATTGAATTCATTATTAATGAAAATTTGATTTGAAGGGAATAATTTGTGTGTGCATGTGTGAAGTTTGGTTTCCAGATTGCTTCCATTGTTTTATTTATTTTCAGCCAATATATTTTATTCTGTGTGTTTTAATTTAATTGTAAGGAAGAAAAAAAATAAGGTAGTAATTTATCTAGGTGTTGGGAATTGAGATTTTAACACATATGATGCAGTATCTAAAGCATATAGGCAAGTAGAAGTTATAAAACAACAAGTAGAAAATATGTGACGAGAGGCAAATGAAAAGAAAATAATGAGGACATAAAACTTGCGCGAGAAGTAGAATCTTAAAAGAAAAGAGAAGAGGAAGATGTAGAGAGGAAAATGAATGAGGAAACTGGATATACATATCATATATACATAGGTACCTCCAACCCTACAACATATCTCAAACCCCTGATGACATCTATCACAGGGGGCCATTTTCTTTGGTGAGCTTGGTCTAGGAAATTTCGCCCCCTCAAAGTATGAAGCAATCATAATTCTAAATGCATTTGTCTTTAATAAGACAAAAGGATGAGTGGTAAAACAATCCATAAAAAAACTCAAGTTACATAGAATCCCTAAGCTCACAATCACCACCAAGAATCCATTAGTCACATACATAGAAGCCAACCTAGTTTCCATAACTTCTGTAGGAGTTGCTTTCTCCTAAGAACTGAATTTAACATTAGAAACATGGTCAAATAAATAGAAGGCTACAAAAAAAGGATAAGTTCCCTAGAGAAAGAAGACGCCCATTATAACGCAGATATGACTAGCTTGGTCATGTTCAAAGTTTGCACTTTTGAAATGCAATATGAATTGAGCACCGCTCAGAGGCTAATGTATAGTAATTTGTAGGAATTTCAATATTACACCAAACTTTTCCTCACTTATTTGAACAATATCAAAGAAAAAAAGGTGATATTATATGGATTCCAAATGAGCATGGACGAATTGAAGAAATGACAGATAGAAGAAAAAGACACACTAGATGATCTTCCTCAAATAAGCGAGAGGGAGAATCAATGTAACTATACAATGTTAGCAAATTTCTATTCAGTAAGTGCATCCCTAGAGAGAGATATCACCACCTTGGTGGATAATTGTAAGTGCTTGCACATTGCTCCTGAGAGAGTAATTGAAACATGTCATCTTACCCCACTTGGAAACATGAGTTCACTCTAGTTTGCAATTTATGTTTTGAATGACTTAGAGGGAAATATCAAAGGAAAATGGGTTTCCATAGAAATAACCTCAAGGATCTCGAAGGAGACACTAAAAGAGTACATTGCAAATCCTTCAAAATATATAAATCTAATTAATTAATACCCTAACACACTCAAAAGGGTGTGGGACCTATGCCAAAGGAGTTGATATCTTATGAGGTTGCATTTGACCAACTAATATTTAGGCATGTAATAGGAATCTCATCTCAACATGAAGTATGGTCACCCTATTTATACAATTAAGCACATGGTCGACTACGACCCCATATAAAATGGAATTGACTAGTAGAGAAAGGGGTTTTTTCTACTTGAACTTTTTAAAACCCATTTTTGAACTTTAATTAGGAGAATCCCTCAGTGCCAATTTTTCAGGAGAAGGTTGGAATCTATGTTGTGTGCTCATAACTATTTATGGTGCTTGTTTCTTACTGGAATCATTGTGAGGATGTATTGTTGTGTTATAGACTTTTATGTACAAAATTTTCACTCTTGCTATGTTTTTCTAAGATGTTTTCTTTAATATGGTGAATGTGAGGCTGTGAATAGTAAATCTAATGAAAACCTTTTCTGTACTTCTTTCCTACTCATACATATATATGTTTATGTTGTGTTTCCTAAATAACTTTATGTTCTAGAAGTAATCACAAGAATGTATGTTCAACCTTCTATTCACTAGTTAAGATATGCTTCTAGATAGGATAGATAGAATAAGATTGTGCTTTGCATGTAGATTAGAAGAATTCTGCATTTTTCATTTCACCTTCATTTCATATTAAATAGTAAGGGTTGTTGGGACAAAATCTGAATAGGTTCCCTATTTCAAATGATTTGAGTTTTAATTGGAACTTTACATTGGGGAGAACCCCCATTGTTGAGCAAGGCACTTTGCCCACAACAA
>JASDQU010102581.1:44127-64455 GCA_032191745.1 Picea mariana | reverse complement strand
AGGACAAAGCTGGCTGAGAAGAAGAAGATGGGTCCTCCAGAACCATGCTCAGGTCGCTCCTGCTCTCGGTACTCCATGTCTAGGACCATGTGGGCCTCGAGACATGATCTCCTAGTTATCCCTAGATATCAGGGATAACAGGACCTATTTTAAAGGAGTTGATATCTTATGAGGTTGCATTTGACCAACTAATATTTAGGTGTGTAATTGGAATCTCATATCAACATGAAGTATGGTCACCCTATTTATACAATAAGCACATGGTCGACTACAACCCCATATAAAGACAAATCTTTGATGTAGACTATTCCTTTTTGAAAAAAAAATAGAAAAAAAACTGCAAAGTCATAAACTACCAAGAAAGAAGTCCAAGAGTCCATAAGACAATTACAAGAGAAGATATAAAATGGAATTGACTAGTAGAGAAAGGGTTTTTTTCTACTTGAATATTTTTATACTCAATTTTGAACTTTAATTAGGAGAATCCCTTAGTGCCAATTTTGCAGGAGAAGGTTGGACTCTAGTGTTATGTGCTCAGAACTATTTATGGTGCTTGTTTCTTACTGGAATCAGTGTGAGGATGTATTGTTGTGTTATAGACTTTTATGTACAGAATTTTCACTCTTGCTATGTTTTTCTAAGATGTTTTCTTTAATATGGCGAATGTGAGGCTGTGAATAGTAAATCTAATGACAAAATTTTCTGTACTTATTTCCTACTCATACATGTATATGTTTATGTTGTGTTTCCTAAATAGATTTATGTTCTAGAAGTAATCACAAGAATGTATGTTCAACCTTCTATTCACTAGTTAAGATATGCTCCTAGCTAGGATAGATAGAATAAGATTGTGCTTTGCATGTAGATTAGAAGAATTCTGCATTTTTCATTTCACCTTCATTTCATATTAAATAGTAAGGGTTGTTGGGACAAACTCCGAATAGGTTCCCTATTTCAAACGATTTGAGTTTTAATTTGAACTTTACATTGGGGAGAACCCCCATTGTTGAGCAAGGCACTTCGCCCACAACAACACAAGGGTACACATGTCAATATCCAAGGTGATGTTGTGCACAAGCAAGGCTCCAATGCAAAGTTGCTCGATAAGATGTGTCCAACACTCCTCGTGCATGCCTCCAAGAACTCCAATGCTCATTCTAAATCATGTGCTCCACTAGGTCCAGGTCCACTTGCACTTGCATGGACACTATCACAATCCAAGCATCCCCAAGTTAAATCCAAGACTCCATGCAAGCATCCATGCCAACTCATGTTATATAGGGCTCAACACCCTCATCCAGAATGCCAAACATTCCTCCAATGTAGTCATCCTCTCAATAAACCAACCAATCTACATGTGTCCATCATGAAGACGGTCCCAAGCTATCTGAATACCTCTAACTCTCCAAGAAAAAATGTTATGCATGCATCCAACTGAGGTCAAGCAACTATTGAGTAAGCCACCTCCAATGTATCCATCATAGACCATCAAAGGGCTAATCATACGCCATGTACCTCAAATATCATGAAGCACCTCTAAACATGGTGTTTGGTATTTTTTGTCACTTGGGTGAGAAAAAAAAAACCATTGAGTCTAAACTGGGATAAAGTTACACCACAATTAAAATTTTAGAGTTAATCCATATACAAAAATCATCATTGCAAGATAAATAAACGAAAATAAACATAAATACAAAGAGCATGGGGATGAAAAATGACAATATCAAATGCAAGAGAATATGAAATGTATATCAATGGTAAGACTAATGTAAGTACACTGTAGAGGATTGGAATGAGTAGGTGGGCTCTCCTCTCCTCCTTGGAAGGGTCCTTTATTGTTCCTTGAGGCCTTCTCTCTCTCCCTTTGAAACAAGAAGTGTGCAAAAATATCTTCAAGGAGACAGATCATTGCACAAGCTTTGAGTTATGGGTGCAACAATGAAAACCTGAGAAATGTGATTCTTAAAGACTCACCCAAGTAGCATAACAATGCTTAACCTTTTGTATTTGAAATGCATTCCCATGGCCTCTATTTATAGTCTTTATACAAGCTCCATAATAGCCAGTTCCAAGTGTGAAAGTGGTGCCAATTGGATGTGGTTCCCCATTTCTTCAGTGGACATGGAACCACTTAAGGTACTATATTTGAATGGTATGTAGCTCAAGACTTCCCTGTAGCACAGCTCATGAGTATTGTGATGGGATTTTATGCATTTAATGCACTGAATGCTGGTGAGATTTCACTTCAAGCAGATCTACACAGGTTTCAAAGAAACAAGCACATGCATATCGTGCAAAATTTAGACTGCAAAGTTGTGCGTGAATGCTTAAAAAACCTACTTTACATAGTTTTGGTGCTCTACTGAGTATAGTGTATTAATGCCATGAGTTTGCTCTTTATTGTATTGTATCAATGACCCTTTTGATGATCGCCTATATAGATATGTGAACGATTGACAACAGATTCCCCCTAATGTGTGAGGTTAGGAGTAGATGTATAGTCAAATACATCATCATTTTCTTTTTCTTGTGCATTGATTATTGGTGGAGAGAGGAGAACAAATTGAGGAAATAAGGACGTCTCGTGGAGGGAAAAGGGAACACCCATATGCAAAAACATGATCATACCTGAAAAATAGAATCGTTTTATACAAATGAGGTGGGCATGCCCAATGCTCATGCCACAAAAAAAATTATTATAGTAGTAGACAAAATGTTGAGGGATTTTGTGAGAGAATTAGCAAGGAAAAAGGTACTTGGTGATGTTGTAATTGGAAAAATTGGTGAAGTGGAAATCTGAAGCGCCCTTAGGAGCGTCGATAACAACAAAGAAATGTTCTGAGGAGAACCTTCCCTGGAACCTGAAATGAACACATGTGATAAGTGTTCATACTTGATGGCATTGATGGCCTGTCAAGCCTAGGGATCTTCAACTAGAACGAGAAATTGCAACTGTCGCAAAGTAAGACCCATCCTGATGTGGATATGTGTTGATTTAAATAATCAAGGGGTTCAATGGAAGCAAAGAGCAATGATGATTCTCCCTGTATCATCTGGGGTTTTCCATTTGTATGCTAATAGGAATTGAGATATTGCAACATTCCTAGAAATTGGTGTTGATGTCAACAAGAATGAAACGACGACCACAAAGGGAAAGGTGCCCTTTAAATCAACTAAATATGAATCAAGTACTGAATTTGTATTAGTGATGTTTTATTGACAAATGTGGACGAGGTCTATGGTAAATGAGACTCAAGACTTCCCCTGGGTGAAGCATAATTGACCACTGATAATGGCAACAGTCAAATAACCAATCGGACAGAAAGTGATATGAGGTTCGGGGGACAATCAAATATGGTGAAAGTGTGTTAAATTGGGACTAAGGATGTAGTAATTATAAATGAATCGGTAGTTATGGGTAGAAACTATGGGATCACAGTGAAGGGTACTGGGATATGTGAGTTGTGGCCAATAACGAGGATGTATGCATATATGGATGACTCGGTGTGAATGCTTCGACCAAGGGTGATTATGGATGTCATCGAATGTGATGGAATAGGTATACTTGCTTGTCGTAAAACAAAGGTGTTTTGTACAATTACAAAATGAATGAAATAATAGTTGTCTTGTGTAAGGTACCAAATTTATTATGCAAAGCAGAAATAGAATTATTATGACAAATACCAGCAGAAACAACAAAATATAGAGAACAATAACACCATAAATGATACCTTTATTGATAAAAATCCAAGTTCAATTGCCTCTTCGAGGGGGAAACCTCCAACAGAATAGAGCTCAATTACAAAATAATTCTCAAGACAAAACTTTTTGAGGCCTTCTACTCCTATTAATAATATTTCTATCTTCTAGAAAGCATTCTATAGAAATATATTTCTAGAAGCAGAAGGTTATATTAATTCATTAGACATGTTCACATTATTAGATAGGCCTTATTTACTAATGTCGGCCTTTATTACATAGAAAACATATTATTCTACCTACTTGAGGGGTTATGTAGGTTAGGTCCCTAACATGCCCTCCCCCTTGAAAAATATTCTTGTCCTCAAGGTGTGAAATGGGGAAATTGTTGCAGAATGGTAGTCGACTCCCTTGTGGAATCTTCCAATGGTGTATCCTTCCACTGAACTAAAACTTCCTTGATGGTGTGTTGATAGAGACAATGCTCGCGGTGGTCTAAGACTGCTTGAGGCTACAACCAAATGGAGCCTTCTTCATCCAATTCAAAGAGACTAATTTGAGTCTAGCACTTGGTTCCAATCACTTTATTTAAGTAAGAAACATGAAAAATGGGATGGAACTTAGAGTGAATGGGGAGAGCTAACTTGTGGGCCACATGCCCCACACACTTGAGAATTGTATAAGGGACATAAAACTTTGGAGCAAGTTTTTGACAGTGTTCAACTTTGATTGAATTTTTCTTATAAGGTTGCAAACAAAGAAACACCTAGTCCCCTTCAACCAATTGATGTTCTGAATGATCTTTTTAGATAGTTTATTAGTTATTTAGCCTGATTATATAAAAGTGGGAGTTAGTTTTCAAGTTATATAGGTTTCTTTTTTATAGCTTATCTCATTTTTATAGTGGCTTATTTACAATTAATAATAGTAGGGAGATTATGATTTAAGGTTCAAGACCTTTTATTATTATTTAAGGGAAAGCGCATTCCTGCATAACAATATGGTCTCAAGAAGCCCTTACTATTTATATAGATCTGCTTGTTTCTTCATGCGATTATGAGCCAAGACCAAATTTTCTTTGAGGGTACAAAGAATGGTAGCTCTGACTATAAGTGTGTTGTCGACATCCTGAACCTTGGATACACCTGGAAGGTAAGAGAGGATAGAAAGTGGATTTTGATTGTAGACTACTTCAAAAGGACTCATGCGAGTGGAGGCATGGTAAGATGTGTTGTACCACAATTCATCTAGTGGTAATCGTTGAGCCAATTGATTTTGTCTATTACATGCCAAACACCTCAAAAATGTTTCCAAGCACTTGTTGCTAGCTTCAGTTTGACCATCAATTTGGGGATGATAGGTTGTGCTGAGATGCAATTGGGTTCCCCGAAGCTTGAACAATTCTTGACAAAAGTTGCTAGTGAAAATTGGATCACGGTCGGAGACAATAGAGTGAGGCGTGACATAGATTTTGAAGATATTATCCATGGAAAATTGATCCACTGTGGATGCGGTGAACAGGTTTTGGAGGGAACAAAAGTGAGCATATTTGGAAAGGTGATCAACGACAACCATGATGATGAATTTATTGCCCGATTTGGGTAATCCGACAATGAAGTCCATAAAAACATACGTCCATATAGTATGTGGAATAGGGAGAAGTTGGAGTGTGCTTGGATTTTTTTTAGTTTTCCCCTCATTGCATTGATAAGTATTACATTCGGCCACAAAGGTGTAGATGTATTGTTTCATTCCTTCCCAAAAAAAAGAATGTTTGACCCATTCATATGTTTTGTGAAAGACTGAATTTTTAGTTATTGGTGAAGCATGAAGTTCAGATAACATAGTGGATTTAAGTGGAGACGGTTTGCTTAAATATAGACAACCTTTATAACGAAGCTCCTCGTTGTGCTAAGAGTATCCCAGAGAAGCCTGAGGATCTTATTGTAATTGTTGGCTCAGGTGAGAAAGTTTGGTATCTTAGAACCATCCCTTGAGCTTGAACAATTCTTGCCAAAAGTTTCTAGTGAAAATTGGATCACGGTCGGAGACAATAGAGTGAGGCATCACATAGAGTTTGAATATATTATCCATGGAAAATTGATCAACTGTGGATGCGGTGAACAGGTGTTGGAGGGAACAAAAGTGATCATATTTGGAAAGGTGATCAACGACAACCATGATGATGAATTTATTGCCCGATTTGGGTAATCCGACAATGAAGTCCATAAAAACATCCATCCATATAGCATGTGGAATAGGGAGAAGTTGGAGTGTGCTTGGATTTTTTTTAGTTTTTCCCTTATTTCATTGATAAGTATCACATTCAACCACAAAAGTGTAGATGTATTGTTTCATTCCTTCCCAAAAAAAAGAATGTTTGACCCATTCATATGTTTTGTGAAAGACTGAATTCTTAGTTATTGGTGAAGCATGAAGTTCAGATAACATAGTGGATTTAAGCGGAGACAGTTTGCTTAAATACAAACAACCTTTATAACGAAGCTCCTCATTGTGCTAAGAGTATACCAGAGAGGCCTGAGGATCTTATTGTAATTGTTGGATCGGGCGAGAAAGTTTGGTATCTTAGAACCATTCCTAGAAAACATCTTGTAACCAATCTGCTACAATGAAAGAGAGGGAAAAGAGGGACCTTTCTTTTTCATATTTCCTTGAAAGAGCATCAGGAACCACATTTTATTTTCCCTTCTTGTAAATGATCTCATAATCATAACCAAACATCTTGGTCACACATTTTTGTTGCTCGAGGGATGAAATTATTTGTTCCAAAAAATACTTGAGGCTACGATGATCAGTTTTAATTTGGAAGTGTTTCCCCAACCAATAAAGACACCAAAGATCTACAACATGCAGAATAGCCAACATTTCCTTTTCATAGGTGGATTTTACCAAATGTCGTGCAGAGATTTGTTCACTAATGAAAACCAAAGGTTTGTCATCTTGCATGAGGATTTCCAAAATTCCTTTCCTTGAAGCATCACATTCCAAGACAAAAAGTATTTGTGAAGTCGGGGAGTGCCAGAACAGGAGTCGTACACATAGCTTCTTTCAAGGCTTGGAAGAATTGATATGTTGCGGGATTCCAACTGAAAGAATTCCTTTTAAGGACAGCAGTGAGGGGAAATGCAATGTTTCCATAATTCTGAACAAACTTGCGATAATAACTCGTTAAACCTAGAAAACGATGCAAACTTTTAAGAGTTTTAGGATGGGGCCAATCCTTCATAGCTGTGATTTTCTAAGGATCCACACGGACACCATCCTTTCCAACAATATGGCCCAGTTATTCTACTTCAGGAGCTCCAAAAGCACATTTTGACTGTTTGAGGAACATTTTATGGTGAGACAATAAGTGTAAGACTTGATCCACATGGGACAGATGGGATTGCGAATTTTTACTATAGATAAGAATATTATCAAAGAAAACTAAGACAAAATTATGGAGGAAGGGGCGGAAGAAATGATTCGCGAGACTTTCAAATGTGGGTGATGTGTTACACATGCCGAAGGGCATGACCAAGAACTCATAATGGCCCTCATGAGTTATAAATGCAGTTTTGGGGATATCAGCCTCTTTCATACGTATCTGGTGGTAGCCATACCATAGATAAAGTTTGGTAAAGAACTGAGCACCATTCAACTCATCCAAAAGGTCATTAATGATAGGAATGGGGAATTTATTTTTTATGGCAATTTTGTTGAGGGCTCTAAAATCAGGGCACATGCGCCAGGTTCCTTCTTTCTTGAGTACCATGAAAACAGAGTGATGTCTCCACACATTGTCGACCCCCACGTCTCTAACTGGTTGGGTAGATAATCCCACTGTCATGTCCAATCCAGGAGCATGCACATCTTCATGCCCAAACTTAGTCTTTTCTATCGCATCTCCATCACTTTGTCCAACTCCAAAGACTAAGGAAAGTGTCCATCCTTTCCTCATCGTTGCTACCATAATATAATATTTTTCAAGGAGGTCCTCCATAATGTCTAGGTTTTTCACTTCGAACCTACTAGTGCATTTGTACTCTTGACCCCCTTGTCATGTTTTTTTTCTTTCCCAAGTCCTGCGCTAGTTAAATGGCCAGTCCAACCGTCACATTCCTTGAGACTAAACATCCTCATGCACAAAGTGGTCACTTCCTTCCACAATTTGGTCCTTTCGTACAATGATCTCACACCAAGGAAATATCTCCCCTCACCTTTATGCACTATGAAGTCACCTTGAAACAAATACTTATGTGGAAACTTGATTCCATTGTCCTCCTCATGGCACAACTAGCCAATTTTCCCCAAGAACTACACATCTACCCTCTAAGTCATCACACAATTTTCTGCAAGTCACCAAGGTGTGATCGGCCTCATCCAATGTCCCATACCAAATGCAAGCAAACACCACCCAAGTCGCTTGTTCTATATTCTTCTCATTTAGGTTGAATACCAACAATTCTTGGTTGACTTCCTTGTTGACTCCATCTGTCTCTCGGAACAAAATACCTTGCACCTATTACAAGCGTCCAAACCTTGGCATTATCATCACAACTCATCAAGTCACCACCTGTCTCAAAAAATATGTCTAAGGCACCAAACACCAAGGAACCTCATCCATCCTCTCAAATCGACACATCCAGACTTCACTGCCCACTTCACCACAACATTTTGTCAAGTGCACTTCATCAAAGAGTTAGGAAGTTTCCCCAAGCTACCTCTTGTTATCGCACAAATCGTAGGTTGGGAAAATCCCAACCCAAACCACAAAATGGTGACAACTAAGATAAAACCTACCCACTGTCACCTTAGATAGGTATTCCTATCACTTTAGAGATGAAGTGATCACCTCATGGAGGAATCCCACTGACCCTAGGAGGAAATAAGATGAAAAGTGAGATGATGATATGAATGCCCCTATAGGTGAAGTTGTTATGTAGAATATAGATTTTATTTCATGTCTCATAAGTGGTTTAGGGTTTCCAAGTCTTTGGGTACTTGCGGAAAGTGTTTGTACCTGCCGAAGACATAAGAAAAGCCAAGTATGCATGTAATATGTTAAGTGGAAAAGCAAGTTAAGCTTGTTTCCCATAATTGCAGCAGTAAACAAATATATATATCAACAATGAAATTAAGTAAATATTTTATGTTAACCCACTTAAATAATCCAACATTAGTTGAGTAATGAAGCATAAAACATGTAGATAAGTTCTCAACACTTTAGCACAACTTTAGTGGTAATAGATGGTTGTTATCATAAGTTTTCAGAGTATATTTGTGATAGCCAAGTGGTTGTAGTGGTGATTTTCTATAGTAAAAACTTTTAACCATGAAAATGAGCAACTAATCCAACCAAAATTTCACCAATTAGGAGTAGAATAAAAATAATGGCTTACTAGCAAATTCCCATGGTAAAATTGCAAGTTAAAGTCAAGAAAAGTAGATTATTTGTTGCATCCCTAATGGTTGTATATTTTAAGTTTTTATAGCTCCAATAAGACCAAGAGAACTAAGACACCCTATAGGGTTTAGAAACCTCAAGGAATCCACAAAATATTCCAACTTGAACAAGATTGATATCTCACCAAAACATGTTTACCAATGCAAACATTTTATTTATCCAATGCAAAAAATCAGATTAGTTCCTTTTAAAACATTGGTGAATGGAGTCTTAGAAGTATGAATTATATGAAAAAAATCCCTAGGGGTGTAAATCCTCTTACACCCTTGGGAATGCCAATCAAACTAGAGTAGATATAAGACAGTATACACATTTGTATTCTTCCTAGCAACCCTTACCATAGAAAGTGACTTATAAAATTAGCAATTAAGATGAATTTTAATGGAGGGTGTATGCAACATACTTATCCTATGTTTTAAACCAACAATAACCAAGAATAATCAAGAAAGAACTAACAAATGCATATTTTCCTTACCAATTCCAAGAAAGATGCAAGATCAAACCCTAGTTCACCAAGAATTTACCATTCAAGAGCAAGTAAAGAAGCCTCCAAGAGGTGCGCACCACCTAGCCTCATACATTCACCAAGAGATAACACCAAAACTCATTTTCAAGAGACAAAGATACTAAAAATTCTCAAGTCTAGCGAAAATTTCAGCCATAAGTCTTCTCAGAATGGTAGAGCTATGATGAAAATGAAATAGAGACGATCTTTATTTATACAAATCCTCTGAACATAGTTTGTCCACAAAAATTAGGGTAAAACACAAGATAAGGGGTCAACAACCATTATCTTTCCCCTTTACAACAACAATATTATTTAATTCATACTTTGCACATAAAAGAAACCCTAGAAACATGATGTCACCCTCTTTTGGGGCAACGTTTGGGACTTTTGGTCAAGTTGTTGAGTTGGAGAAGGAAAAGGTAGGCCTCCAAAGGCAAATAGTATTGAACCAAGACGTTTATTCCACGATCCATGGACCTCTTCCTTCAAAATGTTCCAAGTTTCCATCATCACCACCAAACCCTAGCCCTAGGTGACGTCAAGCCCCCAAAAGGTGATGTTTTTCCCCTTTCAAGCAAGTCGTTTGGAATGTAGGGGGTGGGAAAGATCCTCCAAGGTGTCCTCTAGGAATATAAAGGCATTTCATCGTCATACAAAGTGTGGGCACTTGACATCCAACCTGTGGGCTTCAAGCCCCATCGAAGCCCAAGCTAGGCGTGTTCTCCCAAACCTGTCCACCAAGTTGGTCCTGCAAAAACAAATGGATACGCCCTCAAAGGATATCAATTCAAATGCATCATGATGAGTAAATCAAATCAATAAAAGATCCATCTAAGCATGTACATCCAAACCACCTCATAAAAATAAACCAATGCTCAAAGACACTATGCGATTTTCCAAGTTTAGGTGTTGGAGGGTTGACAAAACGACCTATTGGGTGAATCGTACCTCAAGTTTAAGGGTGTTTCCCGAGGGGACCTCTTTCTAAGTCATGTGTATGAGGTGTCATGGATGGTGGGAAGAATTTTTGGCATGGGGTTCATGACATACAAGGGGTTTTAGTGTCTCACTTATGGGTGCCTTTGTAGAGGGTGTGTTGCACCTTCATTTTCAATGCAACATTTTTCCAAGCCCATTTGTTGCCTTTTATTATTTTAGGATGTTTCCAGGTTGAAGCCAAGGTGGGACTTATACATAAGCATGCAAAAATTTTCCCACTTTGACTCTACCCTGGTCACATCATGCTTCCCCAAGTTGAAAACATGCATGGGGATTCTACCTAAGCATTAAAAATAGTGCCCACACATGCTCCACCTTGGTTGGAATTTTGTTATTAGTTATTTTTTACGGGTCCCATTATTTTCTTATGAGAGACATTTCATTGTCCTTAGGATCCGTGGGAGATGAGGGGATATACCTAAAAATCACAAAAGGTAGTGAGATGAGGGGATGAAGTATGGAAAGTGACAAGTATGGTCGGGAATGACACGATGATTCATCGAGAGGATCTCCCGATAGAAAACCTATCCCTAAGGGTGGCCCACTTACTAGGGCACAATGTCGACCACCAAAGTGAAACAGGGAAAAGAGCATAATGTCCAAGAAAACATTACATAATCAAAAGCAGTAATAGATGCAACAAACTCAAATTCTTAAAACATTGAAATGACACTCACCATAATACTTGGCATGTACCTCATGGAGCAAGACCCAATGTATTTTGGAAGCTAACTGATGTGGTGGATACCATCGCGATGACCCTGGAACTGTGGTGGTGAGGTGAGTCTCTGTCTCTGCAAGTAGACAATGTTGGCAAGATGTCTCTCGGTACTCCATGTATGCAACCTGAGGGATTCAAGAAACGTTAAATTTCATACCACTCCAGGCTTCTTGAGGGAATTGATTTTCCAGACTACTGGTTGGTGAAAATTTTAAAATATAAACTAAGCATCCCACTGCTTCACCCCAGTATTCATTTGAAAAATTTTTGGCCTTCAAGATAGTTCTAGCCATATTCATTATTGTTTGATTCTTTCTTTCAGTTACTCCATTCTTCTGTGGAGTGTATCTTGTTGTAAATTGTCTCTGGATCCCATGCTTCCTGCAATATGCTGCAAATTATTTGGAGTCATACTCACCTCCTCGATATGATCTGAGTACTTTAATGTACTTCCCACTCTGTTTCTCTTCCATAGATTTAAAATCTATGAATTTTTCAAATGTATCTAATTTGTTCTTGAGAAAATATAACCAAGATTTCCTGCTAAAAACATCAATGAATGTTAGAAAATAAAACCTTCCTCCTATTGACTTAGTTTGCATTGGACCACAAAGGTTTGTATGCACCAACTCGAGGTGTTCTTTTTTTTTGTAGGAGGCATCGAGAAAACTATCCCTTTAGTGTTTGGCCAAAATACAACTCTCACAAGAGTTTTCCAGTGCATTTATAATGGGAAAACCTTTGACCATAGACTTCTTTTGTAAAATGACTGAAACTACTAAATGGTAAGTGACCATATCTAAGATGCCACAACCAAGTCTCATCTGAGCTTTATAAATTTTGGGCACATGACTGTGACAAATTTAAATTTTTCAATATCAAAGGATACATTCTATTTTTTTCATTTGTATTGTAGCTATGATTTTCTTACTTGGTTTGTCTAATATTTTACAACTGGAACCTTTAAAAATGACCTTATAAGGATGTTCATTTATCTGGACTACCGTCATCAAATTATGTCTAAGACCAGGTACATAATAAACATCATGAATATCCTTCTTTTCATATTGCTTGGTCAATATTGAAACTACACCCTTGCCTAAAAATTTATTTTGATAATCATCTCCCAATTCAATTTGAGATGTGACAGAGCTATCTAAACTAGAAAACAAATCTTTGTTACGTGTCATATGATTGTTCCAGCCACTATCCAACAACCACAGATCATGGCTATTGCTTGATTCTTTTGTGACTTGGCATGAGAAGAACATTGATTCATATATTCTTTCTTCAATGTTGGTGACATTTTATCTGCCCCTATTTAGATCCTCTTGCTTCTTTCTGCATTCAAATTCATAGTGACCAAATTTATTGCGATAATAGAATTGGATCCTTGATTTTTTAGTCCACCTTGACTTATTGAAATTTATGCCTCTCCCCCTTTGATTTTGAGAGTTTCTCTGTGGCTTTTCTGACTATTCACTATGTTATGAGTATTTTGAAGTTGACCTCTCTCCTGTTTGAGAGTGTTCTCTACCTTGTCTACCTCTTCTTCTATTCCCTCAACCTCTACCTCTGCTTCTATTCCCTCGACCTCTACCTTTGCTTATGGAGGCCTGAGACTAAAATGTGTTCTCCAAAGATTTTGTATTTCGACTGAACCTATTCTCATGAGTTAACATAGATCCCATGAGTATTTGTCTTTGCATTTTCGTTTCTTTTATATCGGTCGAATCTGGTTCTGTGAATCCATTAACTATTGCTTCCCAATAATCTTCAGACCAGAGAAAATTTTTCATTTTGATAGACCATACATCGTAATTCTTATCGGTTAAAATTGGTCCTCGTGACAGTGCCATACTGCTGCTAGACGCCATGAATCTACTATAGACAGTCGGCTCCCCCTTTATGGTTTAGATCTCGACATTATGTTGCCTTAAAACAACCAAAATTATTTTATCAGGGTTGCACCATGCCTCAAGCACGAGGGCGACCAAACCCAATTTTTTTTTGCATAAGTCTTGAGATGGCTGCACCTTTTCCACTCTCTGGGGGTGACCTCAAGGCATGGTCTCTCGGTGTACACAAGCAGGGGGCAACCGCCTTCAAAAACACGATTTTTTTTACACTTTTTCCTCTGATTTTCTCACCAACGTTGCCTTAAATGCTCCTCTTCCTATTGTAGCTTGACCAAGCTCTAAATTTCTTTGCAACAACCTACAAATTTCTCTCCTATATTTGAAGAGTCTTATTCATGCTCCGATACCATGTTCAAGTTCAAGCAAAGGAAAGTATATGTAAAACAAATCAAACACACACAATGCAATGGAGATGTTCAACTCTTCTCCATATTGATATGATAAACCGAATTGCAAATACATAGAACTAAATATTTTCCTACAAAACTCCATATTCTCACCTACCTAATAAATTTTCATTCACCTATCTTATCTAGTGCATTTATGATTCCTATCCACTATCAAACTAGTCAAGAAAGTGGGAGAAATTATTCCATTTAACAAAAACGAAGGAAGAATTACAGTTGCAATCAAGTGAAGAAGGCTTCGAAAGCATAAAATAATTAAGGATCGGAAAGCGGAGGCAAAGTAAGGTATAATTTTATATCCTGGAAGAATCACAACAATAGTAGTAGAGTGCAGAAAGGTTAAAAGATGATAAACTAGAAAGCCATTCGATAAACTTTCTATTGGAGTCACCAAAATTATATCGCTATAATAAGGTAGGGATGGGATACAGAAGGTTTCTTTGAAGCCTATTGAAAACATTTAAGAGGGCACCCTCTTCCATTGGAACAATTCTCGACAGCTTCAGAATTTGGGTTTATCGGTCGCCGGCAGTATTAATTTGCATTTAAGTGTCTAAATGTTTGACATGGAGAAACATGGTTTAATGATTGGAGTATTGACCATGCATAATCTAATGACTTTGCTCTATTATGGGTAGTCGGCTAAGTAGGAAGCAATGTAGTTTATTTGGGCGATGGCTTCAAAGTTAAAGGTGACTGGGTTCTTTCGAAATTAACTGATATCTACAGAAGAAATGAACTCATAATCACCAAATGCACCTATGTCTGTGAAACAAAATTGATGACATGGATGGTTTTGAAATACCTTCACTGTCAATGATGATATATATTTGTGTATGATGATATATACATATATCATGTTCGTCTATGAAGGTGTTGGGACCAGGCACTCGAGAGGTTTTATTCATTGGATCATATTAGACAAAGTTGGTCGGTGAGATTGTGATCTACGGTAACTAGGTAACTAGGAGGTTAAAGTTACCAAGTAAAAGTCAACAAAGATGGTGTGAAATCGTACATCCCTACTCCCAAATCCACAAGGAAATGAATTGAAATTGACTATTTACAATTTTACACTACCTCCCACAACCACAACAAATAGTCTCAAGTATAACCCATACAGAATTTTAAGTGACCCATACAAAATTCACTCTCCTATACAGAATTCTAAGTGACCCATACAAAATTCCCTCTTCTTCCTGTAGTAAGGGGTAACTGCCTTTGTCGTCCTTCACCAACCATGGAAATCCATATGAAATGAGAAAATATCTGCCAACCAAGATAGCACTCAAGACTACATAGATGATGAATAAAACATTAAATTAGTTTGAATCTATAACATAAGATAATTGTTTGTGGGTATATATACCCTACGTCCCTTGGATTCAAACTTATCATTAGAACTTATCATCTGAAGAAATACATGTTCTTAATCATTACTCCACTCCCAAAACTAAGATTAAAAAAACTTTCATGAGCACCAATATGCCCATATCCCATTCTACCTATTTGTGGCTCTCTTCGTTTGGTCGGCTATTTCATGGAGGGTAAGATTAGTAAGATCACACAAGAGTACGCCAAATGAGATAGCACTTGGTTGGAGATATTATGTTATTGAAGAGTAGGATAGGTTTGACATTATCTTTACTGCAATTTAATGGAATCACCATAATGTCCCTTCTTTCAATACCTTTAAATAATTATTACTCAAATTCAAGTGTCAAACAAATCAATTCCTAAAATTACTCTTTATTACTTAAAAAAAATACTCTAATTAAAAAAACATATATAATACATAGTATTTAAATTAAAAATATATATATATAAAACTCATAAACACATTCCTCCATACGAGTGACAAACAAATTTATACCCTGTACCCCGCCACAGGTTCGTGACCAAAGGAAGATGTAGACATAATTGATCGGTTAATGTTTCCTGCAGCTCCGCAAAATCTCGCTTAGAACGAACTTCCATATCCCGCCCTTAAAAATAATAATGAAATCCAGGCGAGATTGATTCTTTGAGTTACTCGCAAGTACTCAGGAGATGTTAATGTTTGGTGGGATCTTCTCTCCAATGTCTCCATTAATTTTCTCACATGTCTAACTATTGTTCTGCTCCAACGGTTGCTCAAAGCCCAATGAAAGTAATGGATTGTATGAAAGCTAAAACCCATAGAAAAATTTAAAATATTTAAAACAATCCATTCCTCATTAAACCCATAGAAAATTTTAAAATATTTAAAACAATCCATTCCTCATTAAACCCTATAAAAAGCAAAGATTTATTCTATATGATTTGTTTGTTTGTATTAGTTGTATTGCTAATAATAATAATCTAATAATAATCTATTTTTAAGGTTATTGTCAAATTAGATACTAATTACTGTAATTAGTGTATGAGACCCCTTGTTTGTGGGACAAGGTATTGATACCAATTAATTTATGAGATCCCTTGTTTGTGGGATAAGGTATTGATACCAATTAGTGTATGAGATCTTTTGTTTATGGGACAATGTACTTGGAGGTGCACTTATCCTACCTCTTCTGAATTTGAACTTGTGATCTGTAAAGAGTAAACACATATTCTTAACCATTAGATCCACTCACGTTGTTAGCCACTATTGTTTATGCATTTCCCCAATCATTTCCCGTGCTTTGCTAACAAATTTCTCCACCACTCATCACAACAAAATATTGTGACTAAAAAGATAAAAAGGAATCTGAGTAAAACCCATATGTATAGAATCTCTCACATTCACATGGATATAAGGTATGTTTTTCTAATTAGAAGATGTCTTATCCATAGTGAAAAGTCTTTGAAGTACATGAAAGAGCCCATTATGGCTCTTTTTGTGATTAGTATTGAGAACATTGTCACATTGGCTATATAGTTAGGAATCTGCAGCTGCTGGTCACATGTTCCCAATTCTAAATTCAGAGGGATGAGACTAACATTTTTACCAAAATTCAGATTGTGTATAATTTCATCTCTTACTAGAAAAATAGAGTAGTCATTCCAAACATAACAATGAATTGAGGTAGCCATGATTTTCAAGTTGGATCTGTTCTCTAAAATTACACATTCATGCACGATTTCCCAATCGATCGTTGGTCGATTACGTTAAAAGAGAAAATTACTTAAGCCTAAATAGGATTCAAATATTATTAATCTTAATGTTAATTATGATGTGGTGATATTCTAATGGCCCCCTTACACATTTTTCTTTGGATTAGATATGCATGATGACAAATATAGAGCAGGGGGCATTATCTAGTAGGAAAGAAAACGTTACATCTTAATTACTATAGACCGGCTAAATATGAAGGAAGGAATGAAATTTGAAGTTCATAGTTGAAGCTGCGCTCATCAAGTAAAGCAGTGGGTTCGTCAAAATGTTTGGCTCTTTTAACAAAGCGACACAAATCCATCCAAGGCGTGGAGGGGGTGAAAGGAGGGAAGTTTGATAAGGGTTACTTTATAGGCTTCTTTTTTGGTGACTTATACTGGAGTGGGCGAAACAATTTTTATCCAATTTTAATGCTTTGGATCAATTCACAGGATAGATTTTCTACATTAATAATATTGAATTACTCCACATTGACCTTACTGTTTCTCCCTTGATAATACTGAATTACTCCACATTGACCTTATTGTTGCTCCCTTAGATTGCCTAAACCTAGAGTCAAGTTAAGGATGACCTTTAATTCTCTAAACCAACACAAGTAAAACCCTATTTGAATACTCCTTATCCCAGATTTGGAGGAAATTATTACTCTACAAAACAAAATCTCATAGCCTCTTTGGAATGGGTGTGATTCAGGCACTCAATATACCTTGGCAATTGTTGCTGGATAAAAAATAAACAGCAGTGTGTTTTCCCACACCTGTCCAACTCGAATCCAACAATCTTGTAAACAATCCTATCATATTCAATTCTCTATCTTGGAAATTTTAAAGGAGAGTTTGTAAATTGCTACTTCTTCTTTTTTCCAGGACAACAATCTGCCAATTAATTTAGCTAGTTAATCTAAAGTCGACTAAAACCAACAACTTAACTATTTTCCTTAATAGCAGAGAACCTCATTCAAAGATTTTACAGATAGCTACTCATTCAATCCGTAACACAATTGATTTAATCCATAAGACAGTTAAAATAATTTACTAGAAAATATAGACTAGCCTCACACTATTTAAGATGACTGTATCGGTAAGAAAGTATTTAACAGACTACCATGCAAAATGTAGAGGACTTCACCCAAAGCTTCAAAAACTTGACATCATAACTACAGAACTCTAAAAAGATTCCATGCTCTTTAAGAGTGGAAGTTATAAATAATTTGGCAAAGAAACAATACATTACAAGATTCCCAATACATTACATTTCTCTCCCAATTCGGATTGTGTTTAAGTTATTGCAATTGAGCTCCAGTAGAATACTTAAGCAAAGCAGCTGTCGTGGCCAAACAAGCAAGTTTTCTTAAGCTGGGTGCATTGATCACCGAAGAAATTGCAGCGAAAATTCAACCGAAGCACTAGCTTGCAATAAATGAGGATAACAAAGATTTTTGGAAGTTATTTACAGATAAATCCTAATTAAGAGAATAAATATTTCTTTTACTTTTCATTTAGACTGTTTACCTATAAATTATATGGAAACTTTGCAAATGAAACAGTAATTTACAATAAATCCAAAGAATTACAGTTATTTTAGAATTACAGTCTGTTATTTACTTGTTCACAAAACCCTGCAATAGCTTGCGGTAAAACTAGAGAAGAGGGATTTCATTAAACCTTTAGTTATTTGATAAAATACTGATTAATCAGATAATGCAGCAATAGTTTGTAGTAAAACCAGAGAAAGAAATATTTCTTTGATCCTTTATTTATTTAATTTACAAATAAAATACAAAACGTTGCAATAAAACCACAGAGAATGCCTTCTTTCAGGATTAGTTATTTAATTCAAGGTTAAATCACAGAACGCAAACGAGAAAGGAGAGATTTCTTTTAGACTTCAGTTATTTAATTTGCGGTTAAATCACAGAAAGCGCCAAAGTTTGCAGAGTAGAACCAGAGAAAGAAAGATTTTGAACTTTTTAGTCATTTAATTTAGGGATAAATCAGGGCAAGAGTTTGCAAACTTAGAAATAGTTTTCAAAATATCTAATGAACAAATATTTATAAAACTTTCATGGACTTAATTTCATGAGCATACGTTTTCCATAAATTTAAAGGAATTTTTGCAGTGGCATTACCTCATAAGTTTGACCCCTAGTCCAAACGATCGCAGAGAAAGCAGGAGATAAGGTAAAAAAACTTGGAGAAGCACGGCGGCATCGTCGTCGTCACAGGAATTAATTTACAAAGCTTCATAATATAGCATTTAATGTGTTCCTCTGCCACGGTCTCGTCTCCTCTCTCAGCTATCACAGATACAACAGAAAACACATAACCTCACCAAAACTCCCACAAACATACATATAAATGCAAAAACACAGCAAACACGGACATTACGACACGCAATAAACATAGCTCACAAAGATATTACGCCATACAATATACAAACATACATACAAATGAAAATTCATAGCACACACAGACATTACGACATGCAATATATAGAGTGCACAAAGACATTACGCCACACACACACTATACAGAGCATTGATCAACACACAACTCTAAAATGCGAGAGAGAGCCAGAGAGGTAGAAAATAAAGAAATGAAGAGATTCCTGCACTATACATACTAGGAATACTCTTCTTAAGCTTAAAAACAGCCCTTGGATTAACATAAAGTTGCTTTATGATCCAACAGTCGTTGATGGGGATTACCGTAAATGTCGGTCAACTATTCAATTTGAACCGTTGGATGACCTTCTTGCTATGATCAAACGACAAATTCAGGTGATGCTTTTTTGTCATGATTGTGGACAGCCTGTAATTCAATTGGAACCGTTAGATGACATTGTTGTTATGATCAAACGGTGAATGTAGGTTATGCCTTTTGTTATGATCGTTGAACACTTGCATTTTAAATTTACTTTCATATATGGACAATTCCAATGACCACTTCACCAATTTGTTAATATTTGTCAATTTATATCAAATTAATAGCATTGTAATTTATGTAATATAGGGTCATCTTTAATTTGATTTGATTGTAGATTCAAGTCATTAAAGTATTAATTTGCTATGGGATTCCTCACTTTGTAAAAGGATGGAGGATATGGTTATTTTACATTACTTGGATGATGGTTATAATTTAGGGTAGGTTTTTCAAGGAGAGTTTTTATAGTGCAAAGTTTCACTAGGAGACTAAGAATTTGCATGTTTTCGATGTGATTGAAATTTGAGGTTTTTAAGGGAAAAGGATGTGGTTGAGGTCCTGAAGGGATTTTATTATAGTTTCATTTCTTATCTCATCATTTTGGTTCGCATATTGGAAGTTGGCATGATACAAGTGGCATGTGTTGATGTCCCATGCTCTTTGAGGGATATATGTATTGGTTGATGCATTTTCCACATATTTTGATATTGTTACTTATGTAGAATGTGGTTGGCATTAAGTTTGCGAGTGTGGATATCATTCACTTGGATGTG
>JASDQU010102581.1:12428-23635 GCA_032191745.1 Picea mariana | reverse complement strand
TGTCACATTGGCTATATAGTTAGGAATCTGCAGCTGCTGGTCACATGTTCCCAATTCTAAATTCAGAGGGATGAGACTAACATTTTTACCAAAATTCAGATTGTGTATAATTTCATCTCTTACTAGAAAAATAGAGTAGTCATTCCAAACATAACAATGAATTGAGGTAGCCATGATTTTCAAGTTGGATCTGTTCTCTAAAATTACACATTCATGCACGATTTCCCAATCGATCGTTGGTCGATTACGTTAAAAGAGAAAATTACTTAAGCCTAAATAGGATTCAAATATTATTAATCTTAATGTTAATTATGATGTGGTGATATTCTAATGGCCCCCTTACACATTTTTCTTTGGATTAGATATGCATGATGACAAATATAGAGCAGGGGGCATTATCTAGTAGGAAAGAAAACGTTACATCTTAATTACTATAGACCGGCTAAATATGAAGGAAGGAATGAAATTTGAAGTTCATAGTTGAAGCTGCGCTCATCAAGTAAAGCAGTGGGTTCGTCAAAATGTTTGGCTCTTTTAACAAAGCGACACAAATCCATCCAAGGCGTGGAGGGGGTGAAAGGAGGGAAGTTTGATAAGGGTTACTTTATAGGCTTCTTTTTTGGTGACTTATACTGGAGTGGGCGAAACAATTTTTATCCAATTTTAATGCTTTGGATCAATTCACAGGATAGATTTTCTACATTAATAATATTGAATTACTCCACATTGACCTTACTGTTTCTCCCTTGATAATACTGAATTACTCCACATTGACCTTATTGTTGCTCCCTTAGATTGCCTAAACCTAGAGTCAAGTTAAGGATGACCTTTAATTCTCTAAACCAACACAAGTAAAACCCTATTTGAATACTCCTTATCCCAGATTTGGAGGAAATTATTACTCTACAAAACAAAATCTCATAGCCTCTTTGGAATGGGTGTGATTCAGGCACTCAATATACCTTGGCAATTGTTGCTGGATAAAAAATAAACAGCAGTGTGTTTTCCCACACCTGTCCAACTCGAATCCAACAATCTTGTAAACAATCCTATCATATTCAATTCTCTATCTTGGAAATTTTAAAGGAGAGTTTGTAAATTGCTACTTCTTCTTTTTTCCAGGACAACAATCTGCCAATTAATTTAGCTAGTTAATCTAAAGTCGACTAAAACCAACAACTTAACTATTTTCCTTAATAGCAGAGAACCTCATTCAAAGATTTTACAGATAGCTACTCATTCAATCCGTAACACAATTGATTTAATCCATAAGACAGTTAAAATAATTTACTAGAAAATATAGACTAGCCTCACACTATTTAAGATGACTGTATCGGTAAGAAAGTATTTAACAGACTACCATGCAAAATGTAGAGGACTTCACCCAAAGCTTCAAAAACTTGACATCATAACTACAGAACTCTAAAAAGATTCCATGCTCTTTAAGAGTGGAAGTTATAAATAATTTGGCAAAGAAACAATACATTACAAGATTCCCAATACATTACATTTCTCTCCCAATTCGGATTGTGTTTAAGTTATTGCAATTGAGCTCCAGTAGAATACTTAAGCAAAGCAGCTGTCGTGGCCAAACAAGCAAGTTTTCTTAAGCTGGGTGCATTGATCACCGAAGAAATTGCAGCGAAAATTCAACCGAAGCACTAGCTTGCAATAAATGAGGATAACAAAGATTTTTGGAAGTTATTTACAGATAAATCCTAATTAAGAGAATAAATATTTCTTTTACTTTTCATTTAGACTGTTTACCTATAAATTATATGGAAACTTTGCAAATGAAACAGTAATTTACAATAAATCCAAAGAATTACAGTTATTTTAGAATTACAGTCTGTTATTTACTTGTTCACAAAACCCTGCAATAGCTTGCGGTAAAACTAGAGAAGAGGGATTTCATTAAACCTTTAGTTATTTGATAAAATACTGATTAATCAGATAATGCAGCAATAGTTTGTAGTAAAACCAGAGAAAGAAATATTTCTTTGATCCTTTATTTATTTAATTTACAAATAAAATACAAAACGTTGCAATAAAACCACAGAGAATGCCTTCTTTCAGGATTAGTTATTTAATTCAAGGTTAAATCACAGAACGCAAACGAGAAAGGAGAGATTTCTTTTAGACTTCAGTTATTTAATTTGCGGTTAAATCACAGAAAGCGCCAAAGTTTGCAGAGTAGAACCAGAGAAAGAAAGATTTTGAACTTTTTAGTCATTTAATTTAGGGATAAATCAGGGCAAGAGTTTGCAAACTTAGAAATAGTTTTCAAAATATCTAATGAACAAATATTTATAAAACTTTCATGGACTTAATTTCATGAGCATACGTTTTCCATAAATTTAAAGGAATTTTTGCAGTGGCATTACCTCATAAGTTTGACCCCTAGTCCAAACGATCGCAGAGAAAGCAGGAGATAAGGTAAAAAAACTTGGAGAAGCACGGCGGCATCGTCGTCGTCACAGGAATTAATTTACAAAGCTTCATAATATAGCATTTAATGTGTTCCTCTGCCACGGTCTCGTCTCCTCTCTCAGCTATCACAGATACAACAGAAAACACATAACCTCACCAAAACTCCCACAAACATACATATAAATGCAAAAACACAGCAAACACGGACATTACGACACGCAATAAACATAGCTCACAAAGATATTACGCCATACAATATACAAACATACATACAAATGAAAATTCATAGCACACACAGACATTACGACATGCAATATATAGAGTGCACAAAGACATTACGCCACACACACACTATACAGAGCATTGATCAACACACAACTCTAAAATGCGAGAGAGAGCCAGAGAGGTAGAAAATAAAGAAATGAAGAGATTCCTGCACTATACATACTAGGAATACTCTTCTTAAGCTTAAAAACAGCCCTTGGATTAACATAAAGTTGCTTTATGATCCAACAGTCGTTGATGGGGATTACCGTAAATGTCGGTCAACTATTCAATTTGAACCGTTGGATGACCTTCTTGCTATGATCAAACGACAAATTCAGGTGATGCTTTTTTGTCATGATTGTGGACAGCCTGTAATTCAATTGGAACCGTTAGATGACATTGTTGTTATGATCAAACGGTGAATGTAGGTTATGCCTTTTGTTATGATCGTTGAACACTTGCATTTTAAATTTACTTTCATATATGGACAATTCCAATGACCACTTCACCAATTTGTTAATATTTGTCAATTTATATCAAATTAATAGCATTGTAATTTATGTAATATAGGGTCATCTTTAATTTGATTTGATTGTAGATTCAAGTCATTAAAGTATTAATTTGCTATGGGATTCCTCACTTTGTAAAAGGATGGAGGATATGGTTATTTTACATTACTTGGATGATGGTTATAATTTAGGGTAGGTTTTTCAAGGAGAGTTTTTATAGTGCAAAGTTTCACTAGGAGACTAAGAATTTGCATGTTTTCGATGTGATTGAAATTTGAGGTTTTTAAGGGAAAAGGATGTGGTTGAGGTCCTGAAGGGATTTTATTATAGTTTCATTTCTTATCTCATCATTTTGGTTCGCATATTGGAAGTTGGCATGATACAAGTGGCATGTGTTGATGTCCCATGCTCTTTGAGGGATATATGTATTGGTTGATGCATTTTCCACATATTTTGATATTGTTACTTATGTAGAATGTGGTTGGCATTAAGTTTGCGAGTGTGGATATCATTCACTTGGATGTGTTTATAGGAGGATATTTTTGAACTAGAGACTATATATGTGTTACTCCTCATTACTTAGCGTGTCAAATGTTGTTTGGGTTGCAAATTTCTTGTCATTATACATTATAGTATTATTGTCAGCTAGGTTCTTTATATATGTGCTTGGTAAGAAAGATTCATGTGGATAATGAGTTGTATAGAGTGATTGATGATGTGGATAATTTGCAAAGAGCATTTCATAATATGAAGGGGGGTGAGGAGCACTAGATATGTTGTTATAAATATAAATCAATAATAATGTACAATGAAGAAACCCTAGTGCCCTCATTGGGGATGATGCATCCCTTTCCCTAGCTATGATGGAATCTCCCATGACATTGTAGGGTAGAAAATTGTGACGTTTGAGTGGAACTATATCAATGAAGATACCCCTAGGATGAATCAATCAAATCTAAATATTGGAGCCAAGCTAGCCGCAAGAGATCCTTGTAGAGGTGTAGGTGTTGGAGATAATGGGTGCAAGCAACCCTAGGGGCTTGAGAGAGGTAAAATAATTTTAGTAGTAATATGAGTGTGTATGTGCAAATTATGGTTTACAAAGGTAAAAGATATTAGAAGCAATGAAGATGTCAAAAGGCTTTACAAAGAGGAACAAAATGTTACAAATTGGAAAGGGATAGATCTTAAGGTGTAGGAGAATGATATATTAACTATTGGAGGGTCTAAGTCATGTGTAACCCTCATATCATTCCTATTGACCTCATGTTGCAAATTTGGTATAACAATACCAAGGGTTTTTAGGCCGAAACAGACTCTATGCTATGAAAGTTATAGATTCACATTCCTTGTAAGGAAACTTGCGCTACATCTTATACCAAGAGATGAAATAGGGTTTGATAGGTTTGACTCAAATCGAATCCATAAATAGAAAATATAAATTAGGTTTGTGTTTCTATGGATCCAAAATGAGGCATCCTAAGGGACTATGGGCCCAATCAGGGGGTTTGTGCCCCCATGGGACCCGTGAAGTTAAGAAATTCACCAATTTGGTTCCTCAAGGGTGAAAATACTTTTGTTTTTAGGTAAAAAAAAACATCATAGAAAAATATTGAACATAATTCATTCATACATAAACAGATAAACAATTAAAATAATATTTTCGTATACATACAAAATAATATATACTCATGTACAAATGAAAACACCCCTCACAAGCACTCAAAATGCATTTGCACATATAAATAAGTGCTCAAAATAATATACTCATATATATGTATAAATAATGAAAATGTCACATTAAACACTAGACATAATACATTAGTATACACAGATTTAAGGAATTAAAAGAATATTGAGATTCAGATAAATATATCAAGAAGGTGACTGTGAAAATTTTGATAAAATAATTTAAAGGAGAAGAATGATTAAAGTGATAAAAGAGTAACACTTGAACATGTCACACTCTATTCAATTCACGCTAGCTCAATCAACTAAGGTGTGGGTTTCGTTTGCTAGGTGACCCGAGTTCAATACCCTTACAATGCGTTTAGTCAGGAGGAGACACCCAAAAATCCAGCCATGTTAAGGGTTGGTGCAGCCCAGGACATGTGCGATCCCCGGGTGATTTTGATAGCTTAGGTGCCCCTAGGTTGTGGTTTCTCAGCCAATGGTTGAAATGATGGCCCCGCAAGCGATGACCATTTCTGAAAAAAAAAAAAAAACATGTCACACTTTGCCAATGGTTATATGGATAAAAATCTTCATTCCTTTCTAAAAAAGGGGTTGTTTGTTGTTATAATATGTTTTAAATAAAATCCAACATGGCCTATAATTAAGGAGTCATGGTTTTATTTTGAAACTTGGATTTTGAATTTGGAGGGATTCTNTGACCATTTCTGAAAAAAAAAAAAAAACATGTCACACTTTGCCAATGGTTATATGGATAAAAATCTTCATTCCTTTCTAAAAAAGGGGTTGTTTGTTGTTATAATATGTTTTAAATAAAATCCAACATGGCCTACAATTAAGGAGTCATGGTTTTATTTTGAAACTTGGATTTTGAATTTGGAGGGATTCTATAAATATATTCTTCCCTTGTACCATAGTTTATCATTTTCCCAAGAATAACTCGAGTCTGTTAAATTGTTTCCTCCAATTTCCATAATTATCTCTAACTCTACTTGAATACGTGAGATCTATTCAGGGATGATCATTGAAATTGAGCATAGTGTAGAGACCCCCTCTTCTTTCCTTGATAAGCTATCCATGACTTGATTTTTAATACCCTTATTATAGAATATCTCAAATAGAACATTTGGGTCTTGCTAACCCATTTTTGTTTGTTCCAATGATAAGCTCTTATAGTTAAGGAAATATTTCATTTTTTGTGGTCAATTTGAGTGAGAATTTGGCTCACAATATGTATTGTTTCTATTTTCCCAATGCATGAATTATTGCTAACATTTATTTTTAATATGCTCATTTGGGGAACTCTCTTTCATTTAGTCTTCAACTTTTGAATGTAACAAGGTGGTTCTCTTGCATAACCACTGCTCCTATTCCTTATCCGAAAGCATCACATTTAAGAACAAATGGCTTCATAAAGTCTAGTGGAATTAATTAAGGTTTTCATTCTCCAAAAAAAATTATTTGTTTCATCATCCCACCTAAAGGCGTATTTATTCCACAGGGTTATTAGTGGAGAACAATCTTTGCATAGTTTTTCACTAATCTTTTGTAATGACCTGTAAGGCCTAGAAATCCACGTAATAGCGTGATAGTTCTATGTCTAGGATAATCGATGATAGAAACAGTTTTCTTTGGATATACTTTGGACTTATTCCAATGATACAATGTGACCTAGAAATTATGTTTCCTCCTTTCCAATGCTATATAATTTCTTTGTTTGCATCGAACTTATTATCCTCTAATAGTTTCAACATTGATACTATGTGGTTAAGCTGCAAACTTCAATTTTTACTGTAGACTAATATGTCATCAAAGAACAAGTACATACAATTTTTTCAAGTGTGGACAAAATAAGTCAATGATCACTACTTGGAAGGTATCTAGGGCATTGGATAGTCCAAATGGAATGACTGAAAATTCATACAAACCTTCATAGATATGCAAAATTGTTTTGGGAATCTCCTCCTCTCTTAGTTTATCTGAATTTGCTCATGTAGTCCAAGTTTTGAAAGAAACTTTAACAAACAAAGAAGAATCACTTCTTAGGAATCCCCCTACCTCAATAGAAATGGGAAATTCCCTCAAATAGATTAATCTATCATAACTTTATGTATTTCTACAGATACAATCCTAGATCTTAATCAATACAATATAAATGTTTCAATTAAAAAATTGCACTTCTTTGTTCTATTATGCATGTTTGTTGTTCTTATGTTTCCTTTTATTTTATTTTAAACACTAGCAATCTCATAATGTATGGAAATGGAAAATACAATGATCTCATAATGTATGGAAATGGAAAATACAATGTGGACATTGTTTTAATATCATATCTCATATAACAAGTAGAAAATGTTCTTTCAAAGAAAACATTAATAATAGTTATATTGTTTTTCCAAGGAATTATGAGACCTTTTCACATATATATTTTCACTATAAATTAAGCACTCGAAAATTTTAAATGTATTCAAAATGTCAAGAACATCATACATGAATTCTTTAACTAACATTTCCACTCTATCCGACAACGACACATATAAACTCAACGTTGGATTCAAATATATAAAAAAATCACAACAAGTTATCCACATAGATTTCACACATACAATAAATTCACATAAACAAACCACATAGACACATCAAAAAGTGACAAAAAAAACACTCGGTGTAATGGTATATCACAACTATGCATGGGGTATGCAAAAAATAACTTCCCATTGTGCACAAGAAGCACTTTCAAAATTAACCTTTGAAAAAACCCAAACTATTTCAAATATATAAAAAAGAACAAGTTCTCCACAAATATTTCACACATTTGATAAATTCACATAAAAAGGCTACTGTATAGACACATCAAAAAGTGACCAAAAAAACACTCAATGCAATGGGATATCACAACTGCCCATGGGGAATGCAAAAAATAAATTCCCATTGTGCACAAAAAGCACTTTCAAAAGTAACCTTTTTAAAAACCCAAAAGCTTTCAATTGATGCACACAATACTAAACCAAAAAAAGAAAAATAGATCTTGCAAATTCTAACAAGTTAATGAATATGAAGAATACATTAGAATTATGATAGTTTGAAATTGTAATTTGGCATTATTGGCCACGTGATTTCACCCTCCATGACCAACTCTTTAGCATTGAACCCTGAAACAAGATAAGACAAATGACTCTACACTGCAACATTTGAACATAGATGAATTAAGATGATGTGGTGCCTCTTCCAATTGCATGAGATGTTTGCCAATATTTGATTCCTTGGGATCATCGTTCTCTCCATGTCCATTTAAATCCTTATTGATAATAGCACACCTAATACACACTATTTGTCACTCATAAAGGCTATCATACCTCTCAATCTCTATATGTTTCAATGTAATTTGGATAGAAATAACTATATGCATTGTATTCTTCCACCCACCTCCTCCTTCACATTGTTAAATTCTCTATGAAAATTATCCATGTAATAAATCACTCAATACAACTCACTCATGTTCACAACTCTACATAGGAAATCCATACTACCAAGAAAATAACCTAGGACCTTAAAAGAATGTTATAATGTACAATATCCTGATAGGAATTTGCAACCCAAGTAACATTTGACATACTGAACAACAAGGGGTAACACATATATATACTCCAAGTCATAAACATCATTCTATAAATGAATCCAATGGAATTATATCCACACTTGAAAACTCAATGCCAACCACATTCTACATATGTTACAACATCAAAGGAGGGGGGGAATTCCTTCACCAACACATATCTGCCTCAAAGGGCATGGTACATAGCCACACACCACTTATATCCAATCACCTTCCAATATTTTAACCCAAATGATAAAACCTCAGTCATGTGGAAAGTATGCAAATTCTCATCCTCCCAATGCAACGATAGCATCTCTCCTTGCAAAACTTACCCTAAGTGACAACCATGGTCCACATAACGTGAAATAGTTCTATATCCTCCATCTTTTTACGAAGTGTACCTCCCAGATTACTCCTCATAATGCATGAAACAACATAATGTCATTGATTATGTAGATGGATAATATGAACATACATAATGGTGGATATCACTCTATTACCAACCTATAATAGCTTCCTTGAAAACAATCCAATACAAATTTTAGTCTCGCAACTGTAAGTTTTAAACCTTTTACAGTAATGAAATGCACACACGGATTCTTAAGAAAGAAAATAAAAACAAATTCAATCACACATATACACCAATATTCACCCTAGAAACCCAACTGGGAAAACCATCAACTTGATTTAAAGCCACACCTCTAATTCTATTTGTCTTCATCATTGTTTACAATACAATAAATATATAGGATTATGTGGCATCTAAAAAAACCTTAACCCATTAACCCTAGATTAGAATTCAACCATATTTCCTTGATCGAAATTACATTACTCTATACTTATACATTTACCAATGGGGAGTGATACACAATCCCATCTATCAACCTAGTATGTGTACTCATAATCATTCCATTCACTACTACTACATGGATCACAGAAGAAAGAGAGTTTTCTCATCCATATTTCAACTATAGAATTGTCTAATATTCGAACTAAATGAAATATATGAGTTCCATGGATTTTTTAGCATTCATATGATTTTGATCGATCTACATCGACCACCTCCCAAAAATATCTGTGCACATGTGATTTCCTAGTTGATTGGTCTTCTCCCCTTCTTGTTCCCTATGCATCAATTTACTCTCTAATTTCATCCATAGTGTAATCAAATCTAGTAAAAATCATCATAAGATGGTGATCCACAACAACTTGTCTTTATGAAACATTCATTGAAGGTTCATTTGAGGTCTGAACTATACTGGCCTCTACTAAAATATTGTGCTTTTCTTGTGGTGATCGAGGAGAAATAGTAGTGGCATCTATTGTGCTAGAATTTGGATTGGCCTTTGCTAAAATACTACATTTTACCATACCTGGCCTTTCCTTTTATCTTGATTGAGTTTCCTTTTCCATCAGATTATTTTTCCTCATCCACTTTATTTCTCGATTACAATTGTTCCCCGTGTTTAAAGGGATTTCCAACAAAAAATTTCCTTCCAATTACAAAAAAGAAAATTTGTTTCCTTCCAATTAGAAAAAAAGACAAAAATTGTCTTTCAATTACAAAAAAAGACAAAAAATGTCTTCCAATTACACAAGTCAAAAATCACCTTCCAATTACAAAAGAAGACAAAAATTTCCTTCCAATTACACAACAAGAAAAAAATCGACTTCTAATTACACGAAAAGACCAAAATTGCCTCCCAATTATACAAAAAGACAAAAATCATCTTCTCATTACATAACAAAACCAAAATTGCCTCCCAATTACAGAAAAAGACAAAAATTCACCTTCCAAAAATTGTCTTATAATTATACAACATGACAAAAATGGTCTTACAATTACACAAAAAGACAAAAATTGTCTTCCAATTACACACTGTATGCCTTCTAATTACAAAACAAGACAAAAACTTTCTTTCCAATTACATTAAAAAATATAACAAGCATTTTTTGTTGATGTTGTTGTTTGTGTTTGCATTGTTTGTTTCTATTTGGATTTCAGGTAAGTGGAAAACACGAGACTTGAGTTTGGTTGGGCACTAACAACACACATGTATTTATTAGAAGAGCACATGTGCATTCTTAATAAGATCATGCATGCATTCTATAGCATGCACATGATCTAGAACGTGCATGCATTCTAGAGCATGCACACATTCTATAACATGCACATGATCTAGAACATGCATGCATTCTAGAGCATGCATGCATTCTAGAGCATGCATGCTCTTGTGAGTAACATTCCAAATGTTTATAAATGGATATAATGTCTAAGAGATGGGTGTCAAGGGACTAGTGTCACAGGAATAGTTGGGAGGTGAGGACCCAAAGAAAGAGGGGGTTGTGGTGAGGGTTTTTGGGACTATGTGAAAGCGATAAAGGGTATTTGGGATCAATTAATGAAGGATCCAAGGAAATGAGGATGGGTTCTATGGCATTCATGGTGAAGGGTTGTCGCTAGGGATAGGTTTAGCATTAAGGGGTTAGGGGCTAATCTTATGGACTAAGGGAATGTGGGAACTATGATGAAGGAGGACCAAACCTATGAATAAATGGTGTGAATGTGCCTAGGGGTAGACATTGGGACCTCAGCTAGAGGGGATAAGGAAGGGATAGGTTCCTAGGAAAGATGGTCTATGGGAAGAGGTCCCCCCCCCTCTCTCTCTCTCTCGCCCATCTTTATCTCTCTCTAACTCACTCATACTCTT
>JASDQU010102580.1:523146-534431 GCA_032191745.1 Picea mariana | reverse complement strand
ATGTCTATATGTGTTTATGTGTTTGATGGTTTGATGATGTCTAATATATATGATGTGACCAATGTATGATGATTATGTATATGTGATGATGTCTTGATGTGATAAATGCCAATCTAACACTAGGTTATCTGTATTATCTTCTATTTGATTAAATTGTCGTGGAATATGTGAAAATATAATTAAATCAAAGTTTCGAGATAAGAGTCTAACTTGCATGTGTTTGTGAAAGAGGCAAGGATCATAGACATGATATACATTGTTGAGCTGCATGAAGGCAAGCTGGGAATGTAATAAAATGCTAAGGTGAAGAATGTGGTGGTGACTGACCTCGGCGAGGATACCAATGTAGGCAGTGTATTTTTCTTAGTTGTCGGTGGTTGATCCCAAACATATGCCGCTGGACTGGAGCAGTTCATGTGAGGGGGTATAGAGGGCCCAAGTGACTGAAGTGAGATTCTATGTCCAGCGGCTAGCACCGTCAGCGTAACCAATGTGGTAGGCCAATGGAGGATGCATTTTTCAATAACATGGATGGTAGATATGACATGAGGAGTGGAGGGGAAAAAAGAAGACTAAAAACTCTACAAATGTGTACAAATAAAAATCCTAAGGTAGAATGGCTACGCTCAAGCGTAAAACTTCTTTAAATACAACTCGTTGACGGGTTCTTTGAGAGGATAGATTTCTGGAGAGGCCAGGATGTATGTACCTTTAGTGAGGAAGTGCTCGACAATGTAGGGTCCATTCCATAATGACTTGAATTTCCCATGAACGAGGGTATCATGGGCGATATCGTAGGCTAGAACGAGATATCCTTCATTAAATGAATGAAGGTTAACATGGTGGTCAAAGGTGGCTTTGGAACATTTTTTAGATGCCTTATTGTTCTGTAATGAAGACTGACGATCTTCATCCAAAATTTTTTAGTGCTTCTTCATTGGAGCAGTGTCAGGTAATAGCTCGATGGTAGTGCGTAACATGGGAATTTTACACTCGATGGGGAGGGTGTCTTCGATCCCATGGATGAGGTGGAACAGTGTAAAACTGGTGGCAGTTTTGACTGCCTTGCGATAAGCCCATAATGTTGAAAACAACATATGATGCCAGTTGTTCTTATGTTTGTTGACGATATGTTGTAGCATGGTTTTGAGGACTTTGTTGACAACCTCGACATGTATGTTGGAATGAGGGTAGTATGGGGAGGCAAACTCATGCGAGAAGCCTAATTTTGAGGAGAGTTCTGCGAAGATGTAATTCTCAAAGTGTTTACCATGATCGGATAGTAATTGTAGTGGGACTCCAAAATGGGTAATGATGTGGTTGAAGAAAAAATGCATTGTTGTGTCAGAGGTATTGTTGAAGGTAGGCATGGCTCTGTCTCATTTGGTAAATTAATCGACTGCCACGACAATGTACTTGTGTGCATTACTGAATGGAGGATTGCAAGTCATGAATTCTATGCCCCATTTGCAGAAGGGGTCAGCAATGATGACTGCATGTAGAAGAGCGGGTGGTGCTCATGCTTTGTTTGCATAGAGATTCTATTTTTTTCATCGCTTGACAGGGTGGATGCAGTCATGAAACAACATGGGGCAGAAGTATCCTACTCGAATGATTTTTTGGGCATTGTACATACCTGAGAGGTGGCCATTGCAAGCATCGTTATCGCAATCATTCAAGACTCTGTCGAATTCATCGATGGTTAGACATCGGAGGAGGATGGTGTCATCCCCACGTCGGTATAAGACGTCACTGATGAGGAGGTATTGAGGGGCATGATGGTGAATGCATCGATGATTTTCTCGAGAGAGATGAGACCCAAAATTCTGTGTCCAAAGGTAGACAAGAAGGTCGCCATACCAGGGGTCATCAGACGGGATGAAGAAGAGGTGTTCATTGAGAAAATATGTATTGACGGGTGAAGCTTTAGCATCTGAGGAAAATGTCGTAATGAGTTCGGCGAGAAAAAGTGATTTATTTCTTTTGGGAGTTTAGAACTCTAGGTCATATTCTTGAAGGATGACGATCCATCGGGAAAATTTTCCATTAATCTTTTGTCGAATAAGCAAGTACTGCATGGGGTTGGAATCTGCTACGACTTTGGTAGTTCAAAGCAAGATATAGTGATGCAGTTTCTAAACAGTGAGGGCTAGTTTCTCATCATGATTATATTTTAGGGGTGGTCCTGAAAGATTTTTACTGATGTAGTAAATGACATGTTCTCTCCCATCATCCCTTAGTTGGACGAGGA
Source organism: Picea mariana (assembly GCA_032191745.1). Classification (NCBI taxonomy): domain Eukaryota; kingdom Viridiplantae; phylum Streptophyta; class Pinopsida; order Pinales; family Pinaceae; genus Picea; species Picea mariana. Next base: position 532,180 of record JASDQU010102580.1, on the reverse strand, counting down.
CTCATGCTACTGAGACAGTTGAGGCTAGTAAGTAGAGGATGTAATCACGATCATAGTCTGGGGGACTAATCAAAGGGGCATTGGATAGGGATGCTTTTAAATCATCAAAAGCAGTTTGAGAACATTCATCCCATTGAAATGGGATATCATGATGCAGTAAGTGGAGGAAACCATGCGTGTGGGTGGCGTAATATGGGAAAAAATGACGTAAAAAGTTATCTTTTCCTTGTAGGCTCTGCAGTTGGAATAAATTCCTAGGTGGTGGAATTTTTGTGATAGCTTGGACCTTGAGGGGGTCCATCATGATGTCATGTTGGGAGACAATGACACCCAAAATTCATCCGATGGTGATGAAAAATACACACTTGAGGGGGTTCAAGTGGATATTGTACTGGAGGCATCGTTGAAAAATGATGCGTAAGTCATCTAAATGTTGAGTTCATTTCTTGGATCGAGCAGTGAGGTCGTCCAAATAAGCGAGGATGATGCGAATAATATTATGGAAAACATAAGTCATGGCCTATTGAAATGTAGCACCTGTGTTTTTTAGTCCAAAAGGCATGACACGATAAGAAAAAGTACCCCATGGGGTAGTAAAAGTGGTTTTATATTGATTTGCTAGATGGATTTGTATTTTATTGTAGCCGTAGAGCCCATCCATGAAGGACAATGCCTCGTGGTTGGCACAGTCATCGATAATTTAATGGATGAAAGGGGTTGGAAAGTTGTCTTTGGAACAAGCATGGTTGAGATCACGAAATTCGGTGCAGACACAAATAATGCCCTATTTTTTGTTAACAGGGACGGGGTTGGAAACCCATGAGGTATACGCAATGGGGTAAATGAACCCAACAACATGTAACTTGTCAAGTTCCACTTTGATAGTCACAACTTTGGATGGGTGAAGTGGGCGCTTCTTTTGATGGACTGGGGTGACATCTAGCCATGTGTCGATGCGATATTTGGCTATAGAAGGATCGAGGCAGAGCATGTTTGTATATGACCAAGAAAAAATATCATTGTATTCCTGAAAGAGAGATTTGTAAGTTGTGAGTTCCTTAGGGGAGCAGGCGACGCCAATGGTCATTTATTCTACGATTCTTGGTTTGATGAAAATGTCGATTTGGCCGGTGGGGGAGATGTTGGCCATGTTGCCTTCTTCAAAAGCATCGGTGGGAGGGATAGGGGTGTTGAACCAATCTATATGCCCTGAAGGAGTACAATCCTTGGTTTAAATTACACATACGGAGGATTGGATAGGACGGTCAAAGGCCTCTTGTGAGAGAAAAAGTGCTTGGAGATGGAGTGAATTCCATGGGAAATTAGGGGTAGTGAGCTCCTCCGGGATATCTTCATCACAGTGGAAAATGCGAGAATACAGGAGATCTTGAGAGGTGACATGGGTGATTGTCAAAGTGTGATTGTCATGGAGTGGAAAATATGTAGAGGGGATATCACAAATAGGGTGTGATGGCTCACTTGACATAAACCAAATGTCTAGATACTGTGGGTAATAGACTGTGGTAGGGGGCAGAATTTCCTATGGGAAATGAGCTAGAGAATTGGGAGGATTTGGGGGGATATCCGCAAACAGTCTATATATGAACCATGGAGGTGTGGGAAGTGACTCGGTTTCAAGGGAGGTGATGTTGAAAGTATATAGAGAGGGCATGACCAATGGTGAGGTGGTCAGATGTGGTTGAATAGGGGTTGAATGAAGACCTCGGTATGCCACAATCAAAGGACACAGGTATGTGAAGTGAGCTAGTGAGTCACAGAGAGCGTAAGGGAATCTGATCCATTTAGGGACGAGGAAGAGACATAATGGATGTTAGTGACTTGAGTACCAAAAAGTGGTGGTGGAGAGGGCTCTTGCTGAAAGGTTTGGTGTACTACCGTTAGCGTTTGGAAAAGCTGAGGTAGAACTAGGCAATGATGAGTGTAGTGGCCATATTCTGAACAAATGGAACAAGTGAATTTGGTTAGCAACCCTTTACTTCTTGTAGTGGAGGATGCTAAAGTAGTACTAGATGTGCTTGGTGAAGCGTCGAGTGATGCGATTTCTCAAGGGAGTTGGATCAGATTGTGTAACTTGGGAAGAGAAGGACATATATTAGTGGGGTATCCCTCTCTTTTGCATAGTGTGCAAGGAGGTTGAAATCAAGGAGGAAGTGGAGATATGGGATCTTTCTTCTTCCGTATGCCCCTAGCAGTGGAAGTAGTGCTAGAAATTGGGGGTGAGGGTGGTGCGGTTAGAGCCTGTATTGGAATCTACATTGAGATTCCCTCCGACTGAGGAGGGAGAGATGGTTGAGGAACCATTGCGAGTGGGTGTATATAACATACGGAGATGGAAAGCGCCATGTTGGGAAGGGTAAGTGTCGTGACTACCTGAAATGATTGAACTCTCGGTGGGGGGTAGAAGAAGGGAATTTGAGTAATGGCTTGTGGAATTGTCTCCCAAATCATGATTTTCCCCTAGGGGAGGGGAAAATCAAGGATAAGTGGTGTATTATGGTTCTCACGGAATCCTTGAGATAATATTTATTCAGCTGGTGGGATGTCGAGTTGTGGAGAGGCATCAGTGGGAGGAATGGTGTCTTTGGTGTTAGTTCCATTAGAAGATATGACACACACTTGTGTTGAAGGGTGTATGAGAGGTGGTGCTCCATGGTTTTCCCCCAACAAGGATGGGTCCTTGAAAATGTTAGGGCCCATGTCAATGAGAGAATAAGCATATGAGATTTTTCAAACAAGAGGTAATATGTTATCGATGTTGGTGGAGTGGTTAGGCTCGCAATGTGTAATTTGTTCAATGGTGATGATTTTCCTATTGTGGGGGAACATCATTGTTTGAAACACATAAGAGGCTAATTACTTCATAGTGTACATGTAGCTACGTCCAAAAAATATATTGTAATCAAGTAGGGAATCGATAACCTCAATGTTGATGAGGATGGTTTTGCCTTCGTGTTTGACGGGGACATTTTGGAAGAGCCCTTCAGGGGAGGATGGTCAACCATCATAATCTCTCAAGGTGATGGCGGATGGTACTAGATTAGGGGAGCCAAGTTTCTTCCATATAGTTTTGGACATGATTCATGTGGATGCACCTTCATCAATGATACACCAATGAACTGTGATGTTCTGAATCTTGACTGGTATCTGGAAAGCTACCAGAGTGGGGAGACATGGTTCTCCGCTATCTAGATAAAAATTTATGATTCTAGTATCAGTCGGGTCGACTGCCCCCAAGGCGGAAAGTAAGGATTTATTTTGATTTCGACAGGTTTGGAGGACCTCCAATACATACATGGCTATAGGAGACTGTGCCAAGTCATCAACCAGACTGTAATTGTGTGCTACCCTAGCCAAAGGGTTATTGACATTCCATTGTAATGGAATGCGAGGGATACAAATGGTAGGTTTAGTATTAGGGTGTGGAATAATCAAAGGTTGTCCAACTATAGTTGGAGATGCTTCTGAGGTGGTTGGAGTAGATTCATGGGGTGCATTGTATTGATGACTGCACATTTGCAGAAGAATTTCTTCTTCACAAGTGAGGAGGATATTGCGATCTGCCGGATTTCCAGGGTGGATGGGCCCTAGTTTTTGATACTACCCCATTTGTGGTGGGGTAAGATGTACCTCTTGTTGGGTATTCATCACACCTTTGTGTGGAATAGATTTTTTCAAAACGACCGGGTGTGGTTGCTGCAAATACTGTTGTGGGGCCTGCTGAGGGGAAGGCGATGTTGGAGGATGTGACACGTTCATGGATTCTTTCATCTATTTAAAGTCAGAAATTTGGGGGAAATGGTGAGTATAATGTCCATACTCACCGTACAGAGCGCAAGGGAAATTCATCCTGATATTGCTGTTGTTGTTGTTCCCTTGGCATTTGTTTTTATTGTCCCCTTAGGGGTTCTGGTTACCCTGATTCGGGTTTCCCCCAACAGGTTGGTTTTGTTGGGGGTTATTTCCACCTGGTCCCAGATTATTATTGTTTCATTTTTTTCCTTTCTTCTTGGAATTATTCGACTGATGGGCCAAATTTTCCGTCTTCAATTGTTCAAAAGTATGAATTTTTTGAATGGGAGAGGGTTGAACAAAGTTAACACTGGCATGTGGTTGTCCATGTGGAGGAGAAACCGACTATGGAGGACCAAGAAATGGAAAGTATGAATTGTTTTGTGGAAACGATCCGTAGGGTGCATAGGAAGGTGAAGCACGTTCACTGGTTCCCAGGTTATATGATGAAGTAGAAGGGGAACCTAAACTTGGTTAAGAGGTCGGGCACATCATGGGTGTCGGCGAGGGCCCACTCATGGGTGGGGGAGGAGAAACATGATATGGTTGTTGGTAAGGGGGAGGAGGGTAATAAGATGACCCTCCATATGGTTTTGGATATTGAGGTGCACCATACATAAGTAGTGGTTGGTTGTAAGGGTTGTGGTGTGTCATGGTACCAATCAACCCATTGAAAACGTAAGACATTCCAGGTTTGTCTTGGCCAAATGGTACGAGTCTGGGTGCATTAGGTAATATTGTGTATAAGTAACCTAACTGAGCATAAATGAGGTCGAACTATTGGGCCTTGATGATGGCTTCTTCTTCAGATTGGGGGAAGGTGGAGGCTCCATCTTTGGAAATTATAGAGATGAGTGATTTTACAAACCAATTAATATGTTGTTCTTTGGTGGTTTCTACTTTACATAAACTACATGTTTGACACCATTCGTGGATGTGGTCGGAAATATGCATAGCTGAGGTTTGTTTTCACTCGAAGAGCAGTTCTAAACCAATGTCATGATGAACTGGTAGTTGAAAAAAGGCCAAAAAGGCTTTGGCCAAGGATTCAAAAGTCACATGGGACCCTAATTTTTCGTCCACATACCATTTGGCTGATGGACTAGTGAGTGTTATTTGAAATAACCTTAAGCAGATGGATCCATCCATGATGTTGTTTGAATAACACCATAAGTAGAAGGTCATAACATGGTTGGCGTGATATTCCCTAGGTTTTCCTCCAAATTTTGGAATATCTAAGGTAGCTTGGTAGGAATATTGGGCCATGTGGGGTCATGTAAAATAGTATCATTCAAGAGTTTAGTCTAATCAAGAATGTTTAGTCTAATCAAGAGTTCAGTCTAATCAAGAATGTTTAGTATAATCAAGAGTTTAGTCTAATCAAGTATGGCATGGGGAGAGTTGGTGGAGGATTATTTCTAGCCATGGTGTGAGCAAGTAGTGGACTTGACCCTTGATAGGGATTTGGTGGGGTTGTACTTATCCCTTGAGAAGATGTTTCCCCCCCGACTCCTTGTGAAGGAGAGATAGTGGATGGATGGCCTTGGGAATTGGACCTAAGAAAAGTGGGACCAAAAAAATATGATCCCAAAATAGCGGCACTCATGAGGGTGTGATATGGTTGAGTCGAAGAATCAACAAGACTAGGAACTCCTCCTAGAATAGGAGGGATATTCTGCAAGCATCTAGAACGACAGAGATTCTATGGGTCCCCTATGATTTCCGACTAACAAATTTGATGTGTGAAAATGGTGATGAGAGCAATAAATGAACCAGAGACTTGTATAATTTTGACCTTCACAAGATAATATAGCTCACAATTTCATGTAATCAAATGAGCATCATACATAAATCAACTGTAAATAATCATACATGTGGGTAGGTGGATTTTGTCTGCATGGGGGAACAAATAAAAAAAATGCTCATGTCATAAAAATATGTATCGTCCTTCCTCTCAAATAGCATTGTACCTTCCAATAGCACTCAATAGTGGGGTCTGAAGCCACCGGAATAAGAACTAGTGAAGGATGAAATATTCAATTATAATGAGGGGTAGAGGGTGCATATCCCGAAAGAGATGACAATATTTCCAAATAGCCACAAGAAATCTGATCAAGGTGCAATTGCAGCCCACAATTGCCACCTGGTTAGATGTCCTAAATTTGGTCACTAGGTACCTCGGTCAAAGTGCGACATTTAGATTTTTGTCCTCTCAAATGGGTCACAGGTTGGATCCCTTCCAAGATTTGGGTGACTCAAGGGGAGATGCGCATAAAAACCATACCTTGGACTTCAACCCTTCACGAGTATCTCCCTGCCTTATGGTGTAGGAACACTTGACTCGGAGGATTTTAAAGTTCCTTATTTGTCAACTTCTAATGTTTGAAAATGTGAGAACCATATAATGGGGGGTTATTTGGATGCCTTCCCCGGAGATCCTACCTAGACTAAAAAAATTCTTTTTGCACCTCCTGTGGAAGAAAAATTAGTGGGGTTTTAGAAATATTTTAGGTGTGGTGGACTGAGATACTGGGGGTGTGAACCAATCTTGTTTGAATTAAGTGGGTGTGGATAATTTCTTCAAGAAATAGTGGGATGTTTCAGAATTCCTTTGGAGAAAACATGCTTCAACCTCCACAATTCAAGATGGAAATTATGTGACTGAGGAGTGACTTTGTGTGTGAGAAAGTGAAAGAGTGTGCCAAATTTTAATAAGTTAGGTGTAAATTTGCAACATGTGGACTTTCTGTGGTCCTTACAAATATTTTGTACCTTTCTTACTAAGTGTCTTTGGTACAACCTTGTGTAATTTTAAAATCCCTAAAGAACTATCATGTGGAAATATGGGTCCTTACCAATCCTTTAAACTCCCTAAATGTTGTTTACACTAAGAAAGCTTTTAAAAAACTATCATATATTGCAAGCATGTGGGAATGTATGGTCCTGTTACTTTGATTTTTAAACTTCCCTAGTGATGTAAACTAAGAAATAAATTTCAAGAAACTATCCTAGGTTTGCAACATGTGGGCATGTATCGACCCTTACAACTTTAAGATGATTTCAAAAAAGAAACTAAGAGGATCCCTATGGGGGCTTTTTCCTCTCCTAAGTATTTTTTGTTAAGGGAGATGAAATGTCTCCTTAACCACCTTTCTGATTCTCAATATCGCTCTATGGTGCGAGAAAAGAGCATACTCAATGATCAAAGTTAATTTCTGGTCCCAATGCAAGTGGATTTATATGTGATAGCAATAATCTCAACTTAAAATTTACAAACCAAACAAGCCATCCATGTGGCAACCAAAGCAAAAGAGAAGAATATTTGGTTCTTTTTACCCCCTAAGTTCTTATTTTTAACTAACCTTTCATATGGGAAAGGAGTCTAAGTGGAGTGCATGGGTATTACAAATTTCATGAAAGCAAGAATTTCAAGACTAGGGGCCTTCAAATCATCACAAAAACCCTTACAATTTTGAAAATCTAGAAATGTGCATAGGTTACAATTCTGACAGAGGTGCAGTGGGTGCACAATGCACAAAATGCGCAGAGAAAAGAATCCTTTTGGTCTCATAGTTCACTGAATGTGCGTCTGTGGGATGGAATACCTGTGCACTTTCTGATACGCATCGGGGGAAATTTTTTGAGTGAAATTCTCCTCCTCCAACTCATAATTTTTCTTTTGACAGGTAAGGTTGGGCTGATTTTGGTACTTGCAAGACAAATGGATTAAAAAGAATTTCTCTCTAATCCCAAATATGGTTTAATTTGATACCTTCCCCAATATGGTCGCCAATCTATTGTTCATGTTTCATCAAATGGGTGAGCAAAACAATGGCACTTGCATGCCTAGTTGGCCCTGCTAGACAAGACAAAAGTTAGTGAGTGGGTTAAACAAGACAAAAACATGTAATAAAAAAATAAACAAACTAAAAATCCTAAGGAAATAAAAACTAGAATGCATAAGAAACTTAGAACCATAAACAATCAACCAATGACCAAGATTATGCCACCAATGGATAACTATATTAGTTGGAAAAACACTCTAGAGAAAAATGAGGACTTATGGGTCCCCTCTTCCTCCTTGGGAGGGCTCTTGAGTTCCCTAATGGAGAGCTCTTCTTACAATGGGGAAAAAATGGCAAATGATGAAGAAAATCAATGCCTATTCCCTCAAGAGGTGAGTGGAATGGCCTATTGCAATGATTCTTGAATAATCCTAGTAGAAAAGAGGATTCTCAAAGGAGAATTGAGGCATCATAACAATACTATAAAGATCTTGGTTTCATAGTGCACCCATGGCCTCCATTTATAACATTTATTCAAGGAAAAATTCAACTGGTTCTTAGTGTGAACAAGGGGCCCTTTAGGGCACCCTTTGGTCCTTGACCAGCCCCCCATTCAGATTTGGAGGTCAAATCAAGTTGGGAGCTGGTCCATAAGTGGTTGGGGGTCCAAAAAGAACCATAAATGCATTGTTCATAGGAGTGTGAGGCTTTTCTCGTACAGAGTCGCTCATTTGGCACATTGTGCGCTCTATGGGCTTTATTGGCCCATGCATTGTGCGTGTGCTTCCTTTAGTGAGTTTGCACGTGTTAATTTTTTACCAATTGTACAGTTTTTGCCTTTAGAAATGCATTTTGGTGCTATAGGTGAAATAGTTTCTATTGTCATTATTGTATTTATGTAACCATTTGCGTGCAATGTTGCGGATGAAATTTCAGTGATAATAGTTATCCTTCAGGAATACGATATAGAGTTCTCTACTCCCAAAAGAAATAAATCTTTTCTCTTAGAAGAAATCATTACGACATTTCCCTCAGATGCTAAATCTTCCCCCATCAAGGAAGATTTCCCCAATGAACACATCTTCTTCATCCCCTCAGATGATCCCCGGTACGATGACCTTCTCGTCTACCTTTGTACAAAAACATTCAGGTCTCACCTCTCTAGAGATGATCGATGACGCATTCACCATAAATCTCCCCGATACCTCCTCATCAGATATATTCTTTACTGACACGGGGTCAACACCATCCTTCGACGATGTCTTACCATCGACAAAGATGACAAAGTCTTGAACTATTTCCACATCGGTGCTTGCAGTGGCCACCACTCGGGGATGTCTACCACCCAAAAAATCATTCGAGCCAGATACTTATGGCACACTTTGTTTCATGACTTCATCCACGTTTTCAAACGATGCAATCAATTCCAGCTTTATGAA
>JASDQU010102580.1:468160-499335 GCA_032191745.1 Picea mariana | reverse complement strand
GCAAATACCTGCAAGTTAGAATCCTATCTCACAACTTTGATTCCATCATATTTACACATATTCTAAGAAACCTCAATCAAGTAGTAGATCACATGGCTAACCTATTATTAGATTGGCATTTATCACATTAAAAACATCATATATAAAACATGATACATTTTTCAAAAGATAGCAATAGACATCACACATAATAAACAAAAAACACAAAGGCACACATGATCACCAAAATATATCCACCATATATATCATAAAGTTCATAAATGTTTTACAAAAAATATATATACAACTTCATGTAGGCTCATGAGTCCCATCATCCCTATGAGTGCAAAACTGGGTATCAAATACCCTATACAAAATTGGGACCATAAACCCATATACATATCAACTCAACACTCATGGTGACTCTAGGGCTCCACCCCAAGTCCCCTGTCAGCCGAAGGTGCCCCATCAGCTCAGGGCCCTCCAGCTCCCAGAGGCAACTATCAATTCATAGCTACCCCTGCCACCACTTCTCTGCAGATCAATGTCCGCCACTCTGTCGGTACTCCCAGACACTTTTCTAGGACCTCGTCATCCTAGATGTGGGCCCATACACCCTCAGGAACACTTTGAAGGACCCAATCGAACCATCGACGCATATCCTCTAATATGGCCGCAACATCTCCCTGGGGATATTTGGATGACCCCGCACCGACATCATCCCGTCGGTGCCTCTGCCCAACCCTCACCTCTACGAGCTCCTGTCGAGCTGAGTCCCATCGAGCCAGATCTCGAACGACCTCTACCTCTTGCCCCCAGGTTCCAACATCTACAAAACAACACATATATAGTGTCAGCATCCATATACATTTATGATCAACGATATCTACCAAAATCACAAAGATAGATAAACACACATACCTCTATGGTCCCAGTCATCCCCAGGAGGAAGCACCATGTCCGGATCCTACCGGTAGTCCATACCCATGTATGGATATTGTAGAATCATCTATGGCATCTGCCGCCACTCTCGAGAAAACATGGTTGTAAACTAATGGCCACCCTTCCCTCCCCCATGTCAAGCCAATGCATGCGCCCACTGCATCAATCGCATATCTTTCCACAATTCTAGTGCTAATAGGATCCGAGGGTGTCATAGAGGCACCCTCTCTAAAAACAAGGCCACCAAAAATGACCTGAATGAAAAATCATCAGAATTGGCATGCCGAAACTGGTTCAGTTGGGACACCATTCGGGTGTGCATCAACACACCCCATGCAAACAGGTCTCCATCTAAGACCTCCTCCACCACTCTTATTTGACCATCGGTAATATGTTGAGTACCCAAGGATCCATATATCCTCACCACCATGGAAGCAATGCACTCGATCAACAAGTCATCCAAAGCCTCGATCCGCATGACCAAACCTGACATGGGGTTCATCCTAGAGAAATGTCGTGTCGGGATGGTCTCTACCCTATCCTCCCATGGTAGATGGGGATCCACGGCCAAAACCCTTCCCCGGAATGGGAGTCCTATCAAAAATTAGATGTCCTCTTCCACAGAGAACGTCAAATGCTCCCCCTGCACCACCAAGCACTGCAGATCAGTGCTCCACATTTGAATAAAAAACTGGAGTAAAAAATCTTACGATCGTATCAAAGGATAGTCAAAAAACTTTAGCAACCCGCAGGTTGCCAAGTGTATACGTACTCCAGGATGATCCCTCATAGCCTCTCTCAATCGGTCCTAGTCCCACTCTTTCTAGTGGACCTACATCATACTCAAGACTCTATTGATCACCTACATTCACCCAGAAACACCTAATCAGCCACATCATCCATCAAAAATTATAAAAAAATGAAAAATCATACACCCCTTAGCCTACGCACAATGCGTGGATTTCCCCCACACAGTTGTGCATCTGTGTGTGACTGTTCTTCATACAGCTGAGCACTAATGTGCAGCTGTCACACCCACATATGCGCATGGGTTTACATTTGTCCTTCATACATGCGTGCATCCAATCCATGTCTTTCTTCTCTACCCATGTGCTCATATGTGCGGTTGTTAGCTACACAGTCGCACATTATGTGCAAGGTTTCTCAACACAACCACACATTCATTCATGCACGTTTGTTTGGGAAAAACCCACACATAATGTGTAGGAAACTGAGTAGTACACACGCACACATGCACGAGTATTCCCCCTTTTTCTCGTGCACTAGTGGGCCACTACCCTTAAAACCCCTATACAACCTTCCATATAACCCCTACCTAACATCCATCAGATTCAAAAAATGCAGGACAATAAGGCCACTAACCTGTCTTTCGCAACTCCCAGATTGGTAGCCCCACGCTCCCGTAATCTCCAAATATCCTTGCAACTCTCTCGTCAGATCAACAATAGTGTCAGGTACAAATGAGGTGGAATTGTAGGCCCACCATCCATATATAGGCCCTTTTGCCTGACTTCCATATTTTGTTACAGGAGCCTAGAGCCTCTGTTTTTTTATTTGTTCTCAACTACAAGATCTTGATCCAACCATATACACTTTAACATTCCCCGAGTTATCATTTGCACTTTTCCCGGGAGGAACATTTTTCTAACAACACGTTCAGGTATGCATGCTCACTTTCAGTTTTATCAAATAATTGTTATATGTTATTTATCAACATATATTGTTCACGTCGGGTATTTGGTTTTTTATGTGAAGGTAATTGTTCAACAAACTTACATCCCCTTCAGGTATATGTTCGATACTGACATGTAATTACTCCCTCTGTAAACAATTGCATATCCCAATCACACCCTTTGACATTTTCATTTAGGATACCTACATCCAACTCTGCAGTACCTTTGCCTTTTCCACATTTTGGTACTGTCAATTGATATAACTCTCACCCACATGAGTTGTCCCATTCATAGTTCCCCTTGGAAACTTGACACTCATGTTGTTTTTCACCCCCTAGGATTGAGAGTCCCAATAGTTTTTTCACTTCTGAGAATGAACCCCATACTTTTTCTAATCATATTTCTAACCTTCATGATGGACTTCTAGGCCATATCATCCTACACTTGGTTCTGTTGACTGCACCCTCGTAGTTCCATTAGACCTCCATCTCATCCACCATCAATTCACCCATCTGCAGATTGTCCTCCATTCATTTTCCCAATACAGAAACCCACCCATGGTCCCCCCACCCTCCACTAGTTCTCTTTCACAAACTTGTTCCCTAAACAGGCCAAGCCATATTTCATCGAGGCACCCTTTTCTGTATCTGTATACTCAACCCAAATTATTCTTTATTTCATTTGGTAATTGTATAAATAATTTGTTTTCAACATATACATATTTTTTTTAGTCGTCATCCCCATCGGCCTTGTTTTACCTGGAAAAGCAACCCATGTCGCCCTTGGTTGGGGCATCCACGCTTTTTTCATATTGACATCATTAACAAACCCTGAGTATCCCAAATCCATGTACCCAAGATCTCTGAGTTTTCCCACTTTGTTAGCCTCCGACACAGTTTAACCCCACATCTAGTCGTCCCCCTGACACTAGATCCAGTTTTACGGTTGCTTCCAATCATCCCTCAACACCCCAACCAAGGGCAGTATTGAGTCCCATAGCGTCTTGAATTTTTCCATGTTACCCATCAATACCTAATATCACCTATTGCTTAGTGGATTTCAATAATCCCTTTGTTTCTTGACGTTGTGTCTCCCTTCCTGTCGACATCAACACAATTTCTAGAAGGGCGACAATATCTTGACTCTCATTACCTTTTCAATGAGGAGTCTCGGATGAAACATAGACAGTCATCATTTCTTTGTGATTTTGTTGATCCCCATAACATTCGAATTTAAAAAACTCTAATGTTAAGGTGGGTCTTACTATGTGACCATTCCAATTGTTTTATACCATCCAAAGACCTCTGAATTCGATAGGCCATTAATGCCTATGAGTCATAGACACTTCTTACAGTCGTCCATTACTCATTTCAGAGCCAGTTCACCAGTCAGAACCGTCATCTACCATTATCAAGCACCCTTGAGGGCGCTGCAAATATATACATCATCATACATATTCAGTTACAATCCCACATTTTGGTTTCATGACACGAGCATGGGGCATGCCCGCCTCGTTTGTATACAGAGTTTATTTTTTTTTCCTAGAGAAAGGTTTGATTCCCACAGTTTTCCCTCACCCTCCGATGGATCGCTCTTGCATTTCCTCTCTTCACTCTTCCTTACAATGGCATTCTCAGTAAAATAAACATTGATGTATTTCAACTATACATATGCTCCTACCCGCACACATCAGGGGGCATCTGTTATCACCTAAAAATCATCCACAACACTGCACACAATGATTGAAGAAAGACATCAATTCCAACAACAATTAGTACACCTACAACACAAAAATCCATTAAAAAGAAAAAAAAACTATACACTTGGTTCAAAAGTCAAAGTGTGGAAATTCACCAAAGGAAGCACGTGCACTATGCGCATAATGCGCGGGCTAACACAGCCCTAGGCATGAACTATTTGCATAATGATTGACTGTCTACAAACAAATATGTGCACTTCTTATGAATGACACATTTATGAATATTGTCGTCCTATCAACCACTTCCAGTCCGACCCCCAACACGATTTGACACTCAGATATGAATGAAATATATCATGGAGGTTGATCAAGGGAAAGGAAGTTCCCTAAAAGGCCCCTTGTTCACACTATGAACCAGTTGTATTTTTCCATGAATGGACAATATAAATATTTTCCATGGATGTGCTAGAAAAACAAGAACTTCAAGGTATTGTTATGCCACAAGAATTATTCTTATAAAATCCTCTTTTCTCTTTGAATCATTCAATTACTATAGCAAGGGCCATGTGCCAAAAAACCACCTAAAACGTGTCACATATTTAAGTGATTTTTCGGCACATGGTTTCTTTTCCGATGGTTTTCTATTTTTGGTTAAGGAATTAGGGTTATTGACTAATCCAAGTCATTGGGTTAGGATTTTGGATGTCGTTGGCTCCTATATGTATATTGTATTATAAACAATGTGTCACTATGAATGAATATAGAATATGTTGGTTTTCCCGGTTTGGGTTTCCAGGGGAAAAATCTCAGTGTACTGTTTGTATTTTCCATTGTATATTTTCTGTTTTTTTACTAAAAATATGTTTGCAGTAAATATTGTACAAGTTAAAAATCTACATTTGGTATCAGAGATTTGTTGGCTTCAAGGGGATGCCTTTGTGGTCAAGGGTTTGACTCGGGACTGTGATAAGCCTTGTTACAGTGGGAGATCCATGGTATTGATTTTTCAGGTGAAAAGAAATGGCAAGAAATTCGAAGATGGAGATCGAGAAGTTTAATGGGAAAATTTTTGAGTTATGGAATATCAAGATGGAAGATCTGTTGGTGGACAAAGATCAGTGGATCGTGGTAGATCTAGGTACTTCACCTACAGGAACTTCAGCGGATGACTGGAAAAAGTTGGATCAGAAGGAAAAGAGAACAATCCGACTGTATATCTCTGATTTAGTATTACTGAATGTGTCAGAGGAAGATACAACCAAGGATTTATGGGAAAAGTCGGAGAAGTTGTATCAGTCTAAGTCCCTAGTAAATAAACTATTTCTGAGAAAGAAGTTGTATAATCTAAGGATGAGATATGGAGACTCGGTGACAGAGCATTTGAACGCCTTCAATATTGTGGTATGCTAGTTAGTATCTATTGAGATTAAAATTTCAGATGAAGATAAATGTATTAGTTTAATGTGTTGTTTACCAGACTCCTGGGATAGTTTGGTTGTGGCCATAGGTAGTAATACAACTGCCTTGAATTTTGATGAAGTGGTATCATCCTTTTTGTCGGGGGGGATGAGACGGAAGAATATGGAAGGACAGAGCACATAAACAGTATTTGAAAAAGGACGTTTCCAAGAAATAAATAGATCTAAGTTCTCAAGTGGGAGATATAAGTCTAAGGGTAGATCTAAATCTCCCAAAAATGTTTGTAAAGGTATGTTGGAGATGTGGAAAACAAGGGCACTTCAAGAAGCAGTGTAGATCCAAAGTTGAGAAGAAAAAGGGATCTGAATAATCTCCTTTTACATAAGAAAAGACCTCCAAGGAAGAAGGAGGGGATGTGTACTTGGCTTCTTCAAGAACACATGCATATCATGAGGCATGGTTGGTTGACTCTAGTGCATCATTTCACATTACTCCCCACAGGGAGTGGTTTTGTGAATATGAAAGGTACTATGGAGGTAATGATTTTTTAGGTGATGATTCAACAACCAAAATCATAGGATGAGGAAAAGTCAAGTTGAGGCTCATAGATGGAAGGATTAGAACACTGCCTGATGTTTTGCACATCCCAGGTTTGGCCAGAAATTTGATTTTTATAAGAAAAATGGATGATACAGGGGTAAAAACAATATTTGAAAAGGAAACCTACAGGATGGTTCGAGGAGCAATGGTGTTGCTGAAGGGAGTTCGGTTTGGAACTCTATATAACCTACAAGGAAGCACTATTAGTGATGGGTGTAATAGTTCCATTGTTCCTGATATTGGAGTTGAAGAAGAAAGAACTTCTACAGCCTCTGGAGAAAAGGTTATGTTGTGGCATCAAAGACTGGGGCATATCGGAGAGAAGGGTCTTCAAATACTACATGGTAAAGGTATGGTTGAAGGTATGTCTAACTGCTCTCTAGATTTTGATTTATGTGAACATTGTCTATATGGGAAGCAGAATTGGGTAAGATTCTCCTCTAGTGTAATGAGGGCAAAAGGAATTTTACATCTAGTTCACAATGATGTTTTTGGACATGTGTCCGTCCTATCATTGGGAAAATCTATTTACTATGTCTCATTTATAGATGAATTCATGAGGAATGCTTGGATATATTTCCTCAGGAAGAAATCTGAAGTCTTTGATAGGTTTAAAGAGTTTAAGTCCCTTGTTGAGAATCAAACAGAGAAAAGAATTAAGGTGTTGAGGACTGATAATGGCGGAGAGTTCTGCGGGAATGAATTTGAAGAATTCTGTAAGAAGTGTGGTATAGAAATGCAAAAGACTACTCCATATACACCTTAGCAGAATGGAGTTACAGAAAGGATGAAAAGGACGTTGATGGAAAAAGCAAGGTGCATGCTCAGCGGTGCTAGGTTAGAGAAAGAATTATGGGAAGAGGTAGTGGGTACTGCATGTTACCTGGTCAACAGATCACCCTCATCGGCATTGGATGAAAAGACTCCATAAGAGGTATGGACTGGTAAGGAACCTTCTCTCACACATCTCAAGGTATTTGGCTATGATGCACATGTTCATGTTCCAAAGGAAAACAGGAGTAAGCTAGATAAGACGGTCGAAAAGTGTATCTTTATTGGATATAAAGATGGTCTCAAAGGTTATAAGCTTTGGAACCCAGAAACTAAGAAGGTAGTGTATAGTCGAGATGTGGTATTTAGAGAAATGAATGATGTTTTTAAACATGAATTCCTACCAAGTAAGGAAGAACCAAAGAAAATAGAGCTTGATTTAAAGGATGATGAGTCAGACTCTACAGAAGAAAAGGAATCAGAAGAAGAAGATCCTCATAATCCATTATTGAGGAGATTGATTCGAGAAAGAAGGCTACCGGAAAGGTATACTCCATACGATTTCCATTCGAATTTTTATTTGTCTATTACCGATGATGATCCTAGAACTGTCAGGGAGACAGTGGATTCAGAGGATGAAAATCTATGGAAAAGAGCCATGGACGAAGAAATGGCATCTTTGGATAAGAATGAGTCTTGGAATCTAGTGGAGTTGTCGAATGAAAGAAATCCCATTGGCAGCAAATGGGCATTTAAAATGAAGTTGAATGACGAAGGAAAAGTGGAGAAATACAAAGCTCGGTTAGTAGCAAAGGGTTATTCCCGGGTTGAAAGAATTGATTTTTGTGAGATTTTTTCTCCTGTTGTAAAGTTAATCTCTATAAGGTTTTTGTTATCTATTGCAGCTACATTTGATTTTGAAGTAGAACAAATGGATGTGAAGACAACATTCCTACATGGGGATCTGGAAGAAGAAATTTATATGAAGCAACAAAAAGGTTATGTTGTGAAGGGAAAGAAAGCGTTGGTATGCAAGCTGAAAAAGTCCCTGTATGGTTTAAAACAATCACCAAGGATGTGGTATCAAAAATTTGATACTTATATGTTGGGACTTGGCTTCACAAGAAGCAACGAGGATCACTATGTGTATTTTAAATTAATTGGTGATCATTTGATTTATTTGGTCTTGTATGTGGATGACATGTTGCTGATAGGAAACAACAAGGAGATTATCCAGGATGTGAAAACTCAGTTGTCCTCTAAATTTGACATGAAGGATCTCGATGCTTCAAATTTCATTTTGGGCATGGAAATTAAAATAGATTGGAAAAAGAGGAAACTCTTGTTAAATCAGAGAAAATATGTTGAGACAATATTGCAGAGGTTTAATATGCAGGAATGTAAACCGATCAAGGTTCCTATTCCTGTTGGGGTAAAGTTATATGTGGATCATTGTCCCAAGACACATGAAGAGGATGAGGACATGTCTCGTGTTTCATATGCGAGTGCAGTTGGAAGTTTGATGTATGCAATGGTTTGTACTAGACCAAACATTGCACAAGCAGTGGGAGTTATGAGCAGGTATATCTCAAAACCAGGGAAGGAGCATTAAACGACAGTAAAAAGGGTTTTTAGGTATTTGCATGGCACTGCTAGCCATGGATTGTGCTACCAAGGAAGACCGGGATTGGATAGAGTGGTGGATATACATGGCTTTGTGGATGCAGACTGGGATGGAGATCTGGATCGTAGGAGATCTACAAGTGGGTATGTGTTTAACCTGTTTGGAGGAGCAATAAGTTGGATGAGAAAAATACAGGCTGTAGTGGCACTTTCAACTACATAAGTTGAATACATGGCAGCCACTCATGCAAGTAAGGAAGCGATATGGTTACAAAGATTGTGTTTAGGTATTGGGTTGGTAAAACAAGCTGTAAGGATAGATTGTGATGGCCAAAGTGCAATTTTTCTGGCGAAGAACCCAGCTTATCATTCAAATACAAAGCATATTGATATTCAATATCACTTTGTGAGAGACATGGTTGAAGAAAAGAAAGTATTGTTGATGAAGGTGGACACTTTGAAGAATGTTGCAGATTCATTAACAAAATTTGTGAGCACTAAGAAGTTCTCTTGGTGTAGAGGATCCATGGGCATTGCTGCCATGAATAGTTGACTATGTAACCCTGTAACCCCCTGTATGCAAAGAAAACAACAAGTGAGAGAATGTTGGGTATGTGTTATATTCTTTGCACAAGTAGTAGTGTCACATATTTAGGTGGTTTTTCGACACATGGTTTCTTTGCCGATGGTTTTCTATTTTCGGTTAAGGAATTAGGGTTATTGACTAATCCAGGTCATTGGGTTAGGGTTTTGGATGCCGTTGGCTCCTATATGTATATTGTATTGTAAACAATGTATCAGTATGAATGAATATAGAATATGTTGGTTTTCCCGGTTTGGGTTTCCAGGGGAAAAATCTCTGTGTACTGTTTGTATTTGTCATTGTATCTTTTCTGTTCTTTTACTGAAAATATGTTTGCAGTAAATATTGTACAAGGTTAAAATCTACACATTTCACTCACCTCTTGAGAGGATTGGCATTGTATCTCTTCACCATTGTTACTTTCCATTGTATGAAGAGAATAACTCTCTATTAGGGAACTCAAGAGCCCTCCCAAGGAGGAAGAGGGGATTCATAAGTCCCAGCGTTTCTCTATGGTGCTAGCCTATCAATACATTGATCCATTGGTAGCTATATGATTGTCATTTTTTGTTTTTACAGGTTCTAGTTTTTGCAAGCTTCTCTAACATCTGTTTCTTTTTCTTTTTATTTCTATTTCCTTGTTTCATGTGTATTTGGTTATCTAATCAACTCACAAACCTCTGTCTTGTTTAGATGACTTAACTAGAAAATTAAGTGTTGTGTTTTTGCTCACCCATGTGGCAAAACCAACACAACAGAGACCATTGCACTTTTTAACAACCATTGCACTTTTTAAAAACACTCATCCTTAAGTTCAAATCCATTTTATTAGATTATTTTCATCATGAAGTGGACTTGTTTAAGAGCCCCATGTTGCACAARGCTTTTCTCCTTGGCAATGGAAAGTAAGCTAGCCACCTTGTTCCCCTTACCTTCCCCTAGTCATTCTCCCTCTTCCTCCCACTCTAGCTATCGATGMCACCATCACCAAATCTCTTCCCATTGCTTTGTATAATTTTGTTACTTCAATAGAAATCCCACATATACATCATCTTTTTGAATGAGAATAAAGAATGAGTACACATAAGGAATGAGAATACTTAATATGAATTGGAAACAATGGAGGATAGAGAAGAGTGTAGTATGGAATCGAGAACTAGGCCACACCCATATTGGTATCTGTTGATTACATTTTTGGTCAACAATACTTAGCCAACAAAGCGTTTCTTGAATCACACTACTTGCACAAAGTTTCACCCACTCTCACTAAAGATTAGTGTAATGTTCTTGACTAAATCATTATCACACTTGACTTATTGCTAAGCATGGCCCTTTTCACTTGACTTATTGCTAAGCATGGTCCTTTTCTCACTCCTCGCATCACTCACACTTTCCTATTTTTCACATTGAAACTATTATTTTTGAACCCTCGTATATCACTCTACCTCACCTTATCTACGTTGACCTTTCAATGAAAAGAATAAATGAATTTATGAAGATTGATTATGACCATGTTATCATTTTATATATCTTTATTAAAGCATTAATCACTTTTCCAAATATTCATTATCCCGTTCTTTTTAGAGGGTTATGGCTTATACATTATCTCCATKCCATGTCATAARCTAAAAAAATTACATCGCTTTGGTGATTAAGAAATGGATTGGAAGAGGTTTTAGTAAAGCACAAAAGTTTTTTTTATATATGAGTTACATGAMGTGGCAAATTTTGAAAGCATATTTGTAATGAATATTTATAAAAGCTCATATGGAGGGAGAAATATTGTATGAAAGTTTTCCGAGAGCACCTTTTCATTGGGAAATTATCAATTTCAATGAGCACAAGAAATGAAGTATGCCCATACCAAAAACGGAATAAACACTTATTCGACAGAAACAAAGTGATTGTTCAGGTCCATGTACATACTTAGCAGTTGCAACTCCTCCAAAAAATCAACGAAGAGATATAACTTAAAGAGATTTGCAGAATTTAAAGATCTTGTCCACGTGATACTCGTGTTGTGATAGGGTCGATTGATAATAAATTTAAACAATGCTAATTATCACTCAGATGATAGCTTTTGTACTTTCTCAATCATATATACACCGAGGATTTCCAAATGCTCTTTTCAAACGACAAAGAAGAGCGTTTGGATATTTTAAGAAATAAGTTATGTTGTCAGCATTGTTATAGGATTGAAAGGATATTTTAAGAAATAAGTTATATAAAAGAAGCATCAAAGAGCCAACAAAGGAGGAAAAAATTTTCTTGAGAAGAGGAAAATTATGAGAGGTATGCGAGGAGTATGAGAAGAGAGAAATCATTTTAATTATTTTTTCATCGTCCTGTTGTGGATAATAGGGGTGGTTTGGAGAAACTTAGCAAAGGAGTTGATTGCTTTTTTTAGGTAACTTGTGCATTTGTTTAAGTTTGTTGTAGTTTGTCTATGTTTTCATGGCTGACCAGTTTTTCTTATATGCAGATGATTACCCTGAAGCTTCATTGATCATTGTACAAGATGTCTATCTTTTTTGTTAATTTTTCTTTTTACTTGGCTATTCTCTTATGAGTGAAGAAATCATCGCAAGGTCTGAAAGCTCCAATGAATCACAAATATGTGAGGGTTTCATTAATAAAGATCATATTCAACTTTTAATATTGTTTCTAATTTATTTCTTGATATTTCACCCATGCTTTTAAACAAAATAAAAAAAAATCTTTTGAGTTTCATTCCACTCATGTACAATCTTTTCTTTATTAGCAATCACCATCTTTATCAAATTTTTTTTTTTTTTAATTTCTTTAACAAGAATATTTTAAAGACAAATAAATAAACAAATCACAATTGGTAAAGGTTATTTTCATTCACTTGCAAAGTTATTTCCTTTACTATTAAATTTGTTATTTGTCCTTAATAGTATTTGTATATTAATTATTTACAAACTTAACTTGTTAATATAACAACTAATTCAGTTTTATTACTTAATCGTTTTCATTCCTTTTGATTAGTTGGATAAATATTAACACTTTCTTTTTTATTCATTAATAAACCTTGTTATGCAACAAACTAATGTTTAGCTATTATCATTAACATTTATTTTACTTTTTGTTTATTATCATTCTTGTAATATTTGAACTTTTCTTTCTAACTTTTATAAAATCATAAATTACAAAACACATAAAAATAAAATATTGAAAAATACAAAGCACAATGAATTCATGATTAGACTTTAGGTTATATGAGATTTAGCCTTTGGTCTAATGTGTTTTCTTGTTGGGGCTCTAAACCCGGGGTGACATTTCCGTCTCTTCCCACCTAGCCCCACGAGAGGTTGAGTTGTTGGTTTCTGGAACTCCCCAATTCCGACATCAACAATATCAAGTTGAGTTAGACATATTGATTAAAAAAGCATGTTATCAAGCTTATATGTACATTTATAAATGTAAGGCCTATTCACAAGTGTCAATAGGATGATTACTATATACTTGGAGCCTTGTTATTTTTTTTAGTGGTCTCATCAATTAGTGGGGAACTACCTCTGTTGTTTACAAATTGGAGTTGAGTGTATGAACAAACCATTGGAGCCCAAATGAAATGGAGCATTTTATCATAAATGAGAACAATCAATGCAAAATTGCACATATCCTATCTAGAATAATTCCTTTAAAGTGTGCAACTTCCACTACTTATACATCACCTAGTTCTAACACCAAGCCCAAATCCCACATGATACAAGTATTAATACTAGGTAATTCCTCTTTGGATACTCTAATATTTTATCTCTCTAGAGCATAAAAAACTACAAGTTTAATAAGTCCATGGTGGGACAATGTCTATTTATTCCTATTATTTACTTTGTAACTGATATGACTCAAATATTGTAGCAAGAAATAGGGGATGTTGAGGTTTTCCTTAGGTTTGAAGAGAAATAGGTTTCTTAGATGGCGTAAAAATATGAAACGGTATGCATACAACATTCTTAGTTTCCCCACACAGATTATGTCCTTCAAGAAACTGAAATCTCTAATGATTCCTCTGAATCTCTAATAATGCAGAAGCATCATGAGCAAGAGTTGACCACCCTTTAAGGAAGATTCAAGTGCTACTGGATCAGGGTCCTACTTGTTACATAATTTTCAAAAGTGCAATATCAAACCATAGCTATTACAAAGGTTCCAAAATAAGTTACATAGACTAAGGCTATATGAGTGGATTCTAAATTCCACGACTAACAATGAGGATAGAAAATAATACCATCCATTTTCCAGGTAATCTCTTTTGGAAATATTTTCCCTCTTGTATTGCTTTATGAAAAATAAATAAAAGGCTAAGAAAGTGAATAATAGGTTGCACTTAAAATTGGTTGTTGCTCGAGATAAAACTAGAAGCTACATGGCTAGGGAATTAATAGAAACTTTAGCCTAAGTTATTGAAGATGTATAGAGAATCAAACTTCTACTTGGCATGAAGGTGGCAATTGAGGTGACACTTTAGGATTTGAAGATATGTTTAATGAAATTCAATATAGATATTAACCCTAGTATTTTGGATTCTACTCTTAGATCAATTGGTGTAGAAGAATATGATATATCATTAATTCAGTTGCTTCAAAAGAAAATAGGGTGCAAGAAAGAGGTATCCTTTAAAGGAAAATAAAAGACATAATAGAAATTGGGGTGTAGACAAAAAAAGAAATAAAAGAAGCTAGCATACATAGAGAGGAAGAAAACACTATGGATTATTTTAGGATGATCTAATTGAGAGATGAAACGATGAAATGTATATTAGTAGTAGGATCACTCAGTAAAGGATTCATTTCATTACAATATAATAAAAAAACCATTCAACATTTGAGAGGGAAATGGGATTATTTTTATGCTATAATATAGAAAAATTTGAGTCATCTAAGGAAAGAAAATAAGAAGGGTCAAGAGGCTCTGCAAGTCGTTAAGGTGTTGAAAGTTAAAGTGAAACAACTAAAATAAGATAAAGTTTATATGTGTATTATACCTCATGTTTCTTTCTCCTACAAATGTTCTTCTCCTATTTATTCAGTTTATTTAATGGAGAAATGAATTTATTTCCAAATGCCTACACTCGATGTAAGAAGATCATGCAATATTTTCACTCCTAGACACTTTCTACACCTATACTCTAACTGTTATGAGGAAGACTGAAATATTTTATGTGACTTGTATCAACATAATTTATTTTTAGAAACTCAAGTCAACTCCAAGAACCCAAATCCATTTGAGGGAGACATCTAGTTAATGGATTTTTCCTCATTTCTGAATCACTAGATTCTATGGAGTAGTTATCTCAATCGAGTACATAGAGAAACACCATAGTTTGTGGATAAGAGGAGAACATCATGACACATCTATAGTTATTTCAAAATTTGAGAATGTTTTTTGGTCTCTTTTTTCCCATTCGATTTCTAGATGCATGGATTAGATAACACAAAAAGAGATTAGAAGCCATAATATACTTCTGGAAGGAGGTGGGAAGCATTATCATTTGAGTATAAAAGAAGGTAATCTTTGACTTATACCAGGATTGGTATTTATTTAGATCAATCTTAGGCTTACATTGACTGCTTCAAAAGGCATGACATATGTTGGATAGGGATGAGGTTCCATTTCCAAATCCTATGGTTTCCATATGATTAGTACAAAGAATAGGTGTTTCTCACTAGTTAGTTAGTTTTACATAAATGCATTCATATCAGGTAACTTTTCAATTTCACTTACTATCATTGTAAATTTATCTCGGCGACTGATTAACTATTCTACTTTGTTGTATATTAAGAGATATTGGTAGATCAATTCCATGGAAAGTTAATGCTTGTAGTTTCACTTCTAGTCTTGATTTTCTCGTGGATTTTGATTTCATTTATTTAGATTAGTATGATTTCTATAAATATGTTGTTATATAGTTAAGTTTTAATTAAATGAGGTTGTGTTTTTAGTAGAAATAATTTTAGTTATGAATTAAATATATGATTTATGGTTTCAATTAAAGTACATGCTTAAGGAAATTATCTTGATCCTAAAAGTCTATAGGATCAAGATAGTATCATTATCAAAATTTGAATTTATCCCCAACAATGTGGGATAAGTATCCTTATCATTATATCTCAATGACCTCAAAATACACATAATTATTGACCCCATTGACATAAACCTTCTTCTACTATAGCCTTTCAATTGGAAAAATGTTCAACCAATTAGCCAACCATAGTTAGATCAGTGAATACACCAAGTCCAGTCATTCCATGAACTCCCATGATATATTTTTCAATATTTTCACATCTAATCCCAAATCGAGCATGACCTCCCACACATCATATCCTCCAATCAATGAATTATTTGATATTCTCTCCATATCTTCTCATTTGCACATGTTTTAGGGGCCAATCAACTACCTTAATGAGAGATCCCAACAACTACACGAGAACACCCTTTAGTCTAGATACAACTTGGTCATCCTCTAATATTCATAGGAATTTCTTCAACCATCCTTTGACTTCATCTTCTATTGTCTACACCAATAATCTCTGACATCTACTCAATGGTTGGAATATAGATTATGGCCTTTCCACCTCTACAAAATTGACATCTCATCCATGGAAAACGTCTTGCATTATGCAAATATCCTTTCTATTGAAACACATAAAAAAATATTACCTTCATCTATGAATAACCCCTAATCCATGACTCCCACATTTGCTCTTGTCTTGGACACTCCCAATGAGAAATATTAATTCTTGTATATACTAGATCACCACCAAGGATCCTCAACTTAGAATTGACCATGTTCAAACAACATCGCTTTTGACGGTGATGTAGATAATTCCATGTGATGTGCCCAAATTCATTACAGTAGTAACACCAAGGTGGAGGATGGCTTACGTCATTATGTGGTGCTTGGTTATCTTGGTTTTGATTCTAGACTCTAATCCTTACCCCAAGTGACTCTATTGTAAACATATTATTCTCAACACACTCAATGAGCATGGTAAATGCATGACATTCATCTATATGATGAGTGTTACACTACAAAAGTTGCAATGTATGATATTGCAGTGATATTGTATTTCTATAGTAGTGAGAATTGGTGTGCATCATGACCAATATTTGGGAATATCTTGTAGATCCCCCTATCCAAATTTCCCACAAACAGGTTATGACCATGGCGGTAAATGTTTTGAACATAAGACAATCATTCCATTGATGGTATTTTATCTTACATTGTGTGCACAACTTCATCTCCCTTACACTCTACTTTCCCTTCATTGGATCTTGAATATACTGAAAAAAAAGATATCAATTTATACTAGAACTATCCAACCCTAGTGTGTCACACACCCACTACGGCATAATAAATTTTTCACCTTTTCTTGAGGGAAAGAATCCCCGAAGTCCTACGGGGGCTTAGCGCAGGCTAGCTCTTTCCTTTTCCACCTCCATGTGATCGTCGGTTATGATCATCGGCCAAACAACTAAGCGCCTTTTCGCATTTCACGACTCAGCGATATAAGCGAGTCGAGTCTTTCGACTCTGCAAACCTTGAAACCTGATACTCGAGTTCTTGTATGAGATCCAATGGCTCTCAATGTCTTGGATCCAACGATTCGGATCTTTTTAGAGTTTCATGAACCGGGAGTTCACGATGCAACGACTTCAAAACTCTTGTCACTCCAATCCCCGAATCTCGATATGGGGATTCATGTAGGAGATCAACGATCCTTGAGGATTTGGATCCAACGGTCCATGGGATTTTGAAGCTTTCCCCAAACTCTGACCGCTCACCATGCGTCTCCTCCGATGGACGATCTAGATCCTTTCGAGACTCCTCCTTTCTACCACAGAGCTCATCGGGGTTTCAGGTACCGGGATTTCATGACTTGCGAAGACAAGGGTTCTTGCCCTTTGGTCGCTCGAGTGCTGAAACACCGACCGACAACCACGTGTCCTCTACAAATACACGGTCCAGGTAACTTCCATGGATCTTGGTATCTACGGTCCCAATTCCTTCGCTACTCACGAAGACAAAAGAAAGAGGTTGATGCATTTAACGCCCTCATTTCTTCCTCCAATCTAACGGTTGTGACTGACCGCAGATCTTTTGACATAATCTCGTTCATTGTGCGATGCTTATCCACACTTTAAACTATTTCAGGGTTTCGGTTGTTGGGATTTCTCTACTCATGATGACCATGGTTCTTACCCTTTGATTCCCCGAGTGTCGAAATGCCGAAATGCTTACTTACCGCTACGTGCCCTTATAAAAGGATGGTCCAGATACTTCCACGGACCTTGGGGATCTACAGTCCCGATTTCTTCACTACTTAAGAAGATAAAAAGGAAAGGGGTTGAGGCATTAATGCCCTTGTTTCTTCCTCCAATCTAACGGTCGTGAATGGCCGCAGATCTTTCGACAGGATCTCATCCGTCAATCAATACTTATCCCTACACGGCTATTTCGGGATTTTGCAAGGCCCATTCTTCCTCGTATAGGATTACTAAGACTTGCGCCTTCAAATCCTTTTCAGGTTCTTGGTAAGCTTTCCAAGAAGGGTATCTCTGTGGAGAGATCGATTTTGGGTATTCCTGGGGATGCATAAGGGTATAGATTTCTTGAAAGTAGACTTGAAGTCCAAATTAGTTCAATATACGTATATATAAATCTATCTATAAACATAAGACATAGAGATCTATTTCGGTTATTCCTGGAGACGAATAAGGGCATAGATTTCCTGAAAGCAGACTTGAAGTCCAAATTAGTTCAATATACGTATATACAAATCTATCTAAAAACATAAGCCATACGTGGTCCTTCCAATAAAAGCATGCAACCACCATTTCTGATCAAAACACCACACAGACAGTCTTATACTCAAACCATTCGTAAATTGCACAAATTATGAGCATACATGTCAGCATATAAGCTTCAAGATACAAGAGGTAAAACACTTATCAGAAATAACACCAGGTGTGATTGCAACTACTGAGAGGGGTGCTCGTTTCCACCCAACTGTAGGCTCAGCGACTCCCAACGGATTTACCACTAGCCACCCCCGAGCTAAGACCACGATGCTGTGAGATTGAGTCTCTGTTTGCCAATGACCGAGAATGAAGGTTACTCTCCTTCTTCTATGCTATCACTCACTCTGTATTTTCCAGAGTTATTTCTTCTTTCCCTCGCATCCCCCTTGATCGCCCACTCTTCCTGCCTTTTCTCCTTTCTGCAAGGTTGTGTGTGGCACGATTTTCCTTACGGTGGTCAGGTCTGAGGTCTCTACAAATGGGCGGTTCACCCCCATCCCTCATTACTCATGAGGAGCCATTTACCTACCAACCTGGCGAGTCATTTAATTCGGGGCCAGCGAGCCGCTCTTGGTTCTCCAGGCCATTGAAGTCCAAATACGGTATTGGTTTCGGTGGAAGTTAACACCACCATTCTAGGTGCCTTCCACCACCTTTCTTCAACCATCATGGTCTCTTTTTTAGCACACCCCCCCTCAACAGTCCTACAATATATATATTCATAGTATTATTTACATTCATCAACCTTTTTCACAAGGTCCATTCACATTTCTGAGTTTTCCACAATACTTGGCTAGTATAGTTATTTTTTTATAGACTGGGGGAAACAGGGTGTTACAATTCCCTCCCCCTTAAAGGAACATCGTCCTCGGTGTTCTTTCTCAAACACATGTCATGCCTTTCTCATTCGACCACTTCAGAAGGCTTTACCTTCATCCTCGGTCCGGTCCTTTTTCAGGATCTCAGTCTTTGTCACCTGCCTTCCATAATTTTTGGACAACAAGCACATTAATCACAATTTTGTGCAAAAACATATTATTGTTGCTCATAATTCAAAAGGAAAATTTCATAATCTAATCACAATACTTATCTGTGAAGTTTATGGATCTGTATCCACATGGTAGTTTTATTATCCATGCTCATCATCCTCCTTGACGTCCCCATTAGATGCATGATTCCAATTCAATAGCTCACAAGAGATATCATGATTTCATCTTCCTTTCCAAGGTTTTCCCACACGAGAAACTACCCACTATGTGCATGATCCCAATAATTTACAGGAAATTATTAAGGTCTCCTCTTCCTTGCGGTCACTCTCCCTCCAGGCCCAGGCTCAGGCATCCCCTTCACTGTTATACAGTCCCTCATGCGATCCATCTTTCCCTGCCTAGGTTTTCTCGCACAGGAATCTTAGAAATCCTATTGAGTCTTACAGTCGAGGTGTCCCTCAGACTTGCTCTGCCAAGGCGTCCCTCCGGCTTGTGTTACCTCAACACAATATTTTTTAGGCAATCATGGCTTATCACGGGGTTTTCATGTCTCAGCAGTAGCCACGTTCATCATCTTCATCTCTGATAGCCTTCATCTGTTCCTTTTAGGACAAATCTTTTCTTCTCACGATTTGTTTTCATATTTGTTCTGCTCAAGAACTAGATTCATAATTATGGGACTCTCCTTCCCATAAAATTTTAGCTCAGTAGGAAATCAATCTTCCTTATGGGCTTACAGCATTGCCATATCCAAGACTCCTTCTTCCTGCAGTCATTCCTCAGCTAATCAAATTGTTAGTTCTCATGTACATACATTTTATTGCACCTTTACAACATTGTCACAACAATTTCAGGATTGTGCATACTAACAATCAAATTCACTTTCTCAAAAGGAAATAACATTCCTTACAGTTTGGCTCAGTAGGCAATCGGTCTTTCCTATGGGCTTACCTTACTGCCACATCCATGACCCCCCCTGCTTCCTGCAATTCATTCTTCAATCAACCAAACAAATTGTTAGATTTTCCATATATATATATATATATATATATATATATATATATATATATATATATATATCAGATGTGCCACTATCCATGGCCACATTCATACCCAATGCATTCTTGCATTGATTTCAAGTTCGTCACACTTTATGACCGGTTCTTGGCCATGGGGTGTTAGAATTTAACCAACCTTTTCCTCATATGGTTTATTTGTTTTCATTCATTCTTACAACAGGACCACGCTTCCTGCTATAGGATGATCACGACCCCAAATTAGTACATATTAAACTTAAAAGTTTTGCATGAATGCGCCCACGCATTATGCCTTCATTAATAACTAGGGTGCCAACACTCATGGCCACCCAAATTTGGTTTTCTCTAACACCTATACTACGTGGGTAGAAATGTTGGAAGGTCCTCCTTCCTTAATGAGAAATCCCTTGCTTGTCCTTTATTCAAATATTCATTTCCTAGAAGTAATTTCATGCAACGTGCTATCTATGACCACTTTTGTTTCCAATCGTTCCTTGATTGGTCCATGTGTTCATGACATATCAGTTCATGAATTCTTCCAAGGGTTACAACCAGTGTTTACTACCAGAGGTTTATACCTCCATTATTCAGGTTATCCTTCCTGAATCATACCCTACTTGGGTATCCAAGGCATACAACTTCCCTTTCAATTTTATGCAATAATAAAATATTTCGGAAGGGGTTCTTACCAAATCCCTTCATACCCTATGCCACACAGTCACGAATATCTTTATACCGGCTCTTGGCGGCTGGCACCCTCTACCTATTCTCTACCTTATCAGTAGTGTTTTAGCTTTGTAGTGTACCCTTTTACACTACCGAGGTTTTCAAACCTCTCGGTTACCATTCTATACATGAATTTTATACATAATTCGTACAGACATTATAAGCACATGCATTTAAACAATTAACACACTTAATTCTCAGAGTAAAATATATAAGTTACTGCTTACAATTAAACAAGCCATAGTATTCAACAGTAATTCATTTACACAACGGAAAACATGATAATATATACAGCACAGTCATGTGGAAATGTGATAAGACATAATTCAGATACTTATCTGTATCAATGGTGGAATCCATCAACCAAATGCAGTCCTTCCACGAACCTCCCAGCCATAGACCACACTGCTCCTCAACTCAACAGTGGGTCACCCCCGAGCTAGGACTGAGCTCCACCCTAGGGCAAGGAATCCAGACTCAGGCTGAGGTTACAGGGAAAAAAATCACTCACAACCACCAGGAAGGAACTCTCTCCCAGGAATCTCCCACGCTCACTGCCCACAGACCCTCATTCCCCACATGCCTGTTCCACCCTAGGAGAGTGCACCTTCTCTGTCACCTGAACAGTCCTTCGGCTGCTAGTCTCCCTTACCTTGGGTTACAGGAACAGACCGGACCGGAAGTCTTCGGGTTCTGTAGCAGCTACAGGGTTCCTTCCAGGAGCTCTCTCCTTCCTCTGCACACTCTCTCACCTGGAGGAGTCGCTCTCAGGCCAACAAGCCTCACGCAATCCAGTACTGCGTGGCCACAATAACCCATGGGGAAAATAGACAAAGGCTTCCCAAACTGGTTCAGTAGTCATAGGATGATCTTATGATCATGATTTCGGAACAGGGACACCACGCACAGGTTAGCTCAACTTTTCCCGAACCAACACGGATTCTTCCACTCAAATTCAGCACAGGCTTCCTATTCAGGGAATGCGCACACGGGTTTTCTCAGAGACAGATACAGACTCCATGGTTCTGGACAGGGTGTACATGGTTTCTTCAGGACAAACACAAGCTTTTCGTCTTTCAGAGATGAACCAGGGTATTATGGCAGAGGTCATACCGGTTCTACCCTCAGAGGTTCGGGTCCGAAATGGGAAAAGATCCCCTCCCACGGTTCATCTTGGTGATTATATTTGCATGCACCAGGGTTAAAACTTGTCACCCTGGGAACTACATGCATACCACAGTGTACATCCCCTTTGCACATTCCCTCCCTTGTCAGGAACTTAGGATAAACGGAAATGCACATGTCTCTTTTAAAATAATATTAAAATATTATTTCCCAGGCTTAAGCCCCTAGGCTCATCACTCAGCCCCTTTCCCACCTTCCAGCCCCTAGTTCCTTGCCCACTCTATGGATGCTCAGTCCCCCATCACTCATTCATCGTGGTCGGTCTGCACCTGGCAGTGTTTATATTTTATTGATGTGCTTCATATATATACAGATACAAAATCCAGACCCTTGGCCTTCAATCCTTAAGCTCTCTGGCCTAATCAAACACATAAGCCTATTGGCTTATACAAAACTCGGCTCACCAGCCTATAACCCATATTTACAATCTCTTTCGGATCATGGTTTACATCGGGGCTCATCCTTGGGGACACTACAATCCCCCTCCCCTTATTTTTTTGCACTGTCCTCAGTGCAACTTTACATAGCATCTACAAGCTCTTCAAAATTTTGAAAAAGATGCGGGTACTCTACTCGCATAACATCTGCATGCTCCCATGTTGCGTCCTCGGGACCATACCAGGTCCACTGGACCTTTACAATCTCTATAGCTCGATTCCGGAGCTGTTTTCTTTTCCTGTCCAATATGCGTACAGGATGCACTTGCAGGACACCTTCCGGTTCCACCTGGATCACAGTCCAATCGATAACATGATTAGCATCAGGTACATATTTCTTAAGCAGTGAAACATGAAACACATTATGTACAGTCATAGATGCAGGTAATGCAAGCATGTATGCAACTGGCCTGATTCTTTCCAGAATCTCAAATGGTCCACAAAATCTTGCTTCCAACTTGGTGCAACTTCCCAATTTTAGGGAACTCCTGATAGTTTTCACTTTCAGGAAAACATGGTCACCCACTTTGAATTCTCTATGGGTTCTGTTACTATCAGCGTAACTTTTCTGCCTGTCCTGGGCAGCGTTCAGATTCTGTTTGATTTTTATCATTTGACCTTCCATCTCTTTGAGTAGTTCAGGTCCAACTACTACTCTGTCAGCTGGATTATCCCAGCTCACTAGAGTGTTGCACTTTCTTCCATAAAGTGCTTCGAATAGGCTCATTTTCAATGATGCATGATACCCATTATTGTAGGCGAATTCTACCAAATGCAGGTAGTATTCCCACCTTGATGGTTTATCCATCACATACATTCTCAGCATGTCTTCTATTACTCTGTTTACTCTCTCTGTCTGTCCATCAGACTCGGGATGATATGCTGTACTAAAGTTCAGATTCGTTCTGAATCCTTTGAACAGTCCTTTCCAGAAATTCGAAGTGAATTTCAGGTCTCTATCAGACACAATTGTCTTAGGAATTCCATGCAAGCGTGCAACTTCTTTTAAAAAGATATCAGCAACATCTACTGCTCTGTGGGTGGTTTTCAGTGGAATAAAATGGGTAGCTTTAGTAAGCTTGTCCACCACCACCATGATTGAATCATGTTGCTTTCTTGTTCTGGGCAATCCTGTGATAAAATCCATTGTTACCACATCCCATTTCCACTCAGGAATAGGTAAAGGCTGCAACAACCCTACTGGGTGTCTGTGCTCAGCCTTGACCTTTTGGCATTCCATACATCCGGCGATGTATTCAGCAATTTCTTTCTTCATACCTGGCCAAAATAATGGCTTTTGACTGCTGCCACAGTCTTTTGATATCCAGGATGACCAGCATAAGTCACATTATGCATTTCCTTTATAATTGTCAGCTTCAACTCTTGGTCATTGGGTACATACACTCTGTTTTTATACATAAGTAGACCCTCAGTTCCTAAGGTATAACCTTCCTCGGTCTGTGGTCTTTCATGCTGTTGTAGCTTTGCTACAAGTCTTTTGTACTGCAAATCAACACTTGCAGCCTCCACAATTCTGTCTTTCAACTAAGTTCTGTACATGCTAATGGCTGTAGCATGTAATTCATGCACTTTTCTACTGAGTGCATCAGCCACTTTATTGTCTTTCCCTTTGATATGCCTGCTATCAAAGTCATATTCGCACAGAAATTCCAGCCATCTAATCTGCCTGGCATTTAAAGTTGGCTGATCAAATAAATACTTCAGACCATTGTGGTCCGTTCTCAACTCAAATTTCTTGCCCATGAGGTAATGTCTCCATTTCCTCAAGGCATGGACAACTGCTGCTAGCTCTAAATCATGAGTGGCATAATTCCTTTCATGTTCTTTCAGCTTTCGGGATTCATAACAAATTACAGATCCCTCTTGGCTGAGAACTCCTCCTAGCCCTTCCTTACACGCATCCGTGCACACTACGTAATCATTACTTGGATCAGCAATCTTTAGGATTGGAGCACTAGTGAGTAGCTGCTTCAATTGATGGAAGCTGCTCTCACATTGATCAGTCCACTGGAACTTCTTCTCCTTCCTTTGCAAGGAAGTCATAGCATGAGCTATCCTTGAAAATCCAGCTATGAACCTCCTATAATAACCTACCAGACCCATAAAGGATCTAACTTATGTCACATTTCTTGGCACTAGCCACTCTTGAATGGCCTGTACCTTCTCAGGATCCACAACGATCCCTTCTTCAGAAATAATGTGTCCCAGATAATGGATCTTCTTTTGGTAAAATGAGCACTTGCTCATTTTTGCGTATAGCTGGTGTCCTCTCAACACCTGCAGCACCATTCTAAGATGTTGTTCGTGTTCTTCCTCTGTATTGGAGTACACCAAGATATCATCCAAGAAGACTATGACGAACTTGTCCAGATAATTTCTGAACACTCCATTCATTAGGAACATAAAGACAGCAGGCGCGTTGGACAGTCCAAACGGCACCACTGTAAACTCATAGTGACCATACCTTGTTCTAAAGGCGGTCTTGCTGATGTCTTCATCTTTTATCCTCACTTGATGATATCCAGATCAAAGATCTATTTTCGAAAATACTTTCGCATCCTTCAATTGATCAAAAAGATCATCAATCCTTGGCAGAGGATATTTGTTCTTGATAGTGACTTTATTCAACTGCCAAAAGTCAATGCACAGCCTCAACGTTCCATCTTTCTTCTTCACAAATAGAATCGGGGCTCCCCATGGTGACACACTGGGACGAATGTACCCTCTCTTTAGTAGCTCTTCGAGCTGCACTTGCGACTCTTTCAGCTCTGGTGTGCTCATTCTATAAGGAGCCTTTGAAATTGGAGCTGCTCCAGGCATCAGATTTATAGAGAAGTCAATGTCCCTCTTCGGAGGTAGTCCAGGCACCTCCTGAAACACGTCCTCAAAATCTTTGAGTACCTTGTGGTCTTCCATATTTGAGACCACATTTTGGAATACTTCTTCCACCCGGGCTGCAAATAATTGACAGCCTTTCTGGTAACATTTATTCAGCTGCATGGCTGAGATTTCTCTAACAGCCACGGCTCTGGGAATTCTTTGGACTGTTACCTGATTTCCCTCTTCGTCCAGACATGTGAATCTCTTGTTACGACAATCCAGAAGGGCATGGTGCTGGTCCAACCAGTCCATCCCAATTAAGCAATCATATGAGCCTAAAGGTAGAATGTTCAATTCAGCCTTAGTGCTCATTCCTTTCATGTCCACTGAACAGGACTTAACCAATTCAGTGACCTTCCTCTTGGTCCCTGTGGCTAACTGCACTAACCAAGACTTCTCATGTTTGCTCTTCGTTAGATGAAAAAATTCCACCACTCTAGGATCTACATAACTATGGCTAGCCCCTGAATCAATCAAAATAACAAGTGGTCGGTTGTTGATCATACCTTCTACTTCAATCATGTGCGATTGAAATTCCGCTTGCTTATTGTCTAGGGCTGCGTAGATCCTTGGCATTCTACTACCCATATCCTCCACTGTTTCAGCTTGTTGAATAGTATGAACAGTTCTTGCTTTGTATTTTCTGTGGGGGCAGTCTCTATACCTATGATTCCCTTTACAGCCCCAACACTCCATGGGTGGAGGCCTTGGCATCTGCTCACTCCCTTCAACTTTCCTGGGCTCTTTAAAAGATGACTGTCCCCAAGGACTGTTTCTAAAAAAGGAAGGCTTGCGTCCCTTCTGCCTCTGTTCTTTCTTAAACCTCTTATGGTTATCCCAAGCCTTCCGAAAGGTAGGATTTTCTCTTTGTTGTTCGTATAGGCATTTCTCCCTTCTTATGGTTTCTTCCATGGTCTTAGGATCATCGTATTGAATCTTGTCACCAATGGAAGGTGGCAGTCCACTCAGATACCTCTGAATCTTGACAGCCTCATCTTTGATGAATGGAACATACTTCAGTAGTTCCAGAAAACTTCATTCATACTCATCAATGGTCATAGTACCCAACTTGAGTTCGAAGAACTCCTTCATCTTTCTGTCATAGTATCTTTTAGTCAGGTATTTCTTCTCGAAATACCTCTTAAACTCCTTCCACGTGACCTCTTTCTCTCTGATGTGCTGCACTTGCACAAACTGATCCCACCACATGGATGCTTTTCCTTTTAGCTGGTACATTGCAATTCTACCTTCTGCATGGGCAGAATAATTCTGCAGTTGGAAGTATTTCTTCATGCCCAGTAACCATGTCTCGGCATCTTCCTCCTTCTTATGTTCTCCATCGAATGTTGGAGGCTTAATCTTGTTCATCTCTCCTTTCAATTCCTCCTTTCCAAATTTTTGATGTTTTCTGGTAGGTGATGGGCTTGAACTACTGTGTGTCTTACTGTCATAACGTCTTTGGGAGCGACTAAGATGTCGGCTACCACTCCTCAACCTACTTCTTCTCCCATGGTCTCTGCGACTCTCTGTCGTACTTGAGTCTCTTTCCTTCTCAAGTTTCTTTTCTATTCTTTCCTGACTCTGCAAGAATTTTAAGTTTAATTTCCCTTGCGGATCCTTGACCTTCATGAGCTTTCGGCTATCAGCTCGACGCTCCTTGGCCTCTCTTTGCAATCCTTCAAGGATTTTCATTATACGTCCTTCCTTATCCATCTCCTTTCCATTCCCATTAGAGTTCGATCCTTCGACTCCCAGGTTAACATCCTTTCCTTCCTGTTCATCTTCTATTTCAGGGGTAAACTGCACTTTTCCCCACTCCATACTCGGCGTTGATTAACTGGGGTTCTGACCTTCGTTGAACTCTGCACACGCACTGTTCAATTCAATTCAAAATTGTCATGCCATTAAACTTCATGAATAATCCACAATGTTTATAACTATTACGAACAAGAACGAAAGACATTTCAACTTCACATTTCTGAGCTTGTCTGGCTCTGTGTTTGTCGGGTTTCTTGAAATTATCCTATTTCCCTATCGGAAAATTTTCCTCCCATAGGAACTCTTCAAGGTTTCCCTTCCTTCTATCGAGTTTACCTTTATCGGGATTTTGAAACCGGCAGTGTTCTGGTGGGTTGAATCCCTGATTTCCGATTTCCCGATGCGCTACCTTTACGCGTTAGCCCCTGCTATGGGCCCTACCCCATGTGACCGCTGACTCGTGACCCTGGCCTTTTCCCTTATCGGGGTTCGGGGTTTCATGAACTGAAATGTGCCAAAAATCTTGACAGTGAAATCCCCGATTTCCCGATTTCCGATGGACTCCATTCGTGCTAGCCCTCCGGGCTATACCCTCACCATATGACCAACCTCCATACGACCGCAGTCAACTTCCCGTCGGGGTTTTGGGTTCTAATTTCCCAATATGCTCTTGATGCGCTAGCCCCTCCCCCTGGCTAAACTTCCACCATATGACCACTGCCCATGACCGTGATCAATCCTCCTATCGGGGTTTCGGGATTTGTGATGTCACGATGCACATGCCTTCACAACCCCCGATCCTCCGATTCCCGATGTGCTTTTACACTGGCTATCCATCCTGGCTTAGCCTCTGGTCCACATGACCATACTATATGACCTCCACCTTACCCCGTCAGGGTTTCGACGGCTTCAATGTCAAAGCGCATACGCTCACGGGATCCCCGATATCCCAATTCCCGATATGCCGACGTGCCTTTTGCTTTAACCCTTCGTGGTTAAGTCCAGGTCCATGTGACCTCTACCCCGTGACCATACTCAAAGCTCTCGTCGGGGTTTTGGGGTTCAGAGTTTCAAAGTGTATGACTCACTTGTCATCGGGGTTCCCGATCTCCCGATGAACTTCAAACACCGATGGACTTACTCCTTGTCGGGACTTTCCCTGATGGAAGATCTCTGCCACGTGTCCCTTAATATGAACGGTCCAAATCTTGTCGCGAATCATGGATCGCGATTTCGTGTGACAAGATTTCTATGTGCTCGAGAACTCCGATTCTCTGAGTTCTGACTCTCTCCAGGATTCTGACATGTGTCCTCCTTGAGATCCTACGGCTATGATTTCTTCGGTGTTTCGAGACTCACAAGGTCTCGGTTCTCTTGACTTCTAAAACCCCGCTGACTCCAATATCCCAATGCCTCTCCGGGACTTCTCCTCTACCCATGAGGACTTAAAACCTGTGCACTTCTGTCAACTCGGATGATTGACGGGTAATCCCACATTGATCTTACGACTCACGATCCTCCTGAGTTTAAACTCCTGGTGTGGTCGTAACCTCCTGTGCAATATCCAAAGGCTTTAAACCTTGTGCACATTCTCCATATCTGACGGTTACAAGGGTTCGCCTTCCCTCCCGAACAGATCCTATGGTTCTAACACCATTGGTGTAAGACCTATTCTTCCCATGGCCATAGACCACGCTGGTTGCAGTTTCACAGCACCGCTAAACCTCCTGAGCTTAAAAAACTCGTCAAGTATCTCCTTGACGCTTCGGAGCAAATCAGGGTCCGAAATTGGTCTTCCTGACTCAATTTCCCCTCACATTCTCAGTCCAAAGACTGCTCCACTGGCCCATCTAGGCTCAGTGTCGAAACCTTGGCTCTGATACCACTTTGTAGTGTACCCTTTTACACTAGCGAGGTTTTCAAACCTCTCGGTTACCATTCTATATATGAATTTTATACATAATTCGTATAGACATTATAAGCACATGCATTTAAACAATTAACACACTTAATTCTCAGAGTAAAATATATAAGTTATTGCATACAATTAAACAATCCATAGCATTCAACAGTAATTCATTTACACTGCGGAAAACATGATAATATATACAGCACAGTCATGTGGAAATGTGATAAGACATAATTCAGATACTTATCTTTATCAATGGTGGAATCCACCAACCAAATGCAGGCCTTCCACAAACCTCCTAGTTGTAGACTGCACTTTGTTACACATTATTTTCGTCATCCCTATGATCGTTAATGATGTAAACCTATCTATTGCTTTTAGAGGGGTCACAGTGGCCTGAGTTCCTGAAGAGAGAAGGAAGAAGAACTTTTCCTGAGAAAAGAAGTTGTTTTTTCCTATGTAAAAACCTTATAAAAAGAAATGTCCGCAGGTTGCTATATAGGCAGGGTGCGAGAATGACAAATTTCCACAGGTTGCTATATAGCTAGGGTGCGGACAGTCCACAGGTTGCTATATAGCTAGGGTGCGGACATTCCAGTACGTGGGAAAAACGTACAGTTTCTCGAATTTTCTAGAAGGAGANAGAGGGGTCACAGTGGCCTGAGTTCCTGAAGAGAGAAGGAAGAAGAACTTTTCCTGAGAAAAGAAGTTGTTTTTTCCTATGTAAAAACCTTATAAAAAGAAATGTCCGCAGGTTGCTATATAGGCAGGGTGCAAGAATGACAAATTTCCACAGGTTGCTATATAGCTAGGGTGCGGACAGTCCACAGGTTGCTATATAGCTAGGGTGCGGACATTCCAGTACGTGGGAAAAACGTACAGTTTCTCGAATTTTCTAGAAGGAGAAGCTTCTTGGGTGAGGTGGCATCCGAATAGTTTGGATCTTACTCGCTTTCATGATTTAGTGGGATCATCCTAACCTCCTCACCTTATCTTCTTCATCTTATAAAAGGAGAGGAATTCTCATGGAGAAAGTTAGCTTTGGTGAGCTTGACCTTGGTTCAAGGTTCATGGTTGTGGTTCTTTGGCTTGGAATTATTAGCTTGGTTGGAGTGGCTTTGAGATTTTCTTTGTCAAGATAGATTGTGAGTAGCTATCAGATCTATGGTTTCAGAATCTTTGGAGCAAGAAGTGTGTGGGGAATGAAGGATAGTTGGAAGGGACCTTACAACATCAAGGCAATGGTTGTAATCTCTCTTTCACAGTTAATATGATACAGTAATATGATTCTTTCCTATAAAGCTTGTTGTGTTTTATTGTATGATTCCTTGATCACATACATAGGTTTATATTGAGTTTATGCTATCGCTATCACTTTGGTTGGTTTGTGTTGTTTTGATATTGACTGCACAAGAGCACTAGAGCGAAGCGGGAGCAACAAAGACTATAGGAAGCGATTATAAGGTATGTTACTTATTCTTGCCTCTTAGTAAATTCAATATTTAAAACTTAAGGAAAGCGTCCTATTCTGTCCTGTTTTGTTCTAGATCCAGGTGGATCTAGGGAGATCGGTTTGTGTCCGCACTTACAGATTTATCCATAAACACACTGCTCCTCAACTCAACAGTGGGTCACCCCTGAGCTGGGACTGAGCTCCACCCCAGGGCAAGGAATCCAGACTCAAGCTGAGGTTACAGGAAAAATAATCACTCACAACCACCAGGAAGGAACTCTCTCCCAGGAATCTCCCACGCTCACTGCCCACAAACCCTCATTCCCCACATGCTTGTTCTACCCTAGGAGAGTGCACCTTCTCTGTCACCTGGACAGTCCTTCGACTACCAATCTCCCTTACCTTGGGTTACAGGAACAGACCGGACCGGAAGTCTCCGGGTTCTATAGCAGCTATAGGGTTCCTTCCAGGAGCTCTCTCCTTCCTCTACACACTCTCTCACCTAGAGGAGTTGCTCTCATGCCAACAAGCCTCACGCAGTCTAGTACTGTGTGGCCACAACAACCCATGGGGAAAACAGACAAAGGCTTCCCAAACCGGTTCAGTAGTCACGGGATGATCTCATGGTAATGATTTCGGAA
>JASDQU010102580.1:443520-462042 GCA_032191745.1 Picea mariana | reverse complement strand
GGGGGGGCTGTTAGAGAATATTTTCCATTTCATTATACTTAATATATAACCTAGTTATTCTATATCTTGGTCGCATGATGCTTCTGGTCAAATTTTGACTAATTTTGACCAAGTGAGCCATAGTAGCACTCCATCCCTAGACTTAGGAAGCTAAAAATAAGGGGATGTTTGGCATTTGACCATGTGAATGAGAAGCTAAGATCGAAAAAAATAATTATGAATGTAAACCACTAATTTGAGAACAGTTCAAAGATTATTATTTTAACGGTTGTAATAGTTCAAATTCCCAATCATAGTATAGATTGAAGATTTCATAGCAAAGGGGTGACTTTTCACCTTGAGAGATTGGAATATAGTTGAGAGAGGCTTGATGCTATGTATATTATAATTTGTTGTAGTAAGGCATAATATTTTTTCATTCTAATCATTATGGCCTAATGGTTAAGAGCATGTGTTTCCTCTTAGGAGGTCACATGTTCAAATCTAGAGGGGGGTAGGGTATGTGCACCTCTATAAACTTAAACAATCAAATCACTGCATAAAGGGCATCCCTTGTCCCACAAATAAAGAGGTCTCATACATCAATTTGTTGTCTAGTTAGGCCATAACCTTAAATTAGATTATTATTATTAATAGTAGTAGTAATTATGTTATTGTATTTGCATTCACGGTTGTGAGAGTTGTGGATTTTGTTGATTAATCTGACTTGCAAATCTTGTACCCGCGTTAGTGTGCATTACCAAAAATACACATCTTCACTCCCCCATCATCACCCACCTTCATGAGGGGTGAATGTGT
Organism: Picea mariana; assembly: GCA_032191745.1. Taxonomy (NCBI): domain Eukaryota; kingdom Viridiplantae; phylum Streptophyta; class Pinopsida; order Pinales; family Pinaceae; genus Picea; species Picea mariana. Next base: position 461,244 of record JASDQU010102580.1, on the reverse strand, counting down.
GAATTTTTACTGCACAATTACACACCTTCACCCCTTGACAGGTGGGTATTGGAGGATGAAGGTGTGCATTTGTGTAGTGTTAACTAGATTACTCTCTCCATCTTGCATTGCATGTAAATAAGGTGAAAATTAGAGATCATTGAAACTATGGTTTTCAATGAAACCCTCAAATTGGATTGAAAAACAACATATGTATCTCATTTTTTTGTAACTTTATCACCTTTTTACCACAAAACAAAAAATGAAATAATAATATTCGAAGATGTTAATTCTCTAAAGGAGAAGGATATCCCTTACTATACCTAGGTATTATAGATCTTGGTCACATGATGCTACTGGTCAAAATTTAACTAATTTTGACTAAGTGAGCCAAAGTAGTGCTCCATCCCTAGACTTAGGAAGCTAAAAATATGGGGATGTTTGGCATTCAACCATGCGAACGAGGAGATTAGATCGACAAACTTAATTATGAATGTAAACCACTAATTTGGGAACATTTCAGATTAGTATTTGAATGGTTGTATTAGTTCAAATTCCCAATAATAGTATAGATTGAAGATTTCATGGCAAAGGGGTGACTTTTCACCTTGTGAGATTGGGGTATAGTTGAGAGAGGCTTGATCCTTTGTATATTATAAGTTGTTGTAATAAGGCATAAGCGTTTGTCATTCTAATCATTATGGCCTAATGGTTAAGAGCATTCATTTCCTCTTAGGAGGTCACATGTTCAAATCTAGAGGGGGGTAGGGTATGTACACCTCTATAGACTTAAGAAATCAAATCATTGCATAAAGGGAATCCCTTGTCCAACAAATAAAGAGGTTTCATACATCAATTTGGTGTCTAGTTAGGTTGTGACCTTAACATTAGATTATTATTATTATTATTAATTAAGTTATTGTATTTACATTCACTGTTGTGAGTGGTGTGGCTTTTGTTGATTACTCTGACTTGCAAATATTGTACCCGTGTTAGTGTGCATTACCAAAAATGCACACCTTCATTGTAATATCCCCAATGAGAATATGCTAGGGAAATAAAGGTTTGTTTGTAATATCCAGCTGGAACAAGCTCCTAAGAACACACATAACAATCAAAACTTGGAATAATGGTGTCAATGTCTCTACTATAAAGGGAATTTGTTTATAAATTTTTTCTATTATAAAGGAAATTTGTTTATAACATAATGATTAGATCTTTGAATCCATCCTGGTATATGTTAATCATGTAGTAAAAATGTCTTCTATGGAATGATTTTTAATAAGAATATTTGACCTTTTGTCATGGTCATAATTTTGTCATGATAAAAGTTTATTTATGGTGGGATAATGTCTCTTTGGTTTGCCCAAATCTCAACCTAAAATATAAAAAAATGTATTAGAATTTTAAATTGATTGGAAACTTAATTTATTTTTTCATCTAATAAATTAAAAATAACATTTTACTAGAAAATTATACAATTTCAAGCAACTATCACATCAACAATTATGGAACTAAACCACCTTCAAATAAATATTGATCTTATAACTATATCCTATTATATATTGAATATATTCTATATCTTTCTTATTTAAATTTACCTAAAGTCTGTAGAGTGGAGTAGGAAAGGACAGAGTTCGTATCGAAGCCAGACATCTCGTATGAGAACGGAGGGTCTATCGCACTCTGGGTGAAAGGAGCAGTGATCATCATGATAGACAGAATATGACCATTGCCCGAGGTAGAGGTGGTTGAGTACCAACGACGGTTAGTTAGAAGGTGGAACACCCCCTGTAGTGACAACCGTAGAGGGAATATGAGAATTCCCTTAAGAAGTCACAGCATTTGGTTCCATTTCTACTTGTGACACTATCTGACACTCGTAAGGATAAACCTGTACGATGACGGGCATCAATATATCAGTGTTTAGAGGTTCGTACAGACCAAGAGCTTCTGCTCCAAGGTATGAAATGGTTGGTTCCTCCGGAATCAAATGTTCTTCTCTCGGAGATGGGTCGAGCACAGTTTCATGTGACCCGGTCACCTCAAAAGACCCTTGTTGGTCTAGTCTTCGACTTAGTGGTGGTGGGGGTGGCTCCAGATTGATCGGTGGTAGGCAAAGAAGCCTTCGTGACCGACATAGATTATGATCCTCCACTGTGTGAGAAGATCAATGACACACTAGGGATTTCTATTAATGTTCAAGAACCAACACGCACTAGAAAAAATTCCCTATGAGATAAGACAAGCAAATCACTAGCTAGTTGGAAGAACAATTACACCAGCCAACACTAGAGCAACTTACCGGTGCAAGTGCAAATCGAATACGAAAGCACCCTCCGGGTATACTCTGCAAAGTGTGGCCCAATGTTTGTCCTAGGTACCACGGTATACTCCCGCAATCACTTGTGTAAGTCCCTAAAATAAAGGCAACTAGGTTTCCAGCACGCGAACAGTCACCAGGCGGGTACAGTCGATAGTTGGGTGGACCACAATGAGCAGGGTATCAAGCCCGAAACCTATCAAGGGTATCGAAAGCAAGTGTTCTGGAAGACAACTGAGGACCTCGAATGGATTCGAGACCCATGAAGCTCCGTGGCAAATGCGATCAACGGAATCCCAAGATAAGCCCTTTATATGTGTTCCCCACTATGCTTGGTCTGGCTTTGGAGGGGTTATCTCTGCTACCTTTCTGCACGCGACCTCGTGTTTAGTCCCTGTGTTAGAGGGGGGTCCCGGATAACTTTTACAATACTGGACTTTTTAGCACTCCCTAGCACAAACTCTTATGTTTTTTTTTGTAGCCTTGAAGATTTTCCTCTCCAATCCTAAATCAAGGCTCTAGCCTAGACTAGTTGATGGACCCTACAAACATAAATTCTAGTTGATTTTAATTAATCATTAATTTTAGTGGTTGTCTTAAGTCAAAGGGAACGAAAATGAAACTAGTGATGTTTTTAAGAGACGAAAGAGAAGAGCATATACTGAAACTGAAAACAAACTACTTCTTCTTCACAAATTCAGATTTGCACATTTAAACTCTTTAACCAACTTTTCAAATTACCTTTTTTTTTTCTAAGATCTTTTAACAGAAAACTCAAAACAAGATTTCGCTTGACTACGAGCTACTTATTGTCCTAAGTAAACAACTAAGAACTTATGAAAGGATTATTTTTCCTGATTATTAATGCCAACAACCAACTACTTAACCAAACAAAGAAAGTGGAATCTATATATTTTTATTATGCTTCCAAAACAAGAAATTTTAAAATGTATTATTTTCTTCTTTTCTAAAGCAAAAGGGGGAAAAATAAAGACAAGACAAAACCAAGAAATGACTTATGGCCCTCCTGCGGATCGCAAGGAGTCACTGACCCAACTAGAAAAAGGTTGATTGGAAAAGACTCGCAAACTTGTCTCAAACCCTATAAAGAAAACACAAGAAATCTTTGAAAAAAGAAAAGATAAACTGAAGTCAAACCTAAGCTACAGATTGTTATAACAAAGACCAGGAATGGATTAAGAAAACCCCTGGGAAGTACAACTTCTGACAGGGAAGAGGATGACTGCCCCTTATAAAAAAAAAAATTCTCAACGTAGGCACACTACTAACACTTTAGCAGCCATCGTATGTATACAGGTTGTCCAAAGGTAGGGCATGTATGTACGCCTGGAGGCTCACTGCAGGCCACGTACACCTCTGTAACTTCTCAAAAATGAAAACTATCAATCCAACAAATCAGGCAGGGAGTATTGGTATTGAAAACCAGAATCTCTTAAAGACATAGAACTTACTTTGATAAATAAAATGCAAGGATAAATTTGATAAAGAAAAGATAATCTGAGGTTATACCTAGGCTATAGACTGCAACAACAGAGACCATAACTAGATCAAGAAAACCCCTGAGAAGGATTAGTTCTCACAGGGAAGAGAATGACTGCCTCTCCTTTAAAAAAAAAGATTTTCTAAACTCAAGCACGCTACTGACACTTCAATAGCCAACGTATGTATGCAAGCTATCCAAAGGTAGGATGTGTATGTACGCATGCATTCCCACTACAGGTCACGTACACCTCTGTAACTTCCCGAAAAAGAAAACAACAGTCAATCAATCAAAGCAGGGAGTACTGGTATAGAAGACCAAAATCCTTAAAAAACTCAGGCTCTTGCAGAAACTCAGAAAAAGGTAATCAAACCAATTTAAAATACCCAAAAAGTATTCCCAAAAAAATCCCTAGAGATCTTCCCCAGTACGGTCACCAATTCTGATGTGGGTGGGAAATTCCCTACTGACTAGAACTAAGGGTTCTGTAATGCATGCAGAAATGACCATCTAAATTCTCCTAATTTTTACTATCATCCCGACATAGACCCCACATTCATGCATAAAACACAAGGATAAAAGGATCTGGTAACTCTACCTTGAACTTCTGTGTTTGGTGTCCATCCTTTTGTGTTCGATAGCTCCTTGACTGCAAGTCTCCTCCCAAAGCCAACCTGCATTCATAAACAGACAAACAAAGAACTCCAAACATGCATCTTATATATGAATTAGTGGGTTAGAGGTTCTAATAAAATATAATCAAAACTGAATATTGAACACCTCACATGGCGGAACGACAAAAGTAATTATTTCTTATTAACCTCACAAAAGTAACTTACAATGGTGAGATCGACCACTGCTCCTCAAACCTGGTCCTAGGCTCCTCTTCAACTGTGCACCAACCGCTTCCACATATGCTTCTCCTCTTCAGTTCTCACAAAATAGTTGCAAAAGATTGGGGCAAGGGGAATACAAAAATTGGCAGAGTTTCTTTGCTCTTATTTTTCTCTCCTTAATTGGCAGAGTTTCCTCTTAGGACGTCACATGTTCAAATCTAGAGGAGGGTAGGGTATGTGCAACTCTATAAACTTAAACAATCAAATCACTACGTAAAGGGAATCCCTTGTCCCACAAATAAAGAGGTCTCATACATCAATTTGGTGTCTAGTTAGGCCATGACCTTAAAATTAGATTATTATTATTAATAGTAGTAGTAATTATGTTATTTTATTTGCATTCACTGTTGTGAGTGTTGTGGATTTTGTTGATTACTCTGACTTGCAAATATTGTACCCGCATCAGTGTGCATTACCAAAAATTCACACCTTCACTCCCCCATCATCACCCACCCTCATGAGGAGTGAATATGTGCATTTTTATCGCACAATTATACACCTTCACCCCTTAAGAGGTGGGTATTGGAGGATGAAGGTGTGCATTTGTGTAGTGTTAACTAGATTACTCTCTCCATCTTGCATTGCATGTAAATAAGGTGAAAATTAGAGATCATTGAAACTATGGTTTTCAATGAAACCCTCAAATTGGATTGAAAAACAACATATGTATCTCATTTTTTTTGTAACTTTATCACTTTTTTACAACAAAACAAAAAATGAAATAATAATATTCGAAGAGGTTGATTCTCTAAAGGAGAAGGATATCCCTTACTATACCTAGGTATTGTAGATCTTGGTCACATGATGCTACTGGTCAAAATTTAACTAATTTTGACCAAGTGAGCCAAAGTAGTGCTCCATCCCTAGACTTAGGAAGCTAAAAATATGGGGATGTTTGCCATTCAACCATGCGAACAAGAAGCTCAGATCGAAAAACTTAATTATGAATGTAAACCACTAATTGGGGAACATTTCAGAGTAGTATTTGAATGGTTGTAATAGTTCAAAGATTAGTATTTGAATGGTTGTAATAGTTCAAATTCCCAATAATAGTATAGATTGAAGATTTCATAGCAAAGGGGTGACTTTTCACCTTGTGAGATTGGGGTATAGTTGAGAGAGGCTTGATCCTCTTATTATAAGTTGTTGTAATAAGGCATAAGAGTTTGTCATTCTAATCATTATGGCCTAATGGTTAAGAGCATGCATTTCCTCTTAGGAGGTCACATGTTCAAATCTAGAGGGGGTTAGGGTATGTACACCTCTATAGACTTAAGAAATCAAATCATTGCATAAAGGGAATCCCTTGTCCCACAAATAAAGAGGTCTCATACATCAATTTGGTGTCTAGTTAGGTTGTGACCTTAACATTAGATTATTATTATTATTATTATTATTAATTAAGTTATTGTATTTACATTCATTGTTGTGAGTGTTGTGGCTTTTGTTGATTACTCTGACTTGCAAATCTTGTACCCGTGTTAGTGTGCATTACCAAAAATGCACACCTTCATTGTAATATCCCCAATGGGAATATGCTAGGGAAATAAAGGTTTGTTTTCCAAAAATATTGTTTATGGTTAGGTAATTCTGTCAAACACTTTGTATTCATATGTTTTATATCTTCTTTAACAGTTTGCAAGTGTTTCTCCAATAGACATTTCGTCAAACAAATTACATATGACATAAGCATAAGAAATAAGAGACAATGATGCCATTTTATTATGAGTGATGAACAACAATACAATATACTCCCACACAAATAACTAATGGCTGCTCTCCAGCTGGAACAAGCTCCTAAGAACACACATGACAATCAAAACTTGGAATAATGGTGTCAATGTCTCTACTATAAAGGGATATTGTTTATAAATGTTTTCTATTAGAAAGGGAATTTGTTTATAACATAGTGATTAGATCTTTGATTCCATCCTGGTATATGTTAATCATGTAGTAAAAAGGTCTTCTTTGGAATGCAATTTTTAATAAGAATATTTGACCTTTTGTCATGGTCAAAATTTTATCATGATCAAAGTTTCTTTATGGTGGGATAATGTCTTCGTGGTTTGCCCAAATCTCAACCTAAAATATCAAAAAATGTATTAGAATTTTAAATTGATTGGAAACTTAATTTCTTTTTTCATCTAATAAATTAAAAATAACATTTTACTAAAAAATTAGACGATTTCAAACAACTATCACATCAACAATTATGGAACTAAACCACCTTCAAATAAATCTTGATTTTATAACTATAATACTATTATATATAAAAGATAGTCATAGTCATTTTGGTGCTTTTTCCAGGGATATTTGCCCAAAATCCGGTGAGAAATTATTGGATCTACATAATTGAGCGGTTAATACTGTATAATCTGAGTTCCCCAAGGGTTTTTTAGCACGTTGAATCTAGTTTTGCATTCATAAATACAATTTAAATAACATGAAATTGTGTTTTCGTGCAAATTTATGTCGCTTGATTTCGATGAAAAAAGCCAAAACATAGACAATTAGACAACACCTAAAAGATATATTATACAAAACATAACATGAATCATACAATTGTCTCTTCTCTATTACATTTTCTATTTTTGTTTTTTCCCTGGGAAAAAACATTATCTTGCTATTATTAAAATCAAAGATAATATGTCTCATACAGACTTAGTCCCTGTAACTAGAACTTAAACAGTTTGTTGCCAAAACATACAAGGCAGATAAGTTCCAAAAATTCAAAAAGAAAAAACATCTTCCTACATATATACAAAGACACTAAATACATATTGACATAAACTGTTTTCAACCTAAAAAAACTTCTATCTACCCTGAAGAAAAGTAATAACCATCTGAAAAAGAGACTAAAAGCTAGTCAAAAGGAATAGTAACAGTTCTAAACAACACCCCATTTTTCCAAATTTGATAATATAAAATGTCAAATGGAAGGTCCACAACCTTTTTAGATAATTTTTCTGCAACTGAATTATGAACCCTGTAAATATGGGAGAAGGAAATGTAGACAAACTCTTCCTTGAGACACATGATTCTCCCTTTCCACTGATCAAGAGCTAGCACCTGTAAATTAACCATTCATGATGTCCAACTTGTAATAACTTTAGAATCCCCCAATACTTGAAGATTGTCCAATTTGAGCTTTCTAGCAAGCCATAGCAAACCCCAGAGAGCAATAATCTCAACTTTTGTACTTGTTCCTTTCCCTCCTCCAAAGTATACATGCATTGAAAAGTGTTGTGAAAAATTTAGTACAAAACCTGCTCCATAAAAACCATTAGCAGTTGCACCATCAAAGAAACCTATAAACATATTCTCAAATAAATTAGGCAGAGAATAGCAAACAACTTTGTCATCAAACGAGAATTTATCCTTGTGAAATTCATAAAAATAAGCAATAATTCTAGAACTGACAACATATGCATCCAAACATTTTCCTTCGAAGAGGGCCAAATTACGTGCTATCCAAACTCCCCGCATTATAAAGATAGGCAATTCAGTCAAATAATGTCTTTCCTTCACCCAATTTTGCATACAAAGATCAATTGAACCACCTCCCCAAGTACCTGATAAATGTAATCTACCACAAACCAAGGTCCATATTCTTTTGAAGAAGGAACAATGTATAAATAAATGAACAATCGTTTCCCCCTACTTCAAACACAATTTGCATATACGAGGGCCTTGATATTCTTTTTTTTGTAGATTTTTCCACGTTAGGATTTTTTCTTTCAAATAGAACCACATAAAACATTTCAATTTCTCTGAAAGATTCCATTTCCAAAGTTTGAGGAACCAACATTTAGCTATGATCATAGAGTTCACTGATGAGATGGCCTCATAGGCCAATTTTGCAGTTACCTTCCCTTCTAATTCATTATATCCCCATAAAAGAGAATATGGTTCTGCCCAAATACCAACCAAACCAATATCATGAACACATAGTCAATAATTTTGTAAACAACCAATAAAACCAAATTCGTAATCTATCCCAAATAATTATATCTCATATTATTCAAGTAATCACATAAAGATTCCAAAAATTGTAAGAGTGCTCTCCTCCTATGAAGGAGTCCACTCCCAATATTACATTTTCTATTTATTACATAGCATTGTACATAACATTTACAGTACCATAAACATTTTAATTGATATTGCACATAGTGTGTGCAAGTGAGCATTATTATTATTTTTTTTCTAATTATTTTACGTTGTAATCCAATAACATGAAAGCAGATCTTCTGAAGTCATTAATGAGATGAGGCCAATTTCATTGTCATGATGAGGCAATCTGAATGTGATCATGAGCTTGGACTTGGACGAGTGCGGAAAGAGTGTCCATGGCAAAGCAGATAGTGAAATTTTACGAGTAAAGCATCGGATTTTTTTTACACGGAGAGGTACACTATTAGTGTGAAAGGATTGTAAGGTTGAGGGGGCCATTGCTGAAGAAGACAAGTGCGTGCCTTCCAAGGAAAGGGAGGTGGGGAGACGAGCGGAGCGGAGCGGACGGAGCGGCGGCAGTCGAGGCGGCCGGTGGCTATTGGGATGTGCTCCTCCGCCGGTCCACCACCGTCATGAATAAACGGACCCTACCGTCTTTTAACTTTACTGTTGACCTTTGAAACAACAGCGTAATTATTGTTATTAAAATAAAGTTAAGATGGCAGAAGCACAAACACTTAGAGAGAGCGCAGTCACGTGGGCCAACAGAAAATCGGACGTGGCATGCAGAAGGGTCCGTAGGAGTAACATTACAGAGTGTGTCTCCGTCATCTTGTCGTCACGTCACGTGCAGTTTCCACGTGTCGCGTTCTTCCTATCCATTTTTAATTTTTAAACGCTGCCACTGCCACCGCCGCCCCTCCCGCTGATCTCACTTTTCATTGACACGCTCTCCACCCTCCCCCACACCCTTTTCATTAAGGCAAGTCAACACGCCAATGCCAACGTAATGTGATTCCAACAACCCTACATCAAGGCTAGCAGTAACAACCCCATGGGATGCGCTACAAGCCCTTTATGGAGGGGTGGTTTAAAGTTTTATCAAAAGGTTTAAGGTTTAATCAAAATGTATTGGTGTTATCGAAAACGTTTAAGGTTGAATCAAAATGGATTGGTGTTATCTAAAAGTTTAAAGTTTAATCAAAATGTATTGGTGTTATCTAATTATTTTATGTTTTGGTTTTTTTCGTTGGAATTTGATGATTTAAATTTTTATGAAATCACAATTTTTATTGTTTAAATTGGATTTAAGGAGTTGAAAATCCTTGGAGCATCTGAATTATACAAAAAGAATCACTGAGATGCAGATCCAACAATTACTTGTTGGATTTCGGGTAAATATTGCCAGTATGCATTCATTCAAATGTGTTGTAGAGTGGTATAGGGTAGTTAATGATTTTTCTATATGAATATTATACTATAGTTTGAATGGGTTAATGGTTAAAAATGTGTGTTTTCTCCTTGTAAATGGATTTCGGGTAAATATCGCCAGTAAATATATTTGAAAGAAAGCCAAAACTTAGAACGTTAACCTACGACAAATGCATTCATTCAATGTGTTATAGAGTGGTATAGGGTAGTTAATGATTTTTCTATATGAGTATTATACTATAGTTTGAATGGGTTAATGGTTAAAAATGTGTGTTTTCTCCTTGTAAATTATAGGTAAATTATAGGTGTGAATTACATATACACATCCATAGATTAAACAATGAAATCTAAGTGAAAGGGATCCTTTGGGGTCTTATACATTAATTTGGTTTTTTATTAAGTTGTGACTTCAAAAATAGGTTATTTATATTAATATTAGTTAATAAGAGGTTTTCCGATTAAAACCAAGGAGAGTTGAAATTGGTTTTAAAACCAAGGAGAGTTGAAATTGGTTTTAGGATGTAAGTCCTTAAATTGATATAATAACCAATTTTCTCACTTCAACATGAACATTGCTAATGATGTTGATGTTATATCTTATTGAGTATGATTTTGTAATCTTTGTGATGTTACATGTCATGTTATTACAATGCAATATCTTTATCTTAACATCTTTTTATGATTTTGGTACAAAAGTAAAGAGTGGTGATATCACATCAACATAAAGACAACATTCAAATTTTATTGGGAGCAAGTGGACTATAAAGTTGTAATTTATTAAGTACATATTTTTTTTAGTCTTTATGTTTTAATTAGTGTTGAAAATTTACATTTAAAGTGAATTTTTTTTTTTTGGGGGTCAATTTTCACTTAGAGCAAATGGTCCAACTCATAGATATTACACGATAGTTAAGATATTGGTTTCATTTTCCCTTAATTTGGGGTCATTTGGTTGATAGCGATTAATACAAACGATAAACATGGATTCACTTCATGTATATGTGCAAAAATTGATGGTACTTTTTCAAATGTAGTAGTTTAGCTTATTATTAGACAATTTTGAATCTCTATTTTTTTGTTACAAATAAGTGAGGTGTATCTTACAACTTAATATTGAAGAGATTGTAACACTAGTTTCATATATAATGTTAACATTAACACATATTAGTTCATTATTATATTTTATACAATTAAAAATAAAGTAATAATAAATTTATTATAACTAAATAATAAGTATTAACAAATATTTATATACATCAATAAAATCATATCTTTATATACATCAAATTAACATTAAAAAATAAAATCATATTAATAATTATTTGGAAAAATATAAAATAAAAATAATTAAAAAATATATCACTCACTACACTTTTCCTTAAAAAAAAATCCTTCAATATACTTTTTTTTAATGTTTTTATCAACTTTTTTCCCGATGGAAGTTAACCCGTTGGGAACCCACCCCAATACTTCCCCACATAGTGGATGATATGGGAGTGGAAAGCAGCAACCCGAAGGACTCGTAGCCAGGCTTGAACTCGTGACCTCTCCCCAAACTGAAAGTATGTGCGCACGTCTTGCCATATGAACTATCCCTCGTGAAAAAAATCCCTTAATATACTTTTCCTTAATGTTTTTATCAACTTGTAATATCAATGTTGAGCTTAATAATACTGAACATCAATATATAAGATCAATATATAAGGATACTAACATAGCATAAATGCATCTTAATTCATACTTTTCATAATGTGTATATCCAATAGAATACCATGCTTTTCATAATGTATATCTAAACCTCTAGCTGAATGTACAATGCATTTTCATTTGCTCATTGTTTTGGAAAACTAGTTTAATGTACATATATTCCATGATTAGAGTGAAATAAGGTAAACTCTTATCTCAATGTTTATGAGTAATATGTAGTGATTCAATATGAACACTTGCAATTATTTATTTAAATTCTAATCTAAACCAAGTCTGATATGTCCTAAACAATGTCAAACATTTGACCATCTAGCTTGTCCAATCAAGTCAATTTATATGAGCCATTCCATGACAAATTCCAAGACACCTTTGATTATATAATTGATCGGGGATCTAACTCTGTCCCCTAATTCCAATGAGTAAAATAAGTTCATATCCCTATGACACACCTATTTTAGGTTCGAGTCACTTACAATAAATTTATACTTTGTTATACATTTAAAAGTTATATATATTCAAATTTATTGTTGAAATTTTTATTTATAAAATACATTTGATGAATAAAATATTTGTATATTAATATTTTATCTAAATTAAAATGTTAGAAACAAAATTGAAGACTAATTTAATAATTTAAATAATTAAAAAATAATATAAAGGAAATTTTGATTTCTATAACATGCATAATATTGACATTTGAATTAAAATTATAATAAAAGTTAAAGATATTGATGAAATATTATGTTTTGAAATTAATTATATGGAATATTTAGTATTAAAGTTATTTATTATGATATATTTTTTATGAGTGTTATTTATTAATGATTATTTTTATAAGTTTGATAAGTTTATTGGGGATGTTCCTATAGAGGTGAAGAAATGGAATTGAAGTTAGTGAAATGAATCACATAGGGTCAATCAATGTCGATGTTGATGTTAATGTTGTTTTCCTCCTCTTTGAATGTATAAATATTAACTTTTAACACAATTGCTAAACGAGTTTGTTTAATAAGAGATATTATCTAAAAACATGCAACCAACTAATGGTTCTGACAGTTTTTGAAGACTTAATTTGAAATGTCATCATCAAATTGAAAAAGGCCAAAACAATCAAAATCAGTCACATGGGATCCTCATAATGGTTGGCAATTCAATCTCTACATTGATATTTGAGTTATTAATTAATGTTGATTAAATTAAGCTTGTTTTTACAATACTTTGGCTTTAGCTAAAGAGCCATAGATCCACTCTCCTAGGTGACCCACACTTAGAGTGTGCAACTAGATTTATAGTTCAAGTTTGTTCTCTATTGTTATTATAATCAAAATCAATCACATGGATATGTCATAATCATTATCTTATAATACGATTTGTAAAGTGAATAAAATTTAAACAAAGTATTTTGTTATAAAATAATCCATAGAATTATAAAATAATCCCTGCAACTAAAATATATAAGTCAATGTTTGTTATCCACAACCACATTTAAAGTATGCTCATGGAAACTATCACTAGAGTTTACTATCTAATATTTTCCAATATCACATGGGAAACTCCTAAAACTTATTTAGTTATTTATTTTTATATGGATGTGTTTGCACCATTCTTTGAATTATTTTGGTGATTCTGATTAAATTAGGACATGTTACAACAAATGCATAGAATGAGAAACTCCTAAAACTTATTTAGTTATTTATTTCTATATGGATGTGTTGGCACCATTCTTTGAACTATTTTGGTGATTCTGAATAAGTTAGGATATGTTACAACAAATGCATAGAATTAATAATTGTACTATAATGTGTATAAGCAACACCTACTTCAATAATGCACACATGTTATATCCATTAAATGCATATAATTTGATGTTTACATGTGAGCTTGTTAATGAATGCTAGTTGTCCTTTTGTGAATGCCTTATAATTGTCTTAATGGCCTATAAATATGTGAGCTAACATGTTATTCAAAGAATTTTGGGGGATTTTGGAGGGTTTAAGGACTTGTAGAAAGAACATATGGTCTAGTTGACGTTAGGGTTGGATACTACTCATGTGCTTTTAAGTATGTTCTTTTTCATTGATATAATGAGGATTTGTGTCCTTTAGGGTGCTTGAGACTTTTAATCTATATGAATAAAGTTAATATGAAAAATGTTGTTGAGATTTCAATCTTATTGATATGATGTTTATGTTTTTATAGGAATAGATTCATGGTTTATGTCTATGTTATATTTTTTTTTGTGAATGTATGGACGAATGATATTTTCTTGCATGGTATTTTTCAACCATGTATATTCATTTAAGACAAATAATCAAAAACACTTCATGTGAGACCTTCTATTAATACAAAATTACAAACTATAGGTTCAACAACAAAGAAATAATAAAATCCCAAGAATATTGGCATTTTCAATATCTTGAAGAGTAAAATAGCATTCAAAGCATCATTCAGAAGTTGCAAAAACAAAGATACACAATAAGGAAAAAGAAACATGCCATGATAATTCATAAGAAACACTCATTAATTCAAAACAAGAATGTAATATTCACTATGATCATGATGGAGACATATACTTCAACATTGAAAATTGGAGGGGGAACCACAAAAACATCCAATTATTTTAGTACATCATCAACATACAACCATTTTCATGGTCTCATAATGATAATTGTCAACTTTCCATTGATAAGGAGCTCTAACCAGTTGTTCCATTTATATTTTATTCATATCTCATTCTACCTAAACCAATCCTTTTACATTTGAATTACATGCAGTGTAAACATAACTTTAATGTGTAGTCCAAATGAACATGCATTATCACTACAAGAAATGTTAACATGTACATAATCAAAATTACATACATTCACACCTTTCTTATCCAAAAGATTGAATATGGAAATACCTTAAAAACTGTTACTATTTTTATTAAACATCTATGTGAATCTCGAATCTTCATATTAATAACAATAAAATGATTCAGTTAAGAAACAAATTCCATTAACATATAATTAATATTTCATAGTTATTTTCATAAAAGTAAAAGCCACAAATTCAATATTATTTAAATTTAAATGTGTTTGTAATAAGAATTCAATATTATTTAAATTTGAATGTGTTTGTAATAAGAGTAGTAAGTCTTCTTATCCAGTATCAAGCACATGAATGCCACAATACTTGTTTATTTAGTTTTAGATGCACATGGATGCCATAATACTTGTTTATTTGGTTTTACATAATCATCTCAGTGGTACATAGATTTAAGTGTGTTTGCTTTAAAAATATTAAAAGACTTTGATATTTGGTGTTAAGCACATGGATGTCACAATACTTGTTTATTTAGTTTAAGATGGTCATTTGGAATGTTGTTAATAATATATCACTTAAGACTAAGTCAATAGAGCTATAAGATGATCTAAATTTAAAATGTGAAAGCATAAATGAATTTTTTATCCATTAATTTTTTAATTTGTTTTAAAATAATGAAATTTTCATGATTGGAGTTAGTATTCTTTGCAATGAGTTAGACATTTTGAGAAGCTAAAAAAAATCTAAAACCAAATGATTGATTACATAGAATGAAACTGTAAATTAATTTTTTGGTAGACATATTAATCATTTTCAAATGAAGAAAGGTTTATAATAGTCTCATTGGAATGATTTATATGTGGGGATTCACATTTATATATAACTTTGAGGCATAAGCTGATTTGAAGTTAATATATTTCATATTTTTCATAAAAGTTATGTTAAAATATTTATTTTGTTTTGAAATGATATTAAATTGAAAATATAAAGAAAGGATTATTTTAGTTTTATGAAGGAATTTTCCATGTTTTATTCTTTTAAGTGAAGAAAATCTCAATCAATTACAATTTTATTAAATATATTTATTAATAAAATATTTATAAATTAGAAAGATTAATTTAATATAATATAATTAAATAAAAAATTCTAATAAATTTTTCAGTAATATAATATATATTAATAAATTTAATTAAAAAAATATATATTGTATTACATATTAATCTAAAATAATGTAAATTTTTTGGTATTAAAAATTTTTAGTTGTTTACATTGAAGATGGATGAGTTAGGGATTTCATTGTCTTACTTTGTTGAATTATTTATATTTTTGAAAATTGCAAACACTTTGTTGTTAAATTCTGTATATGTTCTCATGAGAGATAATTTGTTGCAACTTGAAATTTAGATGTTGATTTTATTTGAAATTTTTAAGAACATTTTTCATTATTATTTTTTATATTGGTTTTGTAAAAAATAAAAGACATTAGTTTGAAGTCATCAATAACATTTTCATAAATTATATTTTTTTTTTTGTATAATACAATAAATGAACAAATTTTATTTTTGTTGTGAAATTAGTTTTAATTTATTTATTAAAAAAAAAAAATTATGGCCTAAATTATTGTCAAGAAAACATATAATTTTCTATTAAATTTGAATGAGAATTTCCACCATTAAAAAAATTTGCCCACTTATTAACTTAGTCCAATCTCTTATATCAATGTAATATCTCTACATATAGTATAAATGACAAATGAAATAGGATAAAAAATCATTTAAATACATGTACTTATTTGGCAAATGAAGTAGGATAAAATGAAGAACTTTTTAGAATATGATTATAGGAATGCACCAATATCTCTTTTAAACATTTTATCACTAAAAAATATAATTTTTTTATTAAATTTGAAGAAAAATTTCCACTATAAAGAAAATGATTTACCCACTTATTAATTTACTCATAATTTTTTTATTAAATTTGAAGAAAAATTTCCACTATAAAGAAAATAAATTTACCTACTTATTAACTTACTCCAATATCTTATATCAATGTAGTATTTCTACATAGTATTGGACAAACTTACTCCAATATCTTATAGTAATATCTCTACATAATATTTGAAAAATGAAATAAGATAAAAAACCTATTCAATACATGTACTTAGTTTGGCAAATGAAGTAGGATAAAAAATAGACTTTTTAGAATATGCTTATGGGAATGCACCTTCTCCAATGTTTTGGGTGATAAAGTTTAAATAAATATAATAATTAATAAAAAAAATTAAATTTGAAAAATTATCCAATTTGAAAAAAAAAAAAAATTATGGCCTAAATTATTGTCAAGAAAACATACAATTTTCTATTAAATTTGAATGAGAATTTCCACCATTAAAAAAATTTGCCCACTTATTAACTTAGTCCAATCTCTTATATCAATGTAATATCTATACATATAGTATAAATGACAAATGAAATAGGATAAAAAATCATTTAAATACATGTACTTATTTGGCAAATGAAGTAGGATCAAATGAAGAACTTTTTAGAATATGCTTATAGGAATGTACCAATATCTCTTTTAAACATTTTATCACTAAAAAATATAATTTTTTTATTAAATTTGAAGAAAAATTTCCACTATAAAGAAAATGAATTTACCCACTTATTAACTTACTCATAATTTTTTTATTAAATTTGAAGAAAAATTTCCACTATAAAGAAAATGAATTTACCTACTTATTAACTTACTCCAATATCTTATATCAATGTAGTATTTCTACCTAGTATTGGACAAACTTACTCCAATATCTTATAGTAATATCTCTACATAGTATTTGACAAATGAAATAAGATAAAAAACCTATTAAATATATTTACTTAGTTTGGCAAATGAAGTAGGATAAAAAATAGACTTTTTAGAATATGCTTATGGGAATGCACCTTCTCCAATGTTTTGGGGTGATAAAGTTTAAATAAATATAATAATTAATAAAAAAAATTAAATTTGAAAAATGATCCAAAACCTATTAAATACATGTACTTAGTGTGGCAATTGAAGTAGGATAAAAATTAGACTTTTTAGAATATGCTTATGGGAATGCACCTTCTCCAATGTTTTGGGGTGATAAAGTT
>JASDQU010102580.1:425492-443085 GCA_032191745.1 Picea mariana | reverse complement strand
AGCAGCCCTGGGTTAGGCTCATCCTAACTCTTAGGATATTTCAGCATGCTTCAGTAGCAACTCTTTGCTCGTAATGAATCATGAACATGTGCATCCTACACACTACCATTCGGTTATTAGAATTGATCAATATTCAATTGTTAGTCTTCTATTCATTACATGATACTTTAAAAATGTAATCCAAGATTCTTATACATGGACAGGCCTTGTAGCCCATTATCCAACTTTCAACAATTATCAGGGTTGTGACTCTGTTCTTCTGACAAAGACCTTCTACAGTTACTCCACTGGGAACTTCTTCAGCATGCAACTTCCTTGTTGCAGATCCATCACCACTTGTGATGGCCTCAACCTTGAGTTAGCCTTTTTGGTGGTCTACCAAATATCCCCTTAAGGAATATAAACATGCATCTTTGTTAACTTACATCTATGGTGTACTTAACCACTTTCATAATCCTAATCCTGCATGTAGCCATCGTAGGTATATTTCATAGCCTACATACATTTCCATTTTTTATTTTTTTATTTTTATTTTTTTAAATCAGTCATCTCAGGATTGTTCATAGTCCTTCTCATGTGATCTTCAAAGGCATAGACATTTGCCTCTTATCATGACATCAGAGTATCCTCACTCGTTTACTCTTTCAATTAATTGTACTGGCTTTTCCTGGAGGAATGGAGTACATTCCCCTTAAGCTATCACTCAAGATGGAACCTTCACGACTCTTCAGAATGGAGTCAACCATGTATCCATGGTATTCATTCAATTTTGGCAAGTGTAATTCTCGCCTCACGTTTCACTCATCAGGGCCATCATATTGGGCCTCTAGTATACTTATACTCTTACATCATACATGTGCATTACTTGCATGTTCTATATCATTCATACCTTACTGGTATGAGTATCAAGATTCTTAATATGAAGCTCCTCAGTGCATTAAACTCATGCACTATTCATCATACTAGCTTATGCCCTCTCCTCGCATGACCACCGGCGGTGACCATGATCCGAATTAAAAGGTGCTTCTCATTTCGCAATTCTGGAATTCCTGTTGCAAGAAATCTCTGTTTCTTAGATTCCCGAAATCTGAAAACCCGAAACTAAGGTTTTTTTTTTTTTTTTCGGCTCTTTCATCCGCGTGACCCTTTTCTCAGAATCTGGGGTCAATTCTCATACACGGGTCAGTATCCCGTATTTTGGTGAATCTGTGGACAACTCTCCACCGTTTTCCCAAACTTTTGATCCATGCGAGCCCGGCAATCTGGATCCCACGGTCCAGATCTCTCTGGAAATCAACGGTCCTGATCAAGTCCTGGCTTTCCAACCAATGGTTGTGATTATGTCACGATTTCGCATTTTGCGACTTCGGGACTTCTATTGTGAAGAACCTCAACTCCTTCGATCCCCGAAATTGCAAAATTCTCTCTGGACGATCAATGATCCAATTTCTCTCCTTCATCAACCGCTATGATCCTTTCATGAATTTCTTAATGCTTCTTCCAAGCCCTTTTGATTTTGTGAAATTCTGGTACCTCCTCGCAACTAACCAATGTGCTACTTCTCTGAGATCGAACGACTCGAATCATTTTGGTTCTTTCTGAATGGATCTTGACTCTCGATCCCATCCAATCTTCAGAATTCTTTTCTGAAGGATTTCTCCCGCTATCTCTTCTGAGCTTTTTAGGTTTCTTACCGGACTAGTCCCATAGTCATGACTCATACAATGTTACCCTCTCCTTATGGAAACGACCAACAAGGGTCACTTTTTTGGGAATTATCAACAGTCCCAAAGGACTCCTCAAACAGGTTATCCTCACTGTCGATTCTAACCATTATAGGTTAGGTAAATCTGACCCTACATATTTTCACCAGTCCTCTCACTCATGAGGAATTATATGCTCAGGGTTTAGTCTCTTAATAATACAGTGATCATAACTTTTTAAGGATCTTACCAGTCCCTACTAGATTTCCCAATCATGAAGGAGTTCTTCATTTGGGTCTTAATCCTTATCTAACTAGCCATCTCAATTGCAAGAGAGTCTACCTACTTTTGTAGGTAGCCATTGTAACACTAAAACAAGACAACACAGTTCATGTTCCTTGTTTGGCTCATGCAGCTTCATATCACAATTTATTCCACCTATGTCATTCGCACTCAGATCTTATCAGTGATAACGATCAGTGCATCCCTACTCCTATAAGAGTAGTTACCATTTTAATCAGAAGGGTTATAGAAATTCCCAGATTAGATTTTCATTCTGCAATACTTCTCCTTAAAGAGAAAACATAGATAATAATATCTTCTTACGCGGCTCGTACCTGAGCCCAAGCAGGCCAAGTGTTGCAACCATGCTCTGATACCGATTCGTCACACACCCACTATGGCATAATAAATTTTTCATCTTTTCTCGAGGAACAGAATCCTCGAAGTCCTACGGGGGCTTAGAACAGGCTAGCTCTTCCCTTTTCCACCTCCATGTGATCGTCGGTTATGATCATTGGCCAAACAACTAGGAGCCTTTTCGCATTTCACGACTCAGTGATATAAGAGAGTCGATTCTTTCGACTCTGCAAACCCCAAAACCTGATACTCGAGTTCTTGTATGAGATCCAATGGCTCTCGATGTCTTGTGATGCAGGAGCATCTCCCGAGACAAGCGAGCCAGCGCAGAAGACAAAGGATAGTCGGGCACACGTTAGCCCAAAATTTTGAATCTCCCTTGAAGTTGATGTGCCAAGCATAAATGAGATCATTTAATGAAGGCGCCTTGGTATAATGTAATCAGACCTTCAGTGCCCCGCTCTCATCTGAAGTAGATGGAGGCATTTATAGTAATAAATGTAAGTAGGTAGAATTGAATACTAGATTAGACAGTTTTAGAAGAAAAAGGGAAAACGGATATAGACACCCTCATTGTGCATTGTAACATAATTCAGGAAGAATTAGGAGAATCAAGAGCATAGAGAAGAGAAGCAGAGAACTGCGTAGAAGAACACCCATGTACAGTCATTTGGATTAATAGAAGAGTTTAGATTCAAATTCATGGAGTTGTGTTTGTTCTCTGTGTATGTGTGTTGAATGATATGTTCATGAGTATTTACTTCCTGTTATGCATTGCTATTATGATGTGTATATGATTTCATGTGTTGAGATTGAAATCTGAAAGGAAATAGAAGGAATGAGTTTCAATCGTTTCACTATCTGAGCAAGGATTCCTGCAAGGAGTGCAGTTGAAGTCGTCCGCAAGGAGTGCGTTGACAGAAGGCTCAGATAGTTTAACTCTTGTTCTCATTCACCCAGAAGTGAAATTAGGTTGTAGGAGCCGTGCAAGGAGTGTGCAAGCCAAGTGAAGTCTCAGTCGTGAATCTGAGTGAAGTATTGAAGGACTACTGCTTCAGGTGTGTGCAAAGTCAAAGGAACTCAACACTTGGAAGTGTTTGAGAACTGCCGCAAGGAGTGTGTGAAAAGAACCTCTTTGAGGTTGAAAGTGTGGGAAATCTCAGGAGGGATAAGGCTTTCAGATCCATCGAGAAGAAGCACAGAGAGTCTGTGCATAGAGTGATTGAATAGGTGTTGCAAAGTTACGTGCAAAAAGGACCAGTATTTCATAGAGAAATACTAGGTTCACTCATAGAAGGTATCCAAGAGGAAGGTGGACGGTTAGGATCTTACAGGGGAGATTGACAAAACCATCAGCCATTGGATCTACCAAAGAAGCAAAGAGGTTATGGTCATGTTGGGAGTTTAAGCTCCAGGAGTCGTGAGCCGTTGGATCTGACAGAAGTTGCACGAGGGTTACCATCGAAATTTGAAGGATCGAGAATCCTGTGGTTGAATATTTTCGACATTTGAAACCCCGAAGTCCCAGGAAGATCGGATCCATCCGACAGTTGGACACGTGGTGGAGATCAAGGCATCAGGAGTTCGAAAAGGCATAATTTTCATGAACAGAAGGTCGGGAAAGTTCATAGTGAAAACCTCGGCATAATCTGAATCGTCCGTTCGGGAGGACAGGTGTCAGGAATCCGAGGAGAGTCAGAATATTCGACGTTGGGAAATCGTAGTTCCTGAGGACAAGAAAGTTGGAACATCACAAGTCCTGAAACCTCGGAGGAATCAGGACCGTTCGTCAGAGGGGACGCGTGGAGGAAATCAGTGCCATCGGGAAAGTTCCCGATAAGGAATCATCCATCGGGGTTTAAGTCATCGGGACATCGGTGATCCCGGTGATAAAGTTTTTATGCACTTTGGTTTCGTGAACCGTGAAATCCTGACGAGGAGGAAGGTATAATTGTGCGGCCAGCCATCAACACGTCAGAAAGGGGGGAGGCGCCATAGTGGAAGCCAGCTGTCAGCCTGACGGAGAATCGAGAAATCCATGGGTAAGTGTTTTGCAGCCTTTGAAATCCTGTAACCCCGACGAGGATAAGGTTGTGGTCACGGGTCAACGGTCATATGGGCCAAGGCCTATAGCTAGGAGGGCTATCGTGAAAAAGGCGAGTCGGGATTCGGGGAATCGCAAGTCCTGGGGACAATTGTATTTTGACATCGAAAAGTCTGAAACTCTGATGAGGGATATGACTGCGGTCATATAAGGAGAGGTCACGTGGACCCAGGAGCTTAGCCTAGAGGGCTAACGGGAATTTGAGGAGCATCGAAAATTTGAATTCAGAAACCCCGACAGAAGGGATATAAGGTTGGGGTCTTATAGAGAGTGGTCGCGTGGACTGAAGACTTAGCCAAGTGAGGCTAAGGAAAAAAGGGAGCACATCAGAGATCGGGGATCGGTGATCCAGGTTTCTAGAACATCACTGGTGTCAAGATCCCGATAACAGGAACCCCGAGAACAAAGAAAAGAGGGCAATGTTGATTTCCCGATCATTAAGAGAGGTCAGTTGGAGAGTTGTTGTGGGTGTGGAAAATTCCCGATAGGGAATTAGAAGAGATTTTCAGTTCTTTGGGGTGAGTAAGAAGAGAAGGTCCTGTGAGCGGGCGTGCCCTGGGTGGCGCGCCTGCGTCAAGTGGTATCAAAGCTTAGAAAAGCTTCTTTGCTTTCTATAGCATAGGAAAAGGAGAATTCACCATGCCGCCAAGGAGAAGGGGTAGACAATCACCCGATCCAGAGGAGGAAAGGGAAACATCCAGAGAAAGAGGTAGGCAAGTGCAGAATCCAGACATGGAGAGGGAAATGTGAAATTTTCGTGCCAGAATGGAGGACATGGAGATAAGAGAAAGGCACAAAGTTGATGTAGGAGATATCAGTGAATCCAAAAATGAAGATGATGCTAGACATAGAGAAGAAGAAATCCCAGCGGAAGATGTAGCGAGTGAACGCTTACTTAGAGTTGTTGCAAGAATGAGTACAAAGGTGAAAATGGATGTTCCAGTTTATGAGGGAAATCTGGATGTAGAAGAGCTTCTAGATTGGATTAGAGCTCTAGACACTTACTTCGAATATGAAGATATCGAAGAGAACAAGAAGGTCAGGCATGCCGTCACGAGATTAAAAGGACATGCAGCCTTGTGGTGGGATGAACTACAAGCTGACAGGCATTGCCAAGGCAAGCAGAAAATTAAAAGTTGGGATCGAATGATTGCAAAGATGAAGGCAAAGTTCATTCCTGGAGACTATCAAATTTCTCTATTTAAGAGGATGCAGAACCTGAGACAGAAGCTGATGATAGTAAAGGAATATACTGAAGAATTTTATAGACTGAATATCAGGGCAGGTCATCGCGAAAGAAATGACGAAAAAGTGGCCAGGTATATGAATGGCCTGAGATATGAGATTCAGGATGAGATGAGCATGGCAACCATCCGAACGGTGGAGGATGCTTATCAAATGGATTTGAAAGATGAAGAGAAGCTGAGCCATAAGCAAGTTCAGCGAGGTCGAGGCAGAAGTCAGCCCAGAGGCAAATCAGTTGCCCGGGAAAGAACCCAGAAGCCCAGGGACGACTGGAAGAAACCTCAAACTCGGACAGAGAGAGGTGGAAGTTCACAGTGAGGGAGATATGCTAATCAAAGAGAACATCATACTGAGTAGAGAGGAGGATATGATGATAATGATAGGTTTCCTCGTACCAGAGGTAGAGGAAGAGGAAGAGGTGGAGTAATTACATGATTCACATGTGGAAAGAATGGGCACAGGTCATTCGAGTGTCCATAGAAAAAGAAGGATGGAGGAGAGACTCACATAAACGAGGCACAGAGGCAAGATGTTGAGGCAGAATACGCTGAAGGCGGGAGATCGTTGGTGATGCGAAAAGTCCTTTTGACACCGGAGAAAGAAGTGGAAAGTTCAGTCCAACGGACACGACTTTTCAGAACAGCTTGCAAGACCAAGGATAGAGAATGCAAGGTTATCATGGATAATGGAAGCATAGATAATCTTGTTTCAACCGAGATGGTAGAGAAGTTGGAGCTGGAGACAACTGATCACCCGAGTCCATACAAAGTTTCATGGCTACAGAAGGGAGATCAGGTAAATGTCACTAAACAATGCTTAGTTGACATTAAGATAGGAGGATATAATGATAAAATTTTATGTGATGTTATTCCTATGGATGTTTGTCATCTATTACTAGGTAGACCATGGCAATATGATAGAAATGTGATTCATGATGGGAGGATGAACACATACACCCTGGAGAAGAATGGGAGAACCCATATGTTGCATCCAATTGAGGATAAGGAGGTGAAACCGGAGGTAAGCAACATAATACTTCTCATGAGTGGGAAGGAACTTCTTACAGAAGTTAAGAAGAAGGAGGATCCACAATTCTTTGTGGTCAAAAAACCGAGAATTGTTCTGACTAGCACAAGAGTGGATGATTTGCCAGAAGAAGTTCAGGGACTGCTTGAAGAGTTCACTGATATTATAGTGGATGAACTACCTCGTTTGTTTCCACCGATGAGAAGTGTAAGTCATCACATTGATCTCATACCAGGAGCTAGTTTACCAAACAAAGTCGCGTACAGATTGACGCCGCAAGAGAATGAAGAGGTTAAAAGACAGGTCTAGGAGTTGTTAGACAAAGGTTTGGTCAGGGAAAGCTTGAGTCCATGTGTTTTTTCGACAGTACTCAGTCAGAAGAAAGACGGAGGCTGGAGGATGTGCATTGATTCAAGGGTGATTAACAAGATAACTATCAGATATAGATTCCCATTACCAAGAATGGATGATTTGGTAGATTGCTTAAGTGGAGAAATATTTTTTTCAAAGGTAGATTTGAAGAGTGGATATCACCAGATTCGTATGAGAGAAGGTGATGAATGGAAAACAGCATTCAAAACAAACGAAGGTTTGTATGAATGGCTTGTCATGCCATTTGGCTTGACGAATGCGTCGAGCACCTTTATGAGGTTGATGAATGAAGTCCTGAAGGATTTCATCGGGAGATTTTTCATCGTGTATCTGGATGACATATTGATTTTCAATAAGACGAAGGTTGAACATCTGAAGCATTTAGCCATTGTGATGAAGAGATTACAGCGAGAGAAGCTGCTGATAAACATGAAGAAGTCCTCATTCATGAAGATAGAACTCATTTATTTGGGGTTTGTTATTTCAGCAAATGAGTTGAGGATGGATCCAGATAAGGTGGAGGTAATCAAGGATTGGCGATCACCGAGGAACGTATTTGAGGTGAAAAGTTTTCATGGACTGGCTAGTTTCTACCGGAAATTCATCAGAAATTGCAGTGGAATTAGCACAGCAATGATGGATACAGTGAAGAAAAGACATAAATCTTTTCACTGGACTGAAGAGGCTGAGAAGAGTTTCAATTTGTTGAAACGAAAGATTACGGAACAACCAATTCTGGTGTTGCCAGATTTTCAGAAGACATTTCAGGTAAAATGCGATGCAAGCGGGTTTGCCATAGGAGCGGTATTAAGTCAGGAGGACAGACTGATTGCATATTTTAGTGAGAAGCTGAATGAGGCAAAAGAAAAGTACTCCACGTATGATAAGGAATTTTATACCATCATACAGGCATAAAAAAAATGGAGGCACTATTTGATTCCAAAGGAATTTGTTTTATATAGTGATAACCACGCATTGCAGTTTGTGACTCAACAGGAAAAGTTGAATCAGAGGCATGTTAAGTGGGTTGAATACATGCAAAATTTCACTTTTGTAATAAAACATATTTCTGGTACTGCTAACAAAGTGGCTGATGCTTTGAGCAGGAAGTGTTTGCTATTGCAGGAGTTCAAAGTCAGGACGTTAGGCTTTGATGATCTCAGGGACATGTATGCATATGATCAGGATTTTAAGGAAACGTATGAAGCAGCTGAGAACCTAGTTCTCAGAGACAGAAGCCAGTGGATAGAGTACATGATCCAGGAAGGATTGTTGTTCCAAGGCAATCAACTGTGTATTTCGAAATGCTCCATGAGGGAGAACTTGTTAAAAGAGAAACACAGCGGAGGATTGGCCGGACACTTCGGTCATGATAAGACATTCACGAAGTTGAGCGAGTCATACTTTTGGCCAGGGATGCGAACAAAGGTCAAGAGGTTTGTAGACAGATGCAGGATTTGCCAGCATTCAAAGGGAAGGAAGAAGAATGCGGGTTTTTATCAACCATTGCCCATACCTGAGAAGCTGTGGGATGAAATTAGCATGGATTTCATATTGGGATTACCAAGGATGCAAGGAGGATTTGATTCATTATTTGTGGTAGTGGATAGATTTTCCAAGATGGCACATTTTATCCCATGTCAGAAAACCAGTGACGCGACACACATCGCGAATCTGTTTTTCAAAGAAGTCGTTCGACTTCACAGCTTACCTAGGAGTATTGTTTCGGATCGAGATACAAAATTCTTGGGGCACTTTTGGAGGACATTATAGAAGAAGTTGGGGACTAACTTGCTATTTAGTTCAGCTTATCATCCGCGGATGGATGGACAAACAGAAGTGGTGAACAGAAGTCTGGGAGACTTGTTGAGAAGCTTGGTGACAGAGCACCATAGAAGTTGGGAAAATATATTGCCACATGCAGAGTTTGCTTACAATGACTCTGTTAACAGGAGCACAGGGCAGAGTCCATTCTAGATTGTATATGGCACACAACCGAGAGGAGTTTCTGAATTGAGAGATTCGGAACATACTGCTACTAGGAGCACTAGTGCAGAAGAATTTGCTGAGGCAATGAAAGAACTTCACAGCCAGGTGAAGGAGCGGTTGCTGAAATCAAGCCAAGAATATAAGCGCAGAGCCAATCAGCATAGAAGACAACTTTAGTTTGAGGTTGGTGATTTGGTTCTGGCATATTAGGGAAGGAAAGGTTCCCGAGAGGGACGTATAATAAATTGAAGATGAAGAAAATCAGACCATGCAAGGTCTTGAAGAAAATGGGACAGAATGCTTACGAGATTGAATTACCGAATGGGATCGGAATATCTCCGATATTCAATGTCTCGGATTTATACCCATACAAACTTGAGGAAGCATGAACAAGTGATGAACAACTAGAGGTTCAGTGGCAGAAGTAGAAGCCAGTTGCAGAAAAGCCACAGATGGAATAGATACTGGATAAACGAGTGAGTAAGAAAACCAGAAGGAAAGAATATTTTGAATATTTGGTCAAGTGGAAGGACCATCCAGTTGAAGATGCCAGCTGGGAGACTAAAGCAGAGATTCTAAAGCATGGACATACCATGCAGGAGCTCATGGGCAGGATCCCATGCAAATTTTCAAGCGAGGGAGTATGATGCAGGAGCATCTCCCGAGACAAGCGAGCCAGTGCAGAAGACAAAGGATAGCCGGGCACACGCCAGCCCAAAATTTTGAATCTCCCTTGAAGTTGATGCGCCAAGCATAAATGAGATCATTTAATGAAGGCGCCTTGGTATAATGTAATCATACCTTTAGCACCCCGCTCTCGTCTGAAGTAGATGGAGGCATTTATAGTAATAAATGTAAGTAGGTAGAATTGAATACTAGATCAGACAGTTTTAGAAGAAAGAGGGAAAACAGATATAGACACCCTCATTGTGCATTGTAACATAATTCAGGAAGAATTAGAAGACTCAAGAGCATAGAGAAGAGAAGCAGAGAACTGCGTAGAAGAACACCCATGTACAATCATTTGGATTAATATAAGAGTTTAGATTCAAATTCATGGAGTTGTGTTTGTTCTCTGTGTATGTGTGTTGAATGATATGTTCATGAGTATTTACTTCCTGTTATGCATTGCTATTATCCTGTGTATATGATTTCATGTGTTGAGATTGAAATCTGAAAGGAAATAGAAGGAATGAGTTTCAATTGTTTCACTCTCTGAGCAAGGATTCCTGCAAGGAGTGCAGTTGAAGTCGTCCGCAAGGAGTGCGTTGACAGAAGGCTCAGATAGTTTAACTCTTGTTCTCATTCACACGGAAGTGAAATTAGGTTGTAGGAGCCGTGCAAGGAGTGCACAGGCCAAGTGAAGTCTCATTTGTGAATCTGAGCGAAGTATTGAAGGACTACTGCTGCAGGTGTGCGCAAAGTCAAAGGAACTCAACACTTGGAAGTGTTTGAGAACTGCCGCAAGGAGTGCGTGAAAAGAACCTCTTTGAGGTTGAAAGTGTGGGAAAGCTCAGGAGGGATAAGGCTTTCAGATCCGTCGAGAAGAAGCATAGAGAGTCTGTGCATAGAGTGATTGAATAGGTGTTGTAAAGTTACGTGCAAAAAGGACCAGTATTTCATAGAGAAATACTGGGTTAACTCATAGAAGGTATCCAAGAGGAAGGTGGATGGTTAGGATCTTGCAGGGGAGATTGACAAAACCGTTAGCCATTGGATCTACCAAAGAATCAAAGAGGTTATGGTCATGTTGGGAGTTTAATCTCCAGGATTCGTGAGCCGTTGGATCTGACAGAAGTTGCACGAGGGTTACCATCGGAATTTGAAGGATCAAGAATCCCGTGGTTGAATATTTTCGATTTTTGAAACCCCGAAGTCCCGGGAAGATTGGAGCCATCCGACAGTTGGAAACATGGCAGAGATCAAGGCGTCAGGAGTTCGGGAAGGCAGAAGTTTCGTGAACAAAAGGTCAGGAAAGTTCATAGTGAAAACCCCGGCATAATCTGAATCGTCCATTCGGGAGGACAGGTGTCAAGAATCCGAGGAGAGTTGGAATATCCGGCGTCGAGAAATCGAAGTTCCTGAGGACAGGAAAGTTGGAACATCACAAGTCCTGAAACCCTGGAGGAATCGGGACCGTTCGTCAGAGGGGACGCGTGGAGGAAATCAGTGCCATCGGGAAAATTCCCGATAAGGAATCATCCATCGGGGTTTGAGTCATCGGGACATCGGTGATCCCGGTGATAAAGTGTTTATGCACTTTGGTTTCGCGAACCGTGAAATCCCGACGAGGAGGAAGGTACAATTGTGCGGCCAGCCGTCAACACATCAAAAAGGGGGGAGGCGCCGTAGTGGAAGCCAGCTGTCAGCCTGACGGAGAAGCAAGAAATCCACAGGTAAGTGTTTTACAGCCTTTGAAATCCCGTAACCCTGACAAGGATAAGGTTGTGGTCACGGGTCAACAGTCGTATGGGCCAAGGCCTATAGCCAGGAGGGCTATCATGAAAAAGGCGTGTCGGGATTCGGGGAATCGCAAGTCTTGGGGAAAATTGTATTTTGACATCGGAAAGTCCAAAACTCCGATGAGGGATATGACTGCGGTCATATAAGGAGAGGTCACATGGACCTAGGAGCTTAGCCTAGAGGGCTAACAGGAATTTGAGGAGCATCAGAAATTTTAAGTCAGAAACCCCGACAGAAGGGATATAAGGCTGGGGTCTTATAGAGAGTGGTCGCGTGGACTGAAGGCTTAGCCAGGTGGGGCTAAGGCAACAAGGGACTGCATCGGAGATCGGGGATCGGTGATCTAGGTTTCCAGAACATCACTGGTGTCAAGATATCGATAACGGGAACCCCGAGCACAAAGAAAAGAGGGCAGTGTTGATTTCCCGATCATTAAGGGAGGTCAGTTGGAGAGTTGTTGTGGGTGTGGAAAATTCCCGATAGGGAATTAGAAGAGGTTTTCAGTTCTTCGGGCCAAGTAAGAAGAGAAGGTCCTGTGAGTGGACGTGCCCTGGGTGGCATGCCTGCGTCATCTTGGATCCAACGGTTCAGATCTTCTCGGAGTTTCGTGAACCGGGAGTTCACGATGCAACGACTTCAAAACTCTGGTCACTCCAATCCCTGAATCTCGATATGGGGATTCATGTAGAAGATCAATGATCCTCGAGGATTTGGATCCAACGGTCCACGGGATTTCAGAGCTTTCCCTGAACTCTGACTTCTCACCACGCGTCTCCTTCGATGGACGATCTAGATCCTTTCAGGACTCCTCCTTTCTGCCACAGAGCGCATCGAGGTTTCGGGTACCGGGATTTCGGAACTTGTGAAGACAAGGGTTCTTGCCCTTTGGTCTCCCGGGTGCCGAAACGTCGACCGGCAGCCACGTGTCCTCTACAAATAGATAGTCCAGGTAACTTCCATGGATCTTGGGATCTACGGTCCCGATTCCTCCGCTACTCATGAAGATAAAAGAAAGAGGTTGAGGCATTTAACGCCTTCGTTTCTTCCTCCAATCTAATGGTCGTGACTGACCGCAGATCTTTCGATAGAATCTCATTCGTTGTGCGATGCTTATCCATGCTTTAAACTATTTTGGGGTTTCGGTTGTTGGGATTTCGCGACTCGTGATGACCAGGGTTCTTTCCCTTTGATTCCCCGAGTGCCGAAACGCTTACCGACCACTACGTGCCCTTATAAAAGGACGGTCCAGATACTTCCACGGACCTTGGGGATATACGGTCCTGATTTCTTCACTACTTATGAAGATAAAAAGCAAAGGGGTTGAGGCATTAACGCCCTTGCTTCTTCCTCCAATCTAACGGTCGTGAATGGTCATAGATCTTTCGATAGGATCTCGTCCGTTAATCGATACTTATCCCTACGTGGATATTTTAGGATTTTGAGAGGTCCATTCTTCCTCGTACAGGATTACTAAGACTTGCACCTTCAAATCCTTTTCAGGTTCTTGGTAATCTTTCCAAGAAGGGTATCTCTGTGGAGAGATCGATTACGGGTATTCCTGGGGATGAATAAGGGTATATATTTCCCGAAAGCAGTCTTGAAGTCCAAATTAGTTCAATATATGTATATATAAATCTATCTATAAACATAAGCCATAGAGATCTATTATGGGTATTCCTGGAGACGAATAAGGGAATAGATTTCCCGAAAGCAGACTTGAAGTCCAAATTAGTTCAATATACGTATATACAAATCTATCTAAAAACATAATCCATATGTGGTCCTTCCAATAAAATCATGCAACCACCATTTCTGATCAAAACACCACACAGGCAGTCTTATACTCAAACCATTCGTAAATTGCATAGACTATGAGCATACATGTCAGCATATAAGCTTCAAGATACAAGATGTAAAACACTTATCAGAAATAACACCAGGTGTGATTGCAACTGCTGAGAGGGGTGCTCGTTTCCACCCAACCATAGGCTCAGTGACTTCCAACAGATTTACCACTAGCCACCCCCGAGTTGAGACCACGATGTTGCGAGACTGAGTCTCTGTTTTCCAATGACTGAGAACAAAGGTTAATCTCCTTCTTCTCCGCTATCACTCACTCTATATTTTCTAGAGTTCTTTCTTCTTTCCCTCGCACCCCCCTTGATCGCCCACTCTTCCTGCCTTTTCTCCTTTCGGTGAGGTTGCGTGTGGCACGATTTTCCTCACGGTGGTCAGGTCTGAGGTCTCTACAGATGGGCAGTTCACCCCCATCCCTCATTACTCATGAGGAGCCATTTACCTACCAACCTGGCGAGTCATTTAATTCGAGGCCAGTGAACCTCTCTTGGTTCTCCGAGCCAGTGAAGTCCAAATACGGTATTGGTTTCGGTGGAAGTTAACGCCACCATTCCATGTGCCTTCCACCACCTTTCTTCAGCCATCGTGGTCTCTTTTTCAGCACACCCCCCTCAGCAGTCCTGCAATATATATATATTCATAATATTATTTACATTCATCGACCTTTTTCACAAGGTTCATTCACATCACACATTCACATTTCTGAGTTTGCCACAATACTTGGCCAGTATAGTTATTTTTTTATAGACTGGGGGAAACAGGGTGTTACATGGTGTTACACATTATTTTCGTCAACCTTATGACTGTTAATGATGTAAACCTATCTGTTTCCTTCAGAAAGGTCAGTAGCCTGAATTCCTGAAGAAAGAAGAGAGAAGAACTTTCCCTAAGAGAAGAAGTTGTATTTTCCTTTGAAAAAACCCTATTAAGGAGGATTTTTGTGCGTTGTTATATACACAGGGTGCGGGAATGCCTGATTTCTATAGGTTGCACTATAGCTAGGTTGCGGAGTTTCCACATGCTTCACTATAGCTAGGGTGCGATGGCCTTTGTATGTGGGAAAAATGGGTGTCTTCTCGATGCTTCTAGAAGGAGAAGCTTCTATGGTGAGGTGGCCTCCAAATGGTTTGGATCTTACTCACTTTCATGATTTAGTGGGATCATCCTAACCTCCTCACCTTATCCTCTTCATATTATAAAAGGAGAGGAGCTCTCATGGAGAAATTTAGTTGTATTTATCTTGGGAAATTTATGTTGGCTTTGATCTTTGCTTTGTCGAGATAGATTATGAGTAGCTATCAGATACGCAGTCTCATAATCCATTGGAGAAAGAAGTGTCTGGGAAGCAAGGAACTGTTGGAAGGAACTTGATGACATCAAGGCATCTGGTTGTATCTTTCTTCCACATTATATAATACAGTTATGTTGGCATAGGGGCAGACCCAAGGTTCAACGCTACAACAACACACCAACAAAACCCTAACTACCGGCCCTTTTGGCAACACCTCCAAAGAAGATGAAGTCTCACCCGAGGTAGAGGCAGGGGTGGTTGCAAGACTCAGGTGTCTGCAACCTTAGCTAGGACACAGATCTGTGATTATAACACTTAGCAATCACTTAGCATAGATTCTTCATCAATATTCAACCCTTATGATACTTCATAGATAGCACAGAGCATCACAATATGTACTTAGATCTAAGATAATTCAACACTTAGCCACAACAAGATAGATTAGATTTGGCAGATCAAGCACTAAGCATATTACATACCAGATCTAACATTAATTCATATCTCAAAAGCACAAAGCATAAATAGATTTATCTAAACACATAAAAGCACTTAGAAAAGAAAGAGACAAACACATCAGGTCAAGGCACAAAGCACAACACATAGATTTACCACAATTCACCCCCACCCTTGGGATATGTCAACAAAGTCTTCTTCTTTATTAGCTTTAGTTAATCATGTTACAACACATATCCATCCAAATTCCTCTTCACATAGGACAAAATATTTGTGTAGCTCACTAGATCCTTCTTCCTTGCGCTAAAAGCACAGAGCCTTTTACAATATCCTGCATTTAGTCTCTTACAGTATGCACAAAGCATTTATAATCATTACCAACACTTAGCACAACTCGCAACTCTTGGATCACATACATCACACTCTACTACTCTTCTCCCCCCCCCTCCTCTCTTCACTTACTTTGCCTATACATCTATTTATACATAGAAAAGTGGGCCTAAGCATGGGTAAACCCACCGGCCAACATCCCTTTCCCATTACATTATCTCCAAAAACCAAAAAAGGACCCAAAAAAGGGGTCTAGATTCCATGATTTCCTCTTCGCGTTGCGCTCCATATTTGACAAGCTGTCGAAGTCCCAAAAATGGTCAAATATGACCAAGTGTTCCTCAAAACTTGGTCAGGGCCAACAGACCCCCAACACTCACCTGTGACTCGTCCCGAGTCACTCAGGTCTGGGTAACTTTGCCTCAAAGATCTCGATCTTGGCTCGAGTTGCTTCGACTTGTCTCTATGCTACTACTTCTTGCTTAGCGAATTCCTTCCAGTTGTTGCTCGACTGTAACAACTACTTGTTCTAGTAGTGTTCATTGGCCTTCAATTTCTTCAAATAGTAGGTAGGTCGCCTCCTGGCTCGGCTGGAGTTTCTAGGTGACTTCCATAACTCTGTTCTACGTGGTAAGAATGAGTTGTTGGGCGGTGCACTGTTCCTAGGATCTCTTCATCCTCTCGATGGGTGATAGGAGATTGAGCTACGCCTGTACTGTATCCGCTTGCTTCTTTTCTTCCTGGAGTTGGGACTCCAATTTCTTCAACTCTGGGTCTTCAGATAGTTGTTCATATATATGTGCGCTTCTGCTACTTAGCTGTTTACATTCTGCAACAAGTGTTTTAATCCTCTCGACTACGCTCTGAGCATTCAATTCTTGTTGGTCACGCACTTCTTGTGGAGTCTATGGTATGGTATGAAGCTCTAATTCCACGACCCTTTGTTGAAGTTGTTGAATAACTTTAGCTAGCTTCATCACTTGGCTCTCTATGGGCTCTTCATCCTTCTGCTCTAAGCTGGTCACAAAGAAAAATGCTCTGTTGACTGCTTCTTCAATTCCTATCTACTTTGTGAGCAACTTCTCTTTCTCTTTTTGGATATTCTCTCTGTCTTCTTCAAATTTTTCTTGGAGAGAATTCTTCTCTTGTTGCGCGGCTTGGCGTTGTTCAATAATTTTCTCCTSTGCTTTCTTTAGGTCCTGGGTGGCTTGTGCTTTTTCTTCCTGAGCATGTCGAAGGTGTACTTAGACTGTATCAGCAATCTTGCGGAGATGAACTGATTCATCTCCCACTTCTGTTGTTCCTTATGGAAAAGGTGAAGTAGAGATTGCTTGGCTAGACTRGAGTGCTTGCTATACTCCTTGGAGTGCGATCTCAATTTGGCTATACATTTGTTCCTTCTTCACCTCTTGCTTCTCTATGATTTCCTTTGAAGCGTCATTGACCGCTACAACAATCAAATCAAAGTCATCCAATGTGAGGGCAGTTCGTATCTTGCTTACAGGGGTTCTTGGTTTCTTTCTGGAGGAATATTTCAGAGGTGAGACCTTCCTTTTCTTCGATGAGTCTTCTTCGTCCCTAGGCAATGGTACTTCAAATTTCTGTTTTTTAGTTTCTGTACCTTCTTTGTCATCACCTTCTTCATCTAGTGTAATGGAAGCCATCCTTACAGATAGGTTGTCAACATCCTGGACTTCTTCAGTCTTCTTCGTCATCTTTGCTTTCTTTGTCTTACTGGGCCCAGGTGTATCCTGTGCAGTTCCGGGGCTGTTGATGTTGGACATTTCTGTGGGATCTACTAAAACAAGGAGGTCCACCGACCATTCCTTGGTGATCTCTTCCAAGTCTTCTTCTGTCAGCTTATAATAGGACTGAAGTTGTTCCTGGTGCTCATCAATGCACGGGGTTAGGTATATAAAGTGGCGGTCCACGCTAAACTTTATCAGAGGTCATAATCTCTGTAAAGTGTTTGGGGTTATGCGAGGTTCACTCCTTATGGCTACTTTCAATTGGTTATAGTACGTGTGGAAAACGACATTCGATTGCCATTGCTTGCTCATGTCATTCGAGTACCATAATGTACTCAACTTCGCGGCTAGTGGCTCAAAGGGGTCAAGGTCT
>JASDQU010102580.1:390822-414177 GCA_032191745.1 Picea mariana | reverse complement strand
GGTAGCTCCCATGCAACAAAAGAGATCAGTATCAGGAGCCATCTAAAATGGAACTCAAGCCCCTGATCCTGGGCTTCTCTGTAGTCAATCTCTAGTTGATCCGTCGGGTACTTCACCCAGTTCATTTGTAATCCCTCTGCGCACTTTCCTGCGAGGTCAACTACAAAGCCAGATACTTTTGTTGGTCGATTCTTGCATAGAAACTTCCCTGCGATCAGTTGGCATGTGAGGCACACTGTGCCACTTTCAATAGAATCTACCTTGTAGACTCTCACGCCTTTCTCAACATCGCCATAGGCTTCTTTGATCTTCTACGCAAGAGCGCGGTCTGCGGTCTTTCCAGGATAGTACTCATGGGGATCAGGGCCCTACATGCTAAGCCCGATGATCCTATTGATCAACGTCAGATCAAGAGTTATGTGACGTTCTAACCATAGGTACCCTCTGTGGTAACTTGCTAGCAACAATTTTACACAAGCATTCACCTCTTGGTGTCTGTCGAAGTGCAGTATTTTCATAACGTTGAGCAAAGTAGACTACGTGAGGTTCATTGTCCATTATTGAGGGATGAGCTTCGAATTCTTGCCCTTAGTTATCATCAAGTATTTATACGGGGCAATCATGTTGTAAAATTTACCATCCCCCAGGTTGAAGTCGCAAAACTTCAACGTTGTAACCTTGTCTTGATCTGCATGGTAGGTGCGTACTCCTTTCAGTAGATATGAAGTGACTAGGGTGTATTCAAAGTCTCTAGGGACACTGTCCCTGTTAATATCACTGCTCAGAGGGGGTATGTAAGCTAGTAGGATGGATGACACTAAATTTGCGTTGGCTATGTCGTCCTTATGCTTAGTTCTTCTCTATGCGTCATCTCAAGATGTTCCTGCTCAAGCAGTCGATGGGGAGGCTTGCACTCCTCTCATAGATGATTCCTGGACTTCGGTGGACATTCTTCTTTTCGACATGACTCTCTCAGTCATTAAATCAAGAAGGACCTCTGTGATGGATTCCTTAAGTGCGGTGAGCTTGTCGGACATATGCACTCGAGACAAATAATCGGGGTCACGATGATCTCAAAATACTACACTATGATGAACAATCTGCTTGCAATGATCACTGTAGACAATCACTAGTTTTTCGGGCTTTGAATTTTTAGTTTGCAAAAGTGTTTTTCGGGCACGACACGACGAGCTAAATAGGAAATTCATCAACGGTATGCTTGCAATAGGTATGAAGCTTCCATGAACGTTGATCCATCCGCTATGGCATGGTCTAATGGTCTGGTGGTGATCCTTTAATGCTTTTCTATCCGTTCGGGGTGGAAGTCAAACGGGTATATCGGTCCAATGACTATATTGCTTCGCCACAGTGAAGTGCCATATGTCACTTTCTGATATCCCGACGAAGCTCAATTCCTGTGATTTTTCCTTCTGCAAAGTTTCCTCTAGAATCTTCTATAAATTTTCGATCTTAGCTCTCTTCTTACTTAGCTTCCTAGCCTTCTTCCTAGTGAGATTCATCTCGGTCATCCTTTTTCCATTCTAATTCTTGTCTTCTCTCGACATAGTCACTTCACCATGCTGAGATTCTTTCTTCAGATCCAAGGGTAATACTCCTTCATCATATGGATTAGGTATTTGAGTCTTTTGTGGTTCTTCTAATGCTCTTATATCTTCGACATCCAAGTCCCTAGTGTTTAATAGCTTAGATATGTTCTCTTGTTCTTCCATCAAGTAGGCGATCCTTCTAGTCATAAATTCCATGAGTTCTTTCTTCTTCTGTTCTAGGGCTTCCTTTTCTTCTTTTCTCTGAATCTGGTCTTTTTCAATCCAGATCTTGCCTAACAAATATGGAAATGGGGCATGGTCCTCAATAAATTTAATAACTTCGAATTCTTCCTATGTCAAATCTCCATGGGTACTCATAGCTATTTGTGTAATACTGCCACATAGGGTTACCATTTTTCCTTTAAACAACCCTATTTTTCCTAGTGAAGGAACCATAGCAGGCCTTCCTAGGGTTTCCCAAGTACTTTATAATGTTCATCTATGTTCCCTCATCCAGAGCACAGTCAATTTCAAAGTCTCATATTCTTACTTCAATTTTCTCCTTTTCTTTGAAGATCTCTGACAAACCGACATCTTTATGTTCATCCGGAGTTTCTTTCATTTTCAGTTAAATAATCTCTGATTATTTCTAGGGTTCTTATATAATCTTAGTCTCTTGATCTCTTTCAGAGTTTGCTTGCTCCATATTCATCTTTTCAAGTCTAGAAATCATTCTATGGCTATCCAGTACTTCATGGTCCATAACCTTACAACAGAGGCAACTAGGGTTTCTCCCAGGGCATTCCTTAACAAGATGTCCTAGTCTTCTACAACTGTAACAAAGAGTTAATCCTCTCTTTCTCTTCAATGATCCCCAGCTTTTCTTGTACTTCTTTCTAGGGTCATAATGGCTAGCCTGCAAAAATTTCTTTCTAGGATCTTGCATCCATTGGTTAGTCCAAAAATTCTTTCTATGCATAGGTATAACATATCTTTCATTATTCTTATCAGATCTATTCATATCAAACATTCTTTCATCTACCCTAGTTTTCAAGCTAGGACAAAATCTATCAAGCATACTGTTATAACCCTAATTTTCACCATACATGCTTACCTGGCATCAGGCTATCTCAGATCCCTTCTTTGCCAAAGTACTACTAAACAACTCTTTAAAAAACCTCTTTTATAAGGGCCCATGCGCCCTACTCCATTACTGCACGCGTGTACACACTAGCTAACCTAAAACAGCCCGTGTGGACCGACAAAAGAATGAAAAAAGGAAATTTGTTGATGGAACACACAGCTTTGGGTGAGTTAACTGAAACTCCCAGCCATGCATGGCCGAGGGTTCGTCCAAATACCTAGCTTCTTCTAGCCTATAAAACAAGGGCTAGGGGTTCCATTCGGAAGAGGAAAAATAGAGTAAAGAAACTCTGCCCAATTGCATATTCCCATTGTCCCAATCCTTTAGCCATCCTTGTGCAAGAAGAGATACAAAGCAAAGAAGTTGGAGGACATTTGAAGAGGATCCCAGGATCAGGATTCGCAGAGCAGTGGTCGGTCTCGACATTGTAAGTTGATTCATTAAAGTTAATAATAAAGAAATGTTTTTCCTGTCCCACTATATGAGTTCTTCATAGTTCAGTAAAGATATGTTTGAATCTCTAACCCATTAGTCTATAGGTAAAATGCATGTGTAGTTTGTTGCTTGTTTTGTACGCAGGTCAATATTGAGAGGATAGCTACCAATAAGCGATCAAGCGTGAAGGGGGATTGACATCGAACATCTAGAACAAGGTATGTTGGTCTAACCATGTATTTGCTGAAAAGGAATGGGGTTTAAGTCTGGGGACGAAGGTAGAAAGTAGATTTCTTTCGGTCATATCTGCATGCATAAGATAACCCTATTTGCTAGTCTGTAAAGGGATTTCCCTCACAACAGAATTGGCGACCATACTGGGGAAGTCTCAAGGGTTCCTGGAATTTTATTTTTTGGGTAGTTTTAAAAGATTGGCTTTCTTGCCTGTTTTTTAGTTTTTGCAAAGTTTGAGCTAGCAGAGAGTTTGGTTTCCCATACCAGATATCTCTGTTTTTTTCTTGACTGTGTTTTTTCGAGACCCACAGAGGTACACACGGCCTGTATAAGGTCTGTACACATGTACATGCGCCCTACTCTCTTACAGCCCGCGTGTAAACGCTAGCTGAAGAAGTAGCAGTAGCGTGTAGAGTCCAGAAATTTTTTGAGGCAGTCATCCTCTTCCCTGTCAAAATAAGATATCCTCA
This sequence comes from Picea mariana, assembly GCA_032191745.1. Lineage (NCBI taxonomy): Eukaryota > Viridiplantae > Streptophyta > Pinopsida > Pinales > Pinaceae > Picea > Picea mariana. The sequence goes on along the minus strand of JASDQU010102580.1, from coordinate 410,347 downwards.
TGGGTTTTTTGGAATTCTTTCTAAGTCTTGATTGTTTGCAGTCTTGTCTCGGATTGGTTTTTTTTACGAATTTTTTCCTTACATTGTTTGTTTTTTCTGTTAAAGAGAGTGTCCAAGCCTTCAAGAGATCCTGGTTCTCAATATCAGTGGTTTCTTCCTTGTTTGGATTATCTGTTGTTGTTTTTTTTCTCAGAGTTTTAGAGATACACGCAGCCTGTAGAAGGTCAGCCCGCGTGTACACGCCCTTTGGCTCTATACAACTCACATTCACATGCTTGATGTTGGATTATCAGTAGCACGCTTATGCAGGATAGTTTTTGTTGAGGGTAAGGTAGTCATCCTTTCCCTTGATAAGAGTTATACCTCTCAAGTTTTTGAATCTCTGTCTTAGCAGTCAGTAGATTAGGATTAATCTTAGCCTTAGCTTGCTTTTTCTCATTTAAAAGTTGTCATAAAAAAGAATTTTTTAGGGTTTTTAGACAAGTGTGAGAGTCATTTTTTAAGTTGCTAGTGTGTGATTTCTTGAATTGATTCTTTGTGATCTGTGATTAGGCCATAATTTTTTTTCTTGGTTTTTTACTTGTTGGTATTTTTCCTTTTTGCTTTATCAACATTTAAATAATAATAAAAAAAGATCTCTTTCATTTTCTTGTTTGGTTGAAGAGTGTGATTCTGCATTATTAACCAGAGAAAAGTATTTTATTTCATAAGTTCTTTTCAGTTTACTTAGATCATAAGTAGCTTGTAGTCGAGTGAAATTCCTTTTGAGTTTGTTGTCCAAAATCTTAGAAAATAAAAAAAAATAAAAATTGTTTTTGAAAAGTTGCTGAAATTTTGCATTAAGTGAAAGTTTTTGTTTCCAGATTTTCATTTTTACTTTTGTCTTTTACACATTATCAGTTTCACTTTCATACCCCTTGACATAAGACAAGCCATAAAATTAACGCTAAATCTAAAATTTATTAGACTTTTATGTTTGTAGGGTTAACCAACTAGTTCAGGATTAGGGCCTTGGATTAGGTTGGAGAGGAAACTCTTCAAGGCCATTACAATCAAACATTGGAGTTTGAGTTAGGGAGTGTCTAAGTCCAGTATCGTGAAAGTTATCCAGGACCCCCCTCTAACACAGGGAATAAACCCAAGGTCGCATGCAGAAAGGTAGTGGAGATAACCCCTCCAAAGCTGGACCAATCGTAGTGGAGAACACATATAGAGGGCTTGTTTTGGGATTTCGTCGATTGCATTTGCCACGGGGCTTCCTGGGTCTCGAATATGTTTGAGGTCCTCAGTTTTCTTCTGGACCACTTGCTTTCGATACCATTGACAGGTTTCAGGCTTGATACCCTACTCATTGTGGTCTACCCGACTTTCAACTGTACCCGCTTGGTGACTGTTCACGCGTTGGCAACCTAGTTGCCTATCTTTTTTAGGGACATACACAGGTGACTACGGGGGTATACCGTGGTACCTAGGATAGACATCGAGCCACACTTTGCAGAGTATACTCGGCGGGTGCTTCCATTTTTGAGTTGCACTTGCACCGGTAAGTTGCTCTAGTGTTGGTTGTTGTAACTGTTCTTCCAATTAATTTAGTGTTTGCCTGTCTTATCTTATAGGGAATTTTTTAGTGTGTGTTACTTTTGAACGTTTAGACTACCCTAGAGTGTCTTTGATCTTCTCACACAGTTGAAGATCACGAGCTCCACCGGTCACGAAGGCTTCTTGGCCTGCCGCCGGTTACACTGGAGCCACCCCCGCCACCACTAAGGTGAAAGCTAGACCAACAAGGGTCTTTTGAAGCGACCGAGTCACAAGAAATTACGCCTGACCAACATCCAGAGAAATCAATCGTTTTAGACCTTGGAGCACAAGCTTTTGGTCTGGTTGAAACCTCCACCACTGATCTTTTGGCACCCACCATCGTACTGATTTATCCTTACGAGTGCCAGATAGTGTTGCACACAGAAATGGAAACAAATGTTGTTGCTCCTTCTAGGAATTCTTCAATTCCCACTACGGTTGTCACCACAGGAAAGTTTTCACCTCCTAACCCACCGTCACCGGTCCGAGCCACCATGGTCTTGACTGCCACTACATCGTACAGTGGTCTGATCTCGTCTTTGGTGGTAGCCACAACCCCTTTCACACCAAGTGCGACAGGCCCTTCGTTCTCATACAGGATGCCTATTTGGGGTACAAGTCCTGTACTCTCCTACTCCACTTTACAGACTTCAGGTCTGGGGGTAGGGAGCTCTAACACTCCTCTGCAAGGTCACATGGGGGGCACTCCTTCTCCTTTTAATGCTTTCCCTTATGGAGGAGGTCATATACCTCCTTCATCCCCTTCACTCGGTGGCTCACATCAACAGTCCACCAGGCAACCTACACACCATAGTTTATTTGGAGTGGGGAGTCAAGGACCACCTTCGAATAATATGCTGGTAGGCTCGACACCGTTTTCTTTGATTGGAACGTTTGGTAACAATGCCTTCTCTTCAGCCACCTTCCCGACTGGGGGCAATCCCAATTTTGGACAACCTATTCCTAAGCAGGGTACTATTCCTGCATAGGGGGAAAACCTAGGAACATCTTCCGCATTATGGCCTTGGAATTCTTGGTAGGGATTCGTTCCCTCGTCCGGAATGTCGATCTGGGGTATTCTTTCCACAATCAATGGAACCCCGGACAAACTACTATGCCTATCCCCATGGGACCGACATGGGGCAACCCTTCCCAAAGTCCTTCAAATGTAATGCATGCCCAACCATCTATGTCCTATTTTGGAAATTAGCCGATGATGTCTCCACGTACGCAAAATCCATGCATTGGCCAGGGCCATGGTTTCTACCAGAATCCGGGCCAGCAGCCAAACTTTTCTTGGCAACCTGGTGCCAGTCAAACTCCAGGCCCCTTTTTCCCAGGTTATCACCAACAACTCAAACTACCTTTCCTGGCGACTTTGCACTTGCTAGATTTGACAAGGTTGTTGAATGACCCTATCTGTCACGATCCGTGTTGGCCTCCTATGCAGACGAAATTGCCTTCATACATCCCAAAGTTCGAAGCCAAGCCTAACGAAGATCCAAGAGATCATGTGACTACCTTCCATCTTTTGTCCTCATCTAACTAGTTGAAAGACGACTCCGTACAGTTGCGACTGTTTCAACGTACTCTCCATATTTGAAAAATTATCTCTCACGCTATTTCATTGCCCGATATGATTGTTGATCATTGATCTATGGAATCTAAGATCTGTGGTTTTCCGATTCCCATCACCCCTGTGTCTTCGCTATATTTTTCCATATGCCTTCATATGTGACCTTATCCTCCAAACTATCACACTTCCATAGCGATGTAGCTCTTCGCTAAATTTCTGAGACTTGGATCCTATCTGAAAATTGTTATGGTGATAACACTGCGTCCTAAGATCCAATTTCTTTGAACTCTAGTAATATTAGTGTCTTATCTACTCCTACCATGTTGTTGGGTGTAGGACCTCTTCCTGATGATACTGCTCGATTCTAATTAATTGTACTGCTACTATTTCTTTAGTTATTATTTCCTTGACTTCCTATACTGATTACAAGTGCTCTGGAAAGGTCTTCAAATGTTGTCTCAAATTCAAGTGACACACATGAGGTTGTTGTTTCGACCCAAACCTTGGTTCAGGAAGGACTTACTGGTTCTTCTATAACTAGAATAAACTATATATGTTCTTCTTCTCCTTATATATGTTGTACTTCTATGACACATATATCTGCATAATGTCTCGGGTACTCACTGTGTTTCTCTCTCTCTTCAATGACAGTTCTCGACTTCTTGTACCTTCTCCCACTGCACAGAACTCAAAATTCATCTTCTCCTTCTAATATCCCTTCCTCTTTCTCTTGCATTCTTAGTCTCCCTTTCCTTTGTCCATTTTTCCTACCCTCAAGTCATCTCCTGGAAAACAACCCCAATCCCTTTGTTAGGTGCAAAATTATTTAGTTGTCTAACTCCATCATCATAACTTCCTTGTCACATAAAAACATATTTATCTCGATAGCTAATGATTTTATGAATCTTCCTCGCGGTCCCTTAAAGAAATATCTTTCTACGATACTGTAAGCCTGGGTAGAACTTATGGAAAATTCTATTATGTAGCCTCCCAATATACTATCCAACCAAAATTCCATTGCACGGGACGTCGTGTTGTCTACTGAGTCCACTCGTATCACTAGTTTAGGAGTCCAGTTATTTAGCGCATTTGGTCTATGTCTACCAGTATTTTCCACAAATCTTTTCAACCATTCTACTAAAATATTAGGAAATTCACCGAAAAAGATCTCATGCAAGTTTGTGTACACATACCTTTGCAGCCATTGCTTATTCTTTAAGCGAGGGTTTTTATTCTCCTTCTAAGCAAATTCTTGTTCTTTTTGTTCTAGTCATTCTATTATCTCCTTCCTTGTTGGTCTCCAAAATATTCCCTCACTTCTAGCTTCTGAGTCCAGAAAACATAACCATTTGTTGGTGTGCACGCGTTGGTAGGTTCAAGACCCTAGGTTCAATTTAATTATTCCAACAAAACCCTATAGATACCGACCCTTTCGGCATCACCTACAAGCAAGTGAAGTCTCACCTTAGGTATATTTATGGGGATTGCAGGAACCAAGATTTTGCAGTGGTGAGGGAAAGAAGGGAAACATGCTCTTTCATGCCTACAAGATCCTTTTGCGCACTAGATCCTAGTTAACCTAAACTCGTTACTTAATTCTATATGCATATCAGTCCATATTCACTCCACTTAGTAGTTAAGCATACAATTAAGGCTATTGTGGATTAATCTATTAGAAAAATTAGCAAAGATAAACATTCATCCATAGTAAAGACATGAATTAACACAATACAAACATGAATAATCATCCAACAACACAATTATACATAGATTTACTTTGGTTCACCCCTCTTTAGGCTACGTCCACAAAAGATTTTCTTCTTTATTATATTTATGGCATTCATCTTGCGCTTTGCACTACAATGGGTGTGTGACATACAATATTCTTTTTACATTTTTAGTTTCTTTACAATGTCTACTCTTTGAACTCCTCTTTTCCTCTAGAAACCAACAACGACCCCTAACTTTGTAGATATTTTACATATTTATACTTTTTTCTCAGGGTGTTTTTCTAGCTCATAATGAGTTGTCTACCACCCATGCTCAGCTGGAAACAACTCATTATGAGATGGAAACATCTCATGCTCGCTTAGTTTTCCCAGATTTTGCGCCAAATGTTCTTTCATGTCCCCCTTCTCTTCCTCTTTCCTATCTCTTCTTTCTTAATCTTCTTGATCCTACACCTTTTCCCCGTACCTCATCTCTTCTCACTGTTCCATTCCTAAAATTGGTTTCCCAACAAGTATCTTGAACCCTTGACTTCTGACATTAAAAGTACTACAAATCTCTATCTAAAACAACATTACTCTTGCATATATGGTGCACGGTAGTTAGTAAGTAAGATACGACCTTAGATTGATAATTAAATGTACAACTCTTCGGTTTATTTCTAACACGGAAGTTAGTAAGTAAGATACGACCTCGGATTGATAATTAAATGTACAACTCTTCGATTTATTTCTAACTAATTAGAAATTAATTGAAAATTTTGTCACACCTGTTGAGAGGCTTCGATGGATGAGGAATATGATTCCCTTATCTAGAATCAAACTTGGGAGTTGGTTCCACTTCCTCCTGGTAGGAATATTCTTCAGTGTATATGGATATATTAGACTAAGATGGAAGTTGATGGACTTTTTAGCAAGTACAAATCGCATCTTGTAGCTATGAGCTTCTCACAGGTTCATGGGATTGACTACACAAAGACCTTGCACCAGTTGCAAAAATGGACTCAATCGGGCTAGTTTTAATCATTGTAACAACAATATGTTGGGAGGTTCACCACATGGAGAGTGCATTTCTTCATGGATATCTTGAGGATAAGATATATATGGATCAACCACATGGGTATATCTAATATTCTTCGTCAATAGATTAGGTTACAAACATGTTCACCACGTCCTTCATAGAGCAGCGATTCAGAGACTTGCAGGGACACTTGGGAGTGGTGGAGACTTCAAGGGAGACTTCCTAGTATTCTTATCATCATCCTATTTTGAGTGGGTGGATTTCCCATGTGGTTTTTCCTCTTTCCTCACTACATGAAGATTTTTTCTTGTACTTGAGTACCTAAAACGACATTATTTTGGTTGGGACTCAATTCTTGCATTATTTTCACCCAGTTNGGGGGGGCTGTTAGAGAATATTTTCCATTTCATTATACTTAATATATAACCTAGTTATTCTATATCTTGGTCGCATGATGCTTCTGGTCAAATTTTGACTAATTTTGACCAAGTGAGCCATAGTAGCACTCCATCCCTAGACTTAGGAAGCTAAAAATAAGGGGATGTTTGGCATTTGACCATGTGAATGAGAAGCTAAGATCGAAAAAAATAATTATGAATGTAAACCACTAATTTGAGAACAGTTCAAAGATTATTATTTTAACGGTTGTAATAGTTCAAATTCCCAATCATAGTATAGATTGAAGATTTCATAGCAAAGGGGTGACTTTTCACCTTGAGAGATTGGAATATAGTTGAGAGAGGCTTGATGCTATGTATATTATAATTTGTTGTAGTAAGGCATAATATTTTTTCATTCTAATCATTATGGCCTAATGGTTAAGAGCATGTGTTTCCTCTTAGGAGGTCACATGTTCAAATCTAGAGGGGGGTAGGGTATGTGCACCTCTATAAACTTAAACAATCAAATCACTGCATAAAGGGCATCCCTTGTCCCACAAATAAAGAGGTCTCATACATCAATTTGTTGTCTAGTTAGGCCATAACCTTAAATTAGATTATTATTATTAATAGTAGTAGTAATTATGTTATTGTATTTGCATTCACGGTTGTGAGAGTTGTGGATTTTGTTGATTAATCTGACTTGCAAATCTTGTACCCGCGTTAGTGTGCATTACCAAAAATACACATCTTCACTCCCCCATCATCACCCACCTTCATGAGGGGTGAATGTGTGAATTTTTACTGCACAATTACACACCTTCACCCCTTGACAGGTGGGTATTGGAGGATGAAGGTGTGCATTTGTGTAGTGTTAACTAGATTACTCTCTCCATCTTGCATTGCATGTAAATAAGGTGAAAATTAGAGATCATTGAAACTATGGTTTTCAATGAAACCCTCAAATTGGATTGAAAAACAACATATGTATCTCATTTTTTTGTAACTTTATCACCTTTTTACCACAAAACAAAAAATGAAATAATAATATTCGAAGATGTTAATTCTCTAAAGGAGAAGGATATCCCTTACTATACCTAGGTATTATAGATCTTGGTCACATGATGCTACTGGTCAAAATTTAACTAATTTTGACTAAGTGAGCCAAAGTAGTGCTCCATCCCTAGACTTAGGAAGCTAAAAATATGGGGATGTTTGGCATTCAACCATGCGAACGAGGAGATTAGATCGACAAACTTAATTATGAATGTAAACCACTAATTTGGGAACATTTCAGATTAGTATTTGAATGGTTGTATTAGTTCAAATTCCCAATAATAGTATAGATTGAAGATTTCATGGCAAAGGGGTGACTTTTCACCTTGTGAGATTGGGGTATAGTTGAGAGAGGCTTGATCCTTTGTATATTATAAGTTGTTGTAATAAGGCATAAGCGTTTGTCATTCTAATCATTATGGCCTAATGGTTAAGAGCATTCATTTCCTCTTAGGAGGTCACATGTTCAAATCTAGAGGGGGGTAGGGTATGTACACCTCTATAGACTTAAGAAATCAAATCATTGCATAAAGGGAATCCCTTGTCCAACAAATAAAGAGGTTTCATACATCAATTTGGTGTCTAGTTAGGTTGTGACCTTAACATTAGATTATTATTATTATTATTAATTAAGTTATTGTATTTACATTCACTGTTGTGAGTGGTGTGGCTTTTGTTGATTACTCTGACTTGCAAATATTGTACCCGTGTTAGTGTGCATTACCAAAAATGCACACCTTCATTGTAATATCCCCAATGAGAATATGCTAGGGAAATAAAGGTTTGTTTGTAATATCCAGCTGGAACAAGCTCCTAAGAACACACATAACAATCAAAACTTGGAATAATGGTGTCAATGTCTCTACTATAAAGGGAATTTGTTTATAAATTTTTTCTATTATAAAGGAAATTTGTTTATAACATAATGATTAGATCTTTGAATCCATCCTGGTATATGTTAATCATGTAGTAAAAATGTCTTCTATGGAATGATTTTTAATAAGAATATTTGACCTTTTGTCATGGTCATAATTTTGTCATGATAAAAGTTTATTTATGGTGGGATAATGTCTCTTTGGTTTGCCCAAATCTCAACCTAAAATATAAAAAAATGTATTAGAATTTTAAATTGATTGGAAACTTAATTTATTTTTTCATCTAATAAATTAAAAATAACATTTTACTAGAAAATTATACAATTTCAAGCAACTATCACATCAACAATTATGGAACTAAACCACCTTCAAATAAATATTGATCTTATAACTATATCCTATTATATATTGAATATATTCTATATCTTTCTTATTTAAATTTACCTAAAGTCTGTAGAGTGGAGTAGGAAAGGACAGAGTTCGTATCGAAGCCAGACATCTCGTATGAGAACGGAGGGTCTATCGCACTCTGGGTGAAAGGAGCAGTGATCATCATGATAGACAGAATATGACCATTGCCCGAGGTAGAGGTGGTTGAGTACCAACGACGGTTAGTTAGAAGGTGGAACACCCCCTGTAGTGACAACCGTAGAGGGAATATGAGAATTCCCTTAAGAAGTCACAGCATTTGGTTCCATTTCTACTTGTGACACTATCTGACACTCGTAAGGATAAACCTGTACGATGACGGGCATCAATATATCAGTGTTTAGAGGTTCGTACAGACCAAGAGCTTCTGCTCCAAGGTATGAAATGGTTGGTTCCTCCGGAATCAAATGTTCTTCTCTCGGAGATGGGTCGAGCACAGTTTCATGTGACCCGGTCACCTCAAAAGACCCTTGTTGGTCTAGTCTTCGACTTAGTGGTGGTGGGGGTGGCTCCAGATTGATCGGTGGTAGGCAAAGAAGCCTTCGTGACCGACATAGATTATGATCCTCCACTGTGTGAGAAGATCAATGACACACTAGGGATTTCTATTAATGTTCAAGAACCAACACGCACTAGAAAAAATTCCCTATGAGATAAGACAAGCAAATCACTAGCTAGTTGGAAGAACAATTACACCAGCCAACACTAGAGCAACTTACCGGTGCAAGTGCAAATCGAATACGAAAGCACCCTCCGGGTATACTCTGCAAAGTGTGGCCCAATGTTTGTCCTAGGTACCACGGTATACTCCCGCAATCACTTGTGTAAGTCCCTAAAATAAAGGCAACTAGGTTTCCAGCACGCGAACAGTCACCAGGCGGGTACAGTCGATAGTTGGGTGGACCACAATGAGCAGGGTATCAAGCCCGAAACCTATCAAGGGTATCGAAAGCAAGTGTTCTGGAAGACAACTGAGGACCTCGAATGGATTCGAGACCCATGAAGCTCCGTGGCAAATGCGATCAACGGAATCCCAAGATAAGCCCTTTATATGTGTTCCCCACTATGCTTGGTCTGGCTTTGGAGGGGTTATCTCTGCTACCTTTCTGCACGCGACCTCGTGTTTAGTCCCTGTGTTAGAGGGGGGTCCCGGATAACTTTTACAATACTGGACTTTTTAGCACTCCCTAGCACAAACTCTTATGTTTTTTTTTGTAGCCTTGAAGATTTTCCTCTCCAATCCTAAATCAAGGCTCTAGCCTAGACTAGTTGATGGACCCTACAAACATAAATTCTAGTTGATTTTAATTAATCATTAATTTTAGTGGTTGTCTTAAGTCAAAGGGAACGAAAATGAAACTAGTGATGTTTTTAAGAGACGAAAGAGAAGAGCATATACTGAAACTGAAAACAAACTACTTCTTCTTCACAAATTCAGATTTGCACATTTAAACTCTTTAACCAACTTTTCAAATTACCTTTTTTTTTTCTAAGATCTTTTAACAGAAAACTCAAAACAAGATTTCGCTTGACTACGAGCTACTTATTGTCCTAAGTAAACAACTAAGAACTTATGAAAGGATTATTTTTCCTGATTATTAATGCCAACAACCAACTACTTAACCAAACAAAGAAAGTGGAATCTATATATTTTTATTATGCTTCCAAAACAAGAAATTTTAAAATGTATTATTTTCTTCTTTTCTAAAGCAAAAGGGGGAAAAATAAAGACAAGACAAAACCAAGAAATGACTTATGGCCCTCCTGCGGATCGCAAGGAGTCACTGACCCAACTAGAAAAAGGTTGATTGGAAAAGACTCGCAAACTTGTCTCAAACCCTATAAAGAAAACACAAGAAATCTTTGAAAAAAGAAAAGATAAACTGAAGTCAAACCTAAGCTACAGATTGTTATAACAAAGACCAGGAATGGATTAAGAAAACCCCTGGGAAGTACAACTTCTGACAGGGAAGAGGATGACTGCCCCTTATAAAAAAAAAAATTCTCAACGTAGGCACACTACTAACACTTTAGCAGCCATCGTATGTATACAGGTTGTCCAAAGGTAGGGCATGTATGTACGCCTGGAGGCTCACTGCAGGCCACGTACACCTCTGTAACTTCTCAAAAATGAAAACTATCAATCCAACAAATCAGGCAGGGAGTATTGGTATTGAAAACCAGAATCTCTTAAAGACATAGAACTTACTTTGATAAATAAAATGCAAGGATAAATTTGATAAAGAAAAGATAATCTGAGGTTATACCTAGGCTATAGACTGCAACAACAGAGACCATAACTAGATCAAGAAAACCCCTGAGAAGGATTAGTTCTCACAGGGAAGAGAATGACTGCCTCTCCTTTAAAAAAAAAGATTTTCTAAACTCAAGCACGCTACTGACACTTCAATAGCCAACGTATGTATGCAAGCTATCCAAAGGTAGGATGTGTATGTACGCATGCATTCCCACTACAGGTCACGTACACCTCTGTAACTTCCCGAAAAAGAAAACAACAGTCAATCAATCAAAGCAGGGAGTACTGGTATAGAAGACCAAAATCCTTAAAAAACTCAGGCTCTTGCAGAAACTCAGAAAAAGGTAATCAAACCAATTTAAAATACCCAAAAAGTATTCCCAAAAAAATCCCTAGAGATCTTCCCCAGTACGGTCACCAATTCTGATGTGGGTGGGAAATTCCCTACTGACTAGAACTAAGGGTTCTGTAATGCATGCAGAAATGACCATCTAAATTCTCCTAATTTTTACTATCATCCCGACATAGACCCCACATTCATGCATAAAACACAAGGATAAAAGGATCTGGTAACTCTACCTTGAACTTCTGTGTTTGGTGTCCATCCTTTTGTGTTCGATAGCTCCTTGACTGCAAGTCTCCTCCCAAAGCCAACCTGCATTCATAAACAGACAAACAAAGAACTCCAAACATGCATCTTATATATGAATTAGTGGGTTAGAGGTTCTAATAAAATATAATCAAAACTGAATATTGAACACCTCACATGGCGGAACGACAAAAGTAATTATTTCTTATTAACCTCACAAAAGTAACTTACAATGGTGAGATCGACCACTGCTCCTCAAACCTGGTCCTAGGCTCCTCTTCAACTGTGCACCAACCGCTTCCACATATGCTTCTCCTCTTCAGTTCTCACAAAATAGTTGCAAAAGATTGGGGCAAGGGGAATACAAAAATTGGCAGAGTTTCTTTGCTCTTATTTTTCTCTCCTTAATTGGCAGAGTTTCCTCTTAGGACGTCACATGTTCAAATCTAGAGGAGGGTAGGGTATGTGCAACTCTATAAACTTAAACAATCAAATCACTACGTAAAGGGAATCCCTTGTCCCACAAATAAAGAGGTCTCATACATCAATTTGGTGTCTAGTTAGGCCATGACCTTAAAATTAGATTATTATTATTAATAGTAGTAGTAATTATGTTATTTTATTTGCATTCACTGTTGTGAGTGTTGTGGATTTTGTTGATTACTCTGACTTGCAAATATTGTACCCGCATCAGTGTGCATTACCAAAAATTCACACCTTCACTCCCCCATCATCACCCACCCTCATGAGGAGTGAATATGTGCATTTTTATCGCACAATTATACACCTTCACCCCTTAAGAGGTGGGTATTGGAGGATGAAGGTGTGCATTTGTGTAGTGTTAACTAGATTACTCTCTCCATCTTGCATTGCATGTAAATAAGGTGAAAATTAGAGATCATTGAAACTATGGTTTTCAATGAAACCCTCAAATTGGATTGAAAAACAACATATGTATCTCATTTTTTTTGTAACTTTATCACTTTTTTACAACAAAACAAAAAATGAAATAATAATATTCGAAGAGGTTGATTCTCTAAAGGAGAAGGATATCCCTTACTATACCTAGGTATTGTAGATCTTGGTCACATGATGCTACTGGTCAAAATTTAACTAATTTTGACCAAGTGAGCCAAAGTAGTGCTCCATCCCTAGACTTAGGAAGCTAAAAATATGGGGATGTTTGCCATTCAACCATGCGAACAAGAAGCTCAGATCGAAAAACTTAATTATGAATGTAAACCACTAATTGGGGAACATTTCAGAGTAGTATTTGAATGGTTGTAATAGTTCAAAGATTAGTATTTGAATGGTTGTAATAGTTCAAATTCCCAATAATAGTATAGATTGAAGATTTCATAGCAAAGGGGTGACTTTTCACCTTGTGAGATTGGGGTATAGTTGAGAGAGGCTTGATCCTCTTATTATAAGTTGTTGTAATAAGGCATAAGAGTTTGTCATTCTAATCATTATGGCCTAATGGTTAAGAGCATGCATTTCCTCTTAGGAGGTCACATGTTCAAATCTAGAGGGGGTTAGGGTATGTACACCTCTATAGACTTAAGAAATCAAATCATTGCATAAAGGGAATCCCTTGTCCCACAAATAAAGAGGTCTCATACATCAATTTGGTGTCTAGTTAGGTTGTGACCTTAACATTAGATTATTATTATTATTATTATTATTAATTAAGTTATTGTATTTACATTCATTGTTGTGAGTGTTGTGGCTTTTGTTGATTACTCTGACTTGCAAATCTTGTACCCGTGTTAGTGTGCATTACCAAAAATGCACACCTTCATTGTAATATCCCCAATGGGAATATGCTAGGGAAATAAAGGTTTGTTTTCCAAAAATATTGTTTATGGTTAGGTAATTCTGTCAAACACTTTGTATTCATATGTTTTATATCTTCTTTAACAGTTTGCAAGTGTTTCTCCAATAGACATTTCGTCAAACAAATTACATATGACATAAGCATAAGAAATAAGAGACAATGATGCCATTTTATTATGAGTGATGAACAACAATACAATATACTCCCACACAAATAACTAATGGCTGCTCTCCAGCTGGAACAAGCTCCTAAGAACACACATGACAATCAAAACTTGGAATAATGGTGTCAATGTCTCTACTATAAAGGGATATTGTTTATAAATGTTTTCTATTAGAAAGGGAATTTGTTTATAACATAGTGATTAGATCTTTGATTCCATCCTGGTATATGTTAATCATGTAGTAAAAAGGTCTTCTTTGGAATGCAATTTTTAATAAGAATATTTGACCTTTTGTCATGGTCAAAATTTTATCATGATCAAAGTTTCTTTATGGTGGGATAATGTCTTCGTGGTTTGCCCAAATCTCAACCTAAAATATCAAAAAATGTATTAGAATTTTAAATTGATTGGAAACTTAATTTCTTTTTTCATCTAATAAATTAAAAATAACATTTTACTAAAAAATTAGACGATTTCAAACAACTATCACATCAACAATTATGGAACTAAACCACCTTCAAATAAATCTTGATTTTATAACTATAATACTATTATATATAAAAGATAGTCATAGTCATTTTGGTGCTTTTTCCAGGGATATTTGCCCAAAATCCGGTGAGAAATTATTGGATCTACATAATTGAGCGGTTAATACTGTATAATCTGAGTTCCCCAAGGGTTTTTTAGCACGTTGAATCTAGTTTTGCATTCATAAATACAATTTAAATAACATGAAATTGTGTTTTCGTGCAAATTTATGTCGCTTGATTTCGATGAAAAAAGCCAAAACATAGACAATTAGACAACACCTAAAAGATATATTATACAAAACATAACATGAATCATACAATTGTCTCTTCTCTATTACATTTTCTATTTTTGTTTTTTCCCTGGGAAAAAACATTATCTTGCTATTATTAAAATCAAAGATAATATGTCTCATACAGACTTAGTCCCTGTAACTAGAACTTAAACAGTTTGTTGCCAAAACATACAAGGCAGATAAGTTCCAAAAATTCAAAAAGAAAAAACATCTTCCTACATATATACAAAGACACTAAATACATATTGACATAAACTGTTTTCAACCTAAAAAAACTTCTATCTACCCTGAAGAAAAGTAATAACCATCTGAAAAAGAGACTAAAAGCTAGTCAAAAGGAATAGTAACAGTTCTAAACAACACCCCATTTTTCCAAATTTGATAATATAAAATGTCAAATGGAAGGTCCACAACCTTTTTAGATAATTTTTCTGCAACTGAATTATGAACCCTGTAAATATGGGAGAAGGAAATGTAGACAAACTCTTCCTTGAGACACATGATTCTCCCTTTCCACTGATCAAGAGCTAGCACCTGTAAATTAACCATTCATGATGTCCAACTTGTAATAACTTTAGAATCCCCCAATACTTGAAGATTGTCCAATTTGAGCTTTCTAGCAAGCCATAGCAAACCCCAGAGAGCAATAATCTCAACTTTTGTACTTGTTCCTTTCCCTCCTCCAAAGTATACATGCATTGAAAAGTGTTGTGAAAAATTTAGTACAAAACCTGCTCCATAAAAACCATTAGCAGTTGCACCATCAAAGAAACCTATAAACATATTCTCAAATAAATTAGGCAGAGAATAGCAAACAACTTTGTCATCAAACGAGAATTTATCCTTGTGAAATTCATAAAAATAAGCAATAATTCTAGAACTGACAACATATGCATCCAAACATTTTCCTTCGAAGAGGGCCAAATTACGTGCTATCCAAACTCCCCGCATTATAAAGATAGGCAATTCAGTCAAATAATGTCTTTCCTTCACCCAATTTTGCATACAAAGATCAATTGAACCACCTCCCCAAGTACCTGATAAATGTAATCTACCACAAACCAAGGTCCATATTCTTTTGAAGAAGGAACAATGTATAAATAAATGAACAATCGTTTCCCCCTACTTCAAACACAATTTGCATATACGAGGGCCTTGATATTCTTTTTTTTGTAGATTTTTCCACGTTAGGATTTTTTCTTTCAAATAGAACCACATAAAACATTTCAATTTCTCTGAAAGATTCCATTTCCAAAGTTTGAGGAACCAACATTTAGCTATGATCATAGAGTTCACTGATGAGATGGCCTCATAGGCCAATTTTGCAGTTACCTTCCCTTCTAATTCATTATATCCCCATAAAAGAGAATATGGTTCTGCCCAAATACCAACCAAACCAATATCATGAACACATAGTCAATAATTTTGTAAACAACCAATAAAACCAAATTCGTAATCTATCCCAAATAATTATATCTCATATTATTCAAGTAATCACATAAAGATTCCAAAAATTGTAAGAGTGCTCTCCTCCTATGAAGGAGTCCACTCCCAATATTACATTTTCTATTTATTACATAGCATTGTACATAACATTTACAGTACCATAAACATTTTAATTGATATTGCACATAGTGTGTGCAAGTGAGCATTATTATTATTTTTTTTCTAATTATTTTACGTTGTAATCCAATAACATGAAAGCAGATCTTCTGAAGTCATTAATGAGATGAGGCCAATTTCATTGTCATGATGAGGCAATCTGAATGTGATCATGAGCTTGGACTTGGACGAGTGCGGAAAGAGTGTCCATGGCAAAGCAGATAGTGAAATTTTACGAGTAAAGCATCGGATTTTTTTTACACGGAGAGGTACACTATTAGTGTGAAAGGATTGTAAGGTTGAGGGGGCCATTGCTGAAGAAGACAAGTGCGTGCCTTCCAAGGAAAGGGAGGTGGGGAGACGAGCGGAGCGGAGCGGACGGAGCGGCGGCAGTCGAGGCGGCCGGTGGCTATTGGGATGTGCTCCTCCGCCGGTCCACCACCGTCATGAATAAACGGACCCTACCGTCTTTTAACTTTACTGTTGACCTTTGAAACAACAGCGTAATTATTGTTATTAAAATAAAGTTAAGATGGCAGAAGCACAAACACTTAGAGAGAGCGCAGTCACGTGGGCCAACAGAAAATCGGACGTGGCATGCAGAAGGGTCCGTAGGAGTAACATTACAGAGTGTGTCTCCGTCATCTTGTCGTCACGTCACGTGCAGTTTCCACGTGTCGCGTTCTTCCTATCCATTTTTAATTTTTAAACGCTGCCACTGCCACCGCCGCCCCTCCCGCTGATCTCACTTTTCATTGACACGCTCTCCACCCTCCCCCACACCCTTTTCATTAAGGCAAGTCAACACGCCAATGCCAACGTAATGTGATTCCAACAACCCTACATCAAGGCTAGCAGTAACAACCCCATGGGATGCGCTACAAGCCCTTTATGGAGGGGTGGTTTAAAGTTTTATCAAAAGGTTTAAGGTTTAATCAAAATGTATTGGTGTTATCGAAAACGTTTAAGGTTGAATCAAAATGGATTGGTGTTATCTAAAAGTTTAAAGTTTAATCAAAATGTATTGGTGTTATCTAATTATTTTATGTTTTGGTTTTTTTCGTTGGAATTTGATGATTTAAATTTTTATGAAATCACAATTTTTATTGTTTAAATTGGATTTAAGGAGTTGAAAATCCTTGGAGCATCTGAATTATACAAAAAGAATCACTGAGATGCAGATCCAACAATTACTTGTTGGATTTCGGGTAAATATTGCCAGTATGCATTCATTCAAATGTGTTGTAGAGTGGTATAGGGTAGTTAATGATTTTTCTATATGAATATTATACTATAGTTTGAATGGGTTAATGGTTAAAAATGTGTGTTTTCTCCTTGTAAATGGATTTCGGGTAAATATCGCCAGTAAATATATTTGAAAGAAAGCCAAAACTTAGAACGTTAACCTACGACAAATGCATTCATTCAATGTGTTATAGAGTGGTATAGGGTAGTTAATGATTTTTCTATATGAGTATTATACTATAGTTTGAATGGGTTAATGGTTAAAAATGTGTGTTTTCTCCTTGTAAATTATAGGTAAATTATAGGTGTGAATTACATATACACATCCATAGATTAAACAATGAAATCTAAGTGAAAGGGATCCTTTGGGGTCTTATACATTAATTTGGTTTTTTATTAAGTTGTGACTTCAAAAATAGGTTATTTATATTAATATTAGTTAATAAGAGGTTTTCCGATTAAAACCAAGGAGAGTTGAAATTGGTTTTAAAACCAAGGAGAGTTGAAATTGGTTTTAGGATGTAAGTCCTTAAATTGATATAATAACCAATTTTCTCACTTCAACATGAACATTGCTAATGATGTTGATGTTATATCTTATTGAGTATGATTTTGTAATCTTTGTGATGTTACATGTCATGTTATTACAATGCAATATCTTTATCTTAACATCTTTTTATGATTTTGGTACAAAAGTAAAGAGTGGTGATATCACATCAACATAAAGACAACATTCAAATTTTATTGGGAGCAAGTGGACTATAAAGTTGTAATTTATTAAGTACATATTTTTTTTAGTCTTTATGTTTTAATTAGTGTTGAAAATTTACATTTAAAGTGAATTTTTTTTTTTTGGGGGTCAATTTTCACTTAGAGCAAATGGTCCAACTCATAGATATTACACGATAGTTAAGATATTGGTTTCATTTTCCCTTAATTTGGGGTCATTTGGTTGATAGCGATTAATACAAACGATAAACATGGATTCACTTCATGTATATGTGCAAAAATTGATGGTACTTTTTCAAATGTAGTAGTTTAGCTTATTATTAGACAATTTTGAATCTCTATTTTTTTGTTACAAATAAGTGAGGTGTATCTTACAACTTAATATTGAAGAGATTGTAACACTAGTTTCATATATAATGTTAACATTAACACATATTAGTTCATTATTATATTTTATACAATTAAAAATAAAGTAATAATAAATTTATTATAACTAAATAATAAGTATTAACAAATATTTATATACATCAATAAAATCATATCTTTATATACATCAAATTAACATTAAAAAATAAAATCATATTAATAATTATTTGGAAAAATATAAAATAAAAATAATTAAAAAATATATCACTCACTACACTTTTCCTTAAAAAAAAATCCTTCAATATACTTTTTTTTAATGTTTTTATCAACTTTTTTCCCGATGGAAGTTAACCCGTTGGGAACCCACCCCAATACTTCCCCACATAGTGGATGATATGGGAGTGGAAAGCAGCAACCCGAAGGACTCGTAGCCAGGCTTGAACTCGTGACCTCTCCCCAAACTGAAAGTATGTGCGCACGTCTTGCCATATGAACTATCCCTCGTGAAAAAAATCCCTTAATATACTTTTCCTTAATGTTTTTATCAACTTGTAATATCAATGTTGAGCTTAATAATACTGAACATCAATATATAAGATCAATATATAAGGATACTAACATAGCATAAATGCATCTTAATTCATACTTTTCATAATGTGTATATCCAATAGAATACCATGCTTTTCATAATGTATATCTAAACCTCTAGCTGAATGTACAATGCATTTTCATTTGCTCATTGTTTTGGAAAACTAGTTTAATGTACATATATTCCATGATTAGAGTGAAATAAGGTAAACTCTTATCTCAATGTTTATGAGTAATATGTAGTGATTCAATATGAACACTTGCAATTATTTATTTAAATTCTAATCTAAACCAAGTCTGATATGTCCTAAACAATGTCAAACATTTGACCATCTAGCTTGTCCAATCAAGTCAATTTATATGAGCCATTCCATGACAAATTCCAAGACACCTTTGATTATATAATTGATCGGGGATCTAACTCTGTCCCCTAATTCCAATGAGTAAAATAAGTTCATATCCCTATGACACACCTATTTTAGGTTCGAGTCACTTACAATAAATTTATACTTTGTTATACATTTAAAAGTTATATATATTCAAATTTATTGTTGAAATTTTTATTTATAAAATACATTTGATGAATAAAATATTTGTATATTAATATTTTATCTAAATTAAAATGTTAGAAACAAAATTGAAGACTAATTTAATAATTTAAATAATTAAAAAATAATATAA
>JASDQU010102580.1:371531-390802 GCA_032191745.1 Picea mariana | reverse complement strand
GGGGGGGCTGTTAGAGAATATTTTCCATTTCATTATACTTAATATATAACCTAGTTATTCTATATCTTGGTCGCATGATGCTTCTGGTCAAATTTTGACTAATTTTGACCAAGTGAGCCATAGTAGCACTCCATCCCTAGACTTAGGAAGCTAAAAATAAGGGGATGTTTGGCATTTGACCATGTGAATGAGAAGCTAAGATCGAAAAAAATAATTATGAATGTAAACCACTAATTTGAGAACAGTTCAAAGATTATTATTTTAACGGTTGTAATAGTTCAAATTCCCAATCATAGTATAGATTGAAGATTTCATAGCAAAGGGGTGACTTTTCACCTTGAGAGATTGGAATATAGTTGAGAGAGGCTTGATGCTATGTATATTATAATTTGTTGTAGTAAGGCATAATATTTTTTCATTCTAATCATTATGGCCTAATGGTTAAGAGCATGTGTTTCCTCTTAGGAGGTCACATGTTCAAATCTAGAGGGGGGTAGGGTATGTGCACCTCTATAAACTTAAACAATCAAATCACTGCATAAAGGGCATCCCTTGTCCCACAAATAAAGAGGTCTCATACATCAATTTGTTGTCTAGTTAGGCCATAACCTTAAATTAGATTATTATTATTAATAGTAGTAGTAATTATGTTATTGTATTTGCATTCACGGTTGTGAGAGTTGTGGATTTTGTTGATTAATCTGACTTGCAAATCTTGTACCCGCGTTAGTGTGCATTACCAAAAATACACATCTTCACTCCCCCATCATCACCCACCTTCATGAGGGGTGAATGTGTGAATTTTTACTGCACAATTACACACCTTCACCCCTTGACAGGTGGGTATTGGAGGATGAAGGTGTGCATTTGTGTAGTGTTAACTAGATTACTCTCTCCATCTTGCATTGCATGTAAATAAGGTGAAAATTAGAGATCATTGAAACTATGGTTTTCAATGAAACCCTCAAATTGGATTGAAAAACAACATATGTATCTCATTTTTTTGTAACTTTATCACCTTTTTACCACAAAACAAAAAATGAAATAATAATATTCGAAGATGTTAATTCTCTAAAGGAGAAGGATATCCCTTACTATACCTAGGTATTATAGATCTTGGTCACATGATGCTACTGGTCAAAATTTAACTAATTTTGACTAAGTGAGCCAAAGTAGTGCTCCATCCCTAGACTTAGGAAGCTAAAAATATGGGGATGTTTGGCATTCAACCATGCGAACGAGGAGATTAGATCGACAAACTTAATTATGAATGTAAACCACTAATTTGGGAACATTTCAGATTAGTATTTGAATGGTTGTATTAGTTCAAATTCCCAATAATAGTATAGATTGAAGATTTCATGGCAAAGGGGTGACTTTTCACCTTGTGAGATTGGGGTATAGTTGAGAGAGGCTTGATCCTTTGTATATTATAAGTTGTTGTAATAAGGCATAAGCGTTTGTCATTCTAATCATTATGGCCTAATGGTTAAGAGCATTCATTTCCTCTTAGGAGGTCACATGTTCAAATCTAGAGGGGGGTAGGGTATGTACACCTCTATAGACTTAAGAAATCAAATCATTGCATAAAGGGAATCCCTTGTCCAACAAATAAAGAGGTTTCATACATCAATTTGGTGTCTAGTTAGGTTGTGACCTTAACATTAGATTATTATTATTATTATTAATTAAGTTATTGTATTTACATTCACTGTTGTGAGTGGTGTGGCTTTTGTTGATTACTCTGACTTGCAAATATTGTACCCGTGTTAGTGTGCATTACCAAAAATGCACACCTTCATTGTAATATCCCCAATGAGAATATGCTAGGGAAATAAAGGTTTGTTTGTAATATCCAGCTGGAACAAGCTCCTAAGAACACACATAACAATCAAAACTTGGAATAATGGTGTCAATGTCTCTACTATAAAGGGAATTTGTTTATAAATTTTTTCTATTATAAAGGAAATTTGTTTATAACATAATGATTAGATCTTTGAATCCATCCTGGTATATGTTAATCATGTAGTAAAAATGTCTTCTATGGAATGATTTTTAATAAGAATATTTGACCTTTTGTCATGGTCATAATTTTGTCATGATAAAAGTTTATTTATGGTGGGATAATGTCTCTTTGGTTTGCCCAAATCTCAACCTAAAATATAAAAAAATGTATTAGAATTTTAAATTGATTGGAAACTTAATTTATTTTTTCATCTAATAAATTAAAAATAACATTTTACTAGAAAATTATACAATTTCAAGCAACTATCACATCAACAATTATGGAACTAAACCACCTTCAAATAAATATTGATCTTATAACTATATCCTATTATATATTGAATATATTCTATATCTTTCTTATTTAAATTTACCTAAAGTCTGTAGAGTGGAGTAGGAAAGGACAGAGTTCGTATCGAAGCCAGACATCTCGTATGAGAACGGAGGGTCTATCGCACTCTGGGTGAAAGGAGCAGTGATCATCATGATAGACAGAATATGACCATTGCCCGAGGTAGAGGTGGTTGAGTACCAACGACGGTTAGTTAGAAGGTGGAACACCCCCTGTAGTGACAACCGTAGAGGGAATATGAGAATTCCCTTAAGAAGTC
Source organism: Picea mariana (assembly GCA_032191745.1). Taxonomy (NCBI): domain Eukaryota; kingdom Viridiplantae; phylum Streptophyta; class Pinopsida; order Pinales; family Pinaceae; genus Picea; species Picea mariana. The sequence goes on along the minus strand of JASDQU010102580.1, from coordinate 388,187 downwards.
ACAGCATTTGGTTCCATTTCTACTTGTGACACTATCTGACACTCGTAAGGATAAACCTGTACGATGACGGGCATCAATATATCAGTGTTTAGAGGTTCGTACAGACCAAGAGCTTCTGCTCCAAGGTATGAAATGGTTGGTTCCTCCGGAATCAAATGTTCTTCTCTCGGAGATGGGTCGAGCACAGTTTCATGTGACCCGGTCACCTCAAAAGACCCTTGTTGGTCTAGTCTTCGACTTAGTGGTGGTGGGGGTGGCTCCAGATTGATCGGTGGTAGGCAAAGAAGCCTTCGTGACCGACATAGATTATGATCCTCCACTGTGTGAGAAGATCAATGACACACTAGGGATTTCTATTAATGTTCAAGAACCAACACGCACTAGAAAAAATTCCCTATGAGATAAGACAAGCAAATCACTAGCTAGTTGGAAGAACAATTACACCAGCCAACACTAGAGCAACTTACCGGTGCAAGTGCAAATCGAATACGAAAGCACCCTCCGGGTATACTCTGCAAAGTGTGGCCCAATGTTTGTCCTAGGTACCACGGTATACTCCCGCAATCACTTGTGTAAGTCCCTAAAATAAAGGCAACTAGGTTTCCAGCACGCGAACAGTCACCAGGCGGGTACAGTCGATAGTTGGGTGGACCACAATGAGCAGGGTATCAAGCCCGAAACCTATCAAGGGTATCGAAAGCAAGTGTTCTGGAAGACAACTGAGGACCTCGAATGGATTCGAGACCCATGAAGCTCCGTGGCAAATGCGATCAACGGAATCCCAAGATAAGCCCTTTATATGTGTTCCCCACTATGCTTGGTCTGGCTTTGGAGGGGTTATCTCTGCTACCTTTCTGCACGCGACCTCGTGTTTAGTCCCTGTGTTAGAGGGGGGTCCCGGATAACTTTTACAATACTGGACTTTTTAGCACTCCCTAGCACAAACTCTTATGTTTTTTTTTGTAGCCTTGAAGATTTTCCTCTCCAATCCTAAATCAAGGCTCTAGCCTAGACTAGTTGATGGACCCTACAAACATAAATTCTAGTTGATTTTAATTAATCATTAATTTTAGTGGTTGTCTTAAGTCAAAGGGAACGAAAATGAAACTAGTGATGTTTTTAAGAGACGAAAGAGAAGAGCATATACTGAAACTGAAAACAAACTACTTCTTCTTCACAAATTCAGATTTGCACATTTAAACTCTTTAACCAACTTTTCAAATTACCTTTTTTTTTTCTAAGATCTTTTAACAGAAAACTCAAAACAAGATTTCGCTTGACTACGAGCTACTTATTGTCCTAAGTAAACAACTAAGAACTTATGAAAGGATTATTTTTCCTGATTATTAATGCCAACAACCAACTACTTAACCAAACAAAGAAAGTGGAATCTATATATTTTTATTATGCTTCCAAAACAAGAAATTTTAAAATGTATTATTTTCTTCTTTTCTAAAGCAAAAGGGGGAAAAATAAAGACAAGACAAAACCAAGAAATGACTTATGGCCCTCCTGCGGATCGCAAGGAGTCACTGACCCAACTAGAAAAAGGTTGATTGGAAAAGACTCGCAAACTTGTCTCAAACCCTATAAAGAAAACACAAGAAATCTTTGAAAAAAGAAAAGATAAACTGAAGTCAAACCTAAGCTACAGATTGTTATAACAAAGACCAGGAATGGATTAAGAAAACCCCTGGGAAGTACAACTTCTGACAGGGAAGAGGATGACTGCCCCTTATAAAAAAAAAAATTCTCAACGTAGGCACACTACTAACACTTTAGCAGCCATCGTATGTATACAGGTTGTCCAAAGGTAGGGCATGTATGTACGCCTGGAGGCTCACTGCAGGCCACGTACACCTCTGTAACTTCTCAAAAATGAAAACTATCAATCCAACAAATCAGGCAGGGAGTATTGGTATTGAAAACCAGAATCTCTTAAAGACATAGAACTTACTTTGATAAATAAAATGCAAGGATAAATTTGATAAAGAAAAGATAATCTGAGGTTATACCTAGGCTATAGACTGCAACAACAGAGACCATAACTAGATCAAGAAAACCCCTGAGAAGGATTAGTTCTCACAGGGAAGAGAATGACTGCCTCTCCTTTAAAAAAAAAGATTTTCTAAACTCAAGCACGCTACTGACACTTCAATAGCCAACGTATGTATGCAAGCTATCCAAAGGTAGGATGTGTATGTACGCATGCATTCCCACTACAGGTCACGTACACCTCTGTAACTTCCCGAAAAAGAAAACAACAGTCAATCAATCAAAGCAGGGAGTACTGGTATAGAAGACCAAAATCCTTAAAAAACTCAGGCTCTTGCAGAAACTCAGAAAAAGGTAATCAAACCAATTTAAAATACCCAAAAAGTATTCCCAAAAAAATCCCTAGAGATCTTCCCCAGTACGGTCACCAATTCTGATGTGGGTGGGAAATTCCCTACTGACTAGAACTAAGGGTTCTGTAATGCATGCAGAAATGACCATCTAAATTCTCCTAATTTTTACTATCATCCCGACATAGACCCCACATTCATGCATAAAACACAAGGATAAAAGGATCTGGTAACTCTACCTTGAACTTCTGTGTTTGGTGTCCATCCTTTTGTGTTCGATAGCTCCTTGACTGCAAGTCTCCTCCCAAAGCCAACCTGCATTCATAAACAGACAAACAAAGAACTCCAAACATGCATCTTATATATGAATTAGTGGGTTAGAGGTTCTAATAAAATATAATCAAAACTGAATATTGAACACCTCACATGGCGGAACGACAAAAGTAATTATTTCTTATTAACCTCACAAAAGTAACTTACAATGGTGAGATCGACCACTGCTCCTCAAACCTGGTCCTAGGCTCCTCTTCAACTGTGCACCAACCGCTTCCACATATGCTTCTCCTCTTCAGTTCTCACAAAATAGTTGCAAAAGATTGGGGCAAGGGGAATACAAAAATTGGCAGAGTTTCTTTGCTCTTATTTTTCTCTCCTTAATTGGCAGAGTTTCCTCTTAGGACGTCACATGTTCAAATCTAGAGGAGGGTAGGGTATGTGCAACTCTATAAACTTAAACAATCAAATCACTACGTAAAGGGAATCCCTTGTCCCACAAATAAAGAGGTCTCATACATCAATTTGGTGTCTAGTTAGGCCATGACCTTAAAATTAGATTATTATTATTAATAGTAGTAGTAATTATGTTATTTTATTTGCATTCACTGTTGTGAGTGTTGTGGATTTTGTTGATTACTCTGACTTGCAAATATTGTACCCGCATCAGTGTGCATTACCAAAAATTCACACCTTCACTCCCCCATCATCACCCACCCTCATGAGGAGTGAATATGTGCATTTTTATCGCACAATTATACACCTTCACCCCTTAAGAGGTGGGTATTGGAGGATGAAGGTGTGCATTTGTGTAGTGTTAACTAGATTACTCTCTCCATCTTGCATTGCATGTAAATAAGGTGAAAATTAGAGATCATTGAAACTATGGTTTTCAATGAAACCCTCAAATTGGATTGAAAAACAACATATGTATCTCATTTTTTTTGTAACTTTATCACTTTTTTACAACAAAACAAAAAATGAAATAATAATATTCGAAGAGGTTGATTCTCTAAAGGAGAAGGATATCCCTTACTATACCTAGGTATTGTAGATCTTGGTCACATGATGCTACTGGTCAAAATTTAACTAATTTTGACCAAGTGAGCCAAAGTAGTGCTCCATCCCTAGACTTAGGAAGCTAAAAATATGGGGATGTTTGCCATTCAACCATGCGAACAAGAAGCTCAGATCGAAAAACTTAATTATGAATGTAAACCACTAATTGGGGAACATTTCAGAGTAGTATTTGAATGGTTGTAATAGTTCAAAGATTAGTATTTGAATGGTTGTAATAGTTCAAATTCCCAATAATAGTATAGATTGAAGATTTCATAGCAAAGGGGTGACTTTTCACCTTGTGAGATTGGGGTATAGTTGAGAGAGGCTTGATCCTCTTATTATAAGTTGTTGTAATAAGGCATAAGAGTTTGTCATTCTAATCATTATGGCCTAATGGTTAAGAGCATGCATTTCCTCTTAGGAGGTCACATGTTCAAATCTAGAGGGGGTTAGGGTATGTACACCTCTATAGACTTAAGAAATCAAATCATTGCATAAAGGGAATCCCTTGTCCCACAAATAAAGAGGTCTCATACATCAATTTGGTGTCTAGTTAGGTTGTGACCTTAACATTAGATTATTATTATTATTATTATTATTAATTAAGTTATTGTATTTACATTCATTGTTGTGAGTGTTGTGGCTTTTGTTGATTACTCTGACTTGCAAATCTTGTACCCGTGTTAGTGTGCATTACCAAAAATGCACACCTTCATTGTAATATCCCCAATGGGAATATGCTAGGGAAATAAAGGTTTGTTTTCCAAAAATATTGTTTATGGTTAGGTAATTCTGTCAAACACTTTGTATTCATATGTTTTATATCTTCTTTAACAGTTTGCAAGTGTTTCTCCAATAGACATTTCGTCAAACAAATTACATATGACATAAGCATAAGAAATAAGAGACAATGATGCCATTTTATTATGAGTGATGAACAACAATACAATATACTCCCACACAAATAACTAATGGCTGCTCTCCAGCTGGAACAAGCTCCTAAGAACACACATGACAATCAAAACTTGGAATAATGGTGTCAATGTCTCTACTATAAAGGGATATTGTTTATAAATGTTTTCTATTAGAAAGGGAATTTGTTTATAACATAGTGATTAGATCTTTGATTCCATCCTGGTATATGTTAATCATGTAGTAAAAAGGTCTTCTTTGGAATGCAATTTTTAATAAGAATATTTGACCTTTTGTCATGGTCAAAATTTTATCATGATCAAAGTTTCTTTATGGTGGGATAATGTCTTCGTGGTTTGCCCAAATCTCAACCTAAAATATCAAAAAATGTATTAGAATTTTAAATTGATTGGAAACTTAATTTCTTTTTTCATCTAATAAATTAAAAATAACATTTTACTAAAAAATTAGACGATTTCAAACAACTATCACATCAACAATTATGGAACTAAACCACCTTCAAATAAATCTTGATTTTATAACTATAATACTATTATATATAAAAGATAGTCATAGTCATTTTGGTGCTTTTTCCAGGGATATTTGCCCAAAATCCGGTGAGAAATTATTGGATCTACATAATTGAGCGGTTAATACTGTATAATCTGAGTTCCCCAAGGGTTTTTTAGCACGTTGAATCTAGTTTTGCATTCATAAATACAATTTAAATAACATGAAATTGTGTTTTCGTGCAAATTTATGTCGCTTGATTTCGATGAAAAAAGCCAAAACATAGACAATTAGACAACACCTAAAAGATATATTATACAAAACATAACATGAATCATACAATTGTCTCTTCTCTATTACATTTTCTATTTTTGTTTTTTCCCTGGGAAAAAACATTATCTTGCTATTATTAAAATCAAAGATAATATGTCTCATACAGACTTAGTCCCTGTAACTAGAACTTAAACAGTTTGTTGCCAAAACATACAAGGCAGATAAGTTCCAAAAATTCAAAAAGAAAAAACATCTTCCTACATATATACAAAGACACTAAATACATATTGACATAAACTGTTTTCAACCTAAAAAAACTTCTATCTACCCTGAAGAAAAGTAATAACCATCTGAAAAAGAGACTAAAAGCTAGTCAAAAGGAATAGTAACAGTTCTAAACAACACCCCATTTTTCCAAATTTGATAATATAAAATGTCAAATGGAAGGTCCACAACCTTTTTAGATAATTTTTCTGCAACTGAATTATGAACCCTGTAAATATGGGAGAAGGAAATGTAGACAAACTCTTCCTTGAGACACATGATTCTCCCTTTCCACTGATCAAGAGCTAGCACCTGTAAATTAACCATTCATGATGTCCAACTTGTAATAACTTTAGAATCCCCCAATACTTGAAGATTGTCCAATTTGAGCTTTCTAGCAAGCCATAGCAAACCCCAGAGAGCAATAATCTCAACTTTTGTACTTGTTCCTTTCCCTCCTCCAAAGTATACATGCATTGAAAAGTGTTGTGAAAAATTTAGTACAAAACCTGCTCCATAAAAACCATTAGCAGTTGCACCATCAAAGAAACCTATAAACATATTCTCAAATAAATTAGGCAGAGAATAGCAAACAACTTTGTCATCAAACGAGAATTTATCCTTGTGAAATTCATAAAAATAAGCAATAATTCTAGAACTGACAACATATGCATCCAAACATTTTCCTTCGAAGAGGGCCAAATTACGTGCTATCCAAACTCCCCGCATTATAAAGATAGGCAATTCAGTCAAATAATGTCTTTCCTTCACCCAATTTTGCATACAAAGATCAATTGAACCACCTCCCCAAGTACCTGATAAATGTAATCTACCACAAACCAAGGTCCATATTCTTTTGAAGAAGGAACAATGTATAAATAAATGAACAATCGTTTCCCCCTACTTCAAACACAATTTGCATATACGAGGGCCTTGATATTCTTTTTTTTGTAGATTTTTCCACGTTAGGATTTTTTCTTTCAAATAGAACCACATAAAACATTTCAATTTCTCTGAAAGATTCCATTTCCAAAGTTTGAGGAACCAACATTTAGCTATGATCATAGAGTTCACTGATGAGATGGCCTCATAGGCCAATTTTGCAGTTACCTTCCCTTCTAATTCATTATATCCCCATAAAAGAGAATATGGTTCTGCCCAAATACCAACCAAACCAATATCATGAACACATAGTCAATAATTTTGTAAACAACCAATAAAACCAAATTCGTAATCTATCCCAAATAATTATATCTCATATTATTCAAGTAATCACATAAAGATTCCAAAAATTGTAAGAGTGCTCTCCTCCTATGAAGGAGTCCACTCCCAATATTACATTTTCTATTTATTACATAGCATTGTACATAACATTTACAGTACCATAAACATTTTAATTGATATTGCACATAGTGTGTGCAAGTGAGCATTATTATTATTTTTTTTCTAATTATTTTACGTTGTAATCCAATAACATGAAAGCAGATCTTCTGAAGTCATTAATGAGATGAGGCCAATTTCATTGTCATGATGAGGCAATCTGAATGTGATCATGAGCTTGGACTTGGACGAGTGCGGAAAGAGTGTCCATGGCAAAGCAGATAGTGAAATTTTACGAGTAAAGCATCGGATTTTTTTTACACGGAGAGGTACACTATTAGTGTGAAAGGATTGTAAGGTTGAGGGGGCCATTGCTGAAGAAGACAAGTGCGTGCCTTCCAAGGAAAGGGAGGTGGGGAGACGAGCGGAGCGGAGCGGACGGAGCGGCGGCAGTCGAGGCGGCCGGTGGCTATTGGGATGTGCTCCTCCGCCGGTCCACCACCGTCATGAATAAACGGACCCTACCGTCTTTTAACTTTACTGTTGACCTTTGAAACAACAGCGTAATTATTGTTATTAAAATAAAGTTAAGATGGCAGAAGCACAAACACTTAGAGAGAGCGCAGTCACGTGGGCCAACAGAAAATCGGACGTGGCATGCAGAAGGGTCCGTAGGAGTAACATTACAGAGTGTGTCTCCGTCATCTTGTCGTCACGTCACGTGCAGTTTCCACGTGTCGCGTTCTTCCTATCCATTTTTAATTTTTAAACGCTGCCACTGCCACCGCCGCCCCTCCCGCTGATCTCACTTTTCATTGACACGCTCTCCACCCTCCCCCACACCCTTTTCATTAAGGCAAGTCAACACGCCAATGCCAACGTAATGTGATTCCAACAACCCTACATCAAGGCTAGCAGTAACAACCCCATGGGATGCGCTACAAGCCCTTTATGGAGGGGTGGTTTAAAGTTTTATCAAAAGGTTTAAGGTTTAATCAAAATGTATTGGTGTTATCGAAAACGTTTAAGGTTGAATCAAAATGGATTGGTGTTATCTAAAAGTTTAAAGTTTAATCAAAATGTATTGGTGTTATCTAATTATTTTATGTTTTGGTTTTTTTCGTTGGAATTTGATGATTTAAATTTTTATGAAATCACAATTTTTATTGTTTAAATTGGATTTAAGGAGTTGAAAATCCTTGGAGCATCTGAATTATACAAAAAGAATCACTGAGATGCAGATCCAACAATTACTTGTTGGATTTCGGGTAAATATTGCCAGTATGCATTCATTCAAATGTGTTGTAGAGTGGTATAGGGTAGTTAATGATTTTTCTATATGAATATTATACTATAGTTTGAATGGGTTAATGGTTAAAAATGTGTGTTTTCTCCTTGTAAATGGATTTCGGGTAAATATCGCCAGTAAATATATTTGAAAGAAAGCCAAAACTTAGAACGTTAACCTACGACAAATGCATTCATTCAATGTGTTATAGAGTGGTATAGGGTAGTTAATGATTTTTCTATATGAGTATTATACTATAGTTTGAATGGGTTAATGGTTAAAAATGTGTGTTTTCTCCTTGTAAATTATAGGTAAATTATAGGTGTGAATTACATATACACATCCATAGATTAAACAATGAAATCTAAGTGAAAGGGATCCTTTGGGGTCTTATACATTAATTTGGTTTTTTATTAAGTTGTGACTTCAAAAATAGGTTATTTATATTAATATTAGTTAATAAGAGGTTTTCCGATTAAAACCAAGGAGAGTTGAAATTGGTTTTAAAACCAAGGAGAGTTGAAATTGGTTTTAGGATGTAAGTCCTTAAATTGATATAATAACCAATTTTCTCACTTCAACATGAACATTGCTAATGATGTTGATGTTATATCTTATTGAGTATGATTTTGTAATCTTTGTGATGTTACATGTCATGTTATTACAATGCAATATCTTTATCTTAACATCTTTTTATGATTTTGGTACAAAAGTAAAGAGTGGTGATATCACATCAACATAAAGACAACATTCAAATTTTATTGGGAGCAAGTGGACTATAAAGTTGTAATTTATTAAGTACATATTTTTTTTAGTCTTTATGTTTTAATTAGTGTTGAAAATTTACATTTAAAGTGAATTTTTTTTTTTTGGGGGTCAATTTTCACTTAGAGCAAATGGTCCAACTCATAGATATTACACGATAGTTAAGATATTGGTTTCATTTTCCCTTAATTTGGGGTCATTTGGTTGATAGCGATTAATACAAACGATAAACATGGATTCACTTCATGTATATGTGCAAAAATTGATGGTACTTTTTCAAATGTAGTAGTTTAGCTTATTATTAGACAATTTTGAATCTCTATTTTTTTGTTACAAATAAGTGAGGTGTATCTTACAACTTAATATTGAAGAGATTGTAACACTAGTTTCATATATAATGTTAACATTAACACATATTAGTTCATTATTATATTTTATACAATTAAAAATAAAGTAATAATAAATTTATTATAACTAAATAATAAGTATTAACAAATATTTATATACATCAATAAAATCATATCTTTATATACATCAAATTAACATTAAAAAATAAAATCATATTAATAATTATTTGGAAAAATATAAAATAAAAATAATTAAAAAATATATCACTCACTACACTTTTCCTTAAAAAAAAATCCTTCAATATACTTTTTTTTAATGTTTTTATCAACTTTTTTCCCGATGGAAGTTAACCCGTTGGGAACCCACCCCAATACTTCCCCACATAGTGGATGATATGGGAGTGGAAAGCAGCAACCCGAAGGACTCGTAGCCAGGCTTGAACTCGTGACCTCTCCCCAAACTGAAAGTATGTGCGCACGTCTTGCCATATGAACTATCCCTCGTGAAAAAAATCCCTTAATATACTTTTCCTTAATGTTTTTATCAACTTGTAATATCAATGTTGAGCTTAATAATACTGAACATCAATATATAAGATCAATATATAAGGATACTAACATAGCATAAATGCATCTTAATTCATACTTTTCATAATGTGTATATCCAATAGAATACCATGCTTTTCATAATGTATATCTAAACCTCTAGCTGAATGTACAATGCATTTTCATTTGCTCATTGTTTTGGAAAACTAGTTTAATGTACATATATTCCATGATTAGAGTGAAATAAGGTAAACTCTTATCTCAATGTTTATGAGTAATATGTAGTGATTCAATATGAACACTTGCAATTATTTATTTAAATTCTAATCTAAACCAAGTCTGATATGTCCTAAACAATGTCAAACATTTGACCATCTAGCTTGTCCAATCAAGTCAATTTATATGAGCCATTCCATGACAAATTCCAAGACACCTTTGATTATATAATTGATCGGGGATCTAACTCTGTCCCCTAATTCCAATGAGTAAAATAAGTTCATATCCCTATGACACACCTATTTTAGGTTCGAGTCACTTACAATAAATTTATACTTTGTTATACATTTAAAAGTTATATATATTCAAATTTATTGTTGAAATTTTTATTTATAAAATACATTTGATGAATAAAATATTTGTATATTAATATTTTATCTAAATTAAAATGTTAGAAACAAAATTGAAGACTAATTTAATAATTTAAATAATTAAAAAATAATATAAGGAAATTTTGATTTCTATAACATGCATAATATTGACATTTGAATTAAAATTATAATAAAAGTTAAAGATATTGATGAAATATTATGTTTTGAAATTAATTATATGGAATATTTAGTATTAAAGTTATTTATTATGATATATTTTTTTATGAGTGTTATTTATTAATGATTATTTTTATAAGTTTGATAAGTTTATTGGGGATGTTTCTATAGAGGTGAAGAAATGGAATTGAAGTTAGTGAAATGAATCACATAGGGTCAATCAATGTCGATGTTGATGTTAATGTTGTTTCCCTCCTCTTTGAATGTATAAATATTAACTTTTAACACAATTGCTAAACGAGTTTGTTTAATAAGAGACATTATCTAAAAACATGCAACCAACTAATAGTTCTGACAGTTTTTGAAAACTTAATTTGAAATGTCATCATCAAATTGAAAAAAGCCAAAACAATCAAAATCAGTCACATGGGATCCTCATAATGGTTGGCAATTCAATCTCTACATTGATATTTGAGTTATTAATTAATGTTGGTTAAATTAAGCTTGTTTTTACAATACTTTGGCTTTAGCTAAAGAGCCATAGATCCACTCTCCTAGGTGACCCACACTTAGAGTGTGCAACTAGATTTATAGTTCAAGTTTGTTCTCTATTGTTATTATAATCAAAATCATTCACATGGATATGTCATAATCATTATCTTATAATACGATTTGTAAAGTGAATAAAATTTAAACAAAGTATTTTGTTATAAAATAATTCATAGAATTATAAAATAATCCCTGCAACTAAAACATATAAGTCAATGTTTGTTATCCACAACCACATTTAAAGTATGCTCATGGAAACTATCACTAGAGTTTACTATCTAATATTTTCCAATATCACATGGGAAACTCCTAAAACTTATTTAGTTATTTATTTTTATATGGATGTGTTTGCACCATTCTTTGAATTATTTTGGTGATTCTGAATAAGTTAGGATATGTTACAACAAATGCATAGAATGGGAAACTCCTAAAACTTATTTAGTTATTTATTTCTATATGGATGTGTTGGCACCATTCTTTGAACTATTTTGGTGATTTTGAATAAGTTAGGATATGTTACAACAAATGCATAGAATTAATAATTGTACTATAATGTGTATAAGCAACACCTACTTCAACAATGCACACATGTTATATCCATTAAATGCATATAATTTGATGTTTACATGTGAGCTTGTTAATGAATGCTAGTTGTCCTTTGTGAATGCCTTATAATTGTCTTAATGGCCTATAAATATGTGAGCTAACATGTTATTCAAAGAATTTTGGGGGATTTTGGAGGGTTTAAGGACTTGTAGAAAGAACATATGGTCTAGTTGACGTTAGGGTTGGATACTACTCATGTGCTTTTAAGTATGTTTTTTTTGATTGATATAATGAGGATTTGTGTCCTTTAGGGTGCTTGAGACTTTTAATCTATATGAATAAAGTTAATATGAAAATTGTTGTTGAGATTTCAATCTTATTGATATGATGTTTATGTTTTTATAGGAATAGATTCATGGTTTATGTCTATGTTATATTTTTTTTGTGAATGTATGGATGAATGATATTTTCTTGCATGTTATTTTTCATCCATGTATATTCATTTAAGACAAATAATCAAAAAAACTTCATGTGAGACCTTCTATTAATACAAAATTACAAACTATAGGTTCAACAACAAAGAAATAATAAAATCCCAAGAATATTGGCATTTTCAATATATTGAAGAGTAAAATAGCATTCAAAGCATCATTCAGAAGTTGCAAAAACAAAGATACACAATAAGAAAAAAGAAACATGCCATGATAATTCATAAGAAACACTCATTAATTCAAAACAAGAATGTAATATTCACTATGATCATGATGGAGACATATACTTCAACATTGAAAATTGGAGGAGGAACCACAAAAACATCCAATTATTTTAGTGCATCATCAACATACAACCATTTTCATGGTCTCATAATGATAATTGTCAACTTTCCATTGATAAGGAGCTCTAACCAGTTGTTCCATTTATATTTGATTCATATCTCATTCTACCTAAACCAATCCTTTTACATTTGAATTACATGCAGTGTAAACATAACTTTAATGTGTAGTCCAAATGAACATGCATTATCACTACAAGAAATGTTAACATGTACATAATCAAAATTACAGACATCCACACCTTTCTTATCCAAAAGATTGAATATGGCAATACCTTAAAAACTGTTACTATTTTTATTAAACATCTATGTGAATCTCGAATCTTCATATTAATAACAATAAAATGATTCATTTAAGAAACAAATTCCATTAACATATAATTAATATTTCATAGTTATTTTCATAAAAGTAAAAGCCACAAATTCAATATTATTTAAATTTAAATGTGTTTGTAATAAGAATTCAATATTATTTAAATTTAAATGTGTTTGTAATAAGAGTAGTAAGTCTTCTTATCCAGTATCAAGCACATGAATGCCACAATACTTGTTTATTTAGTTTTAGATGCACATGGATGCCATAATACTTGTTTATTTGGTTTTACATAATCATCTCAGTGATACATAGATTTAAGTGTGTTTGCTTTAAAAATATTAAAAGACCTTGATGCTTGGTGTTAAGCACATGGGTGTCACAATACTTGTTTATTTAATTTAAGATGGTCATTTGGAATGTTGTTAATAATATATCACTTAAGACTAAGTCAATAGAGCTATAAGATGATCTAAATTTAAAATATGAAAGCATAAATGAATTTTTTATGCATTAATTTTATAATTTGTTTTAAAATAATGAAATTTTCATGATTGGAGTTAGTATTCTTTGCAATGAGTTAGACATTTTGAGAAGCCAAAAAAAACTAAAACCAAATGATTGATTACATAGAATGAAACTGTAAATTAATTTTTTGGTAGACATATTAATCATTTTCAAATGAAGAAAGGTTTATAATAGTCTCATTGGAATGATTTATATGTGGGGATTCACATTTATATATAACTTTGAAGCATAAGCTGATTTGAAGTTAATATATTTCATATTTTTCATAAAAGTTATGTTAAAATATTTATTTTGTTTTGAAATGATATTAAATTGAAAATATAAAGAAAGGATTATTTTAGTTTTATGAAGGAATTTTCCATGTTCTATTCTTTTAAGTGAAGAAAATCTCAATCAATTACAATTTTATTAAATATATTTATTAATAAAATATTTATAAATTAGAAAGATTAATTTAATATAATATAATTAAATAAAAAATTCTAATAATTTTTTTAGTAATATAATATATATTAGTAAATTTAATTAAAAATATATATATTGTATTACATATTAATCTAAAATAATGTAAATTTTTTGGTATTAAAAATTTTTAGTTGTTTACATTGAAGATGGATGAGTTAGGGATTTCATTGTCTTACTTTGTTGAATTATTTATATTTTTGAAAATTGCAAACACTTTGTTGTTAAATTCTGTATATGTTCTCATGAGAGATAATTTGTTGCAACTTGAAATTTAGATGTTGATTTTATTTGAAGTTTTTAAGAACATTTTTCATTATTATTTTTTATATTGGTTTTGTAAAAAATAAAAGACATTAGTTTGAAGTCATCAATAACATTTTCATAAATTATATTTTTTTTTGTATAATACAATAAATGAACAAATTTTATTTTTGTTGTGAAATTAGTTTTAATTTATTTATTTAAAAAAAAAAATTATGGCCTAAATTATTGTCAAGAAAACATACAATTTTCTATTAAATTTGAATGAGAATTTCCACCATTAAAAAAGTTTGCCCACTTATTAACTTAGTCCAATCTCTTATATCAATGTAATATCTCTACATATAGTATAAATGACAAATGAAATAGGATAAAAAATCATTTAAATACATGTATTTATTTGGCAAATGAAGTAGGATAAAATGAAGAACTTTTTAGAATATGCTTATAGGAATGCACCAATATCTCTTTTAAACATTTTATCACTAAAAAATATAATTTTTTTATTAAATTTGAAGAAAAATTTCCACTATAAAGAAAATGAATTTACCCACTTATTAACTTACTCATAATTTTTTTATTAAATTTGAAGAAAAATTTCCACTATAAAGAAAATGAATTTACCTACTTATTAACTTACTCCAATATCTTATATCAATGTAGTATTTCTATATAGTATTGGACAAACTTACTCCAATATCTTATAGTAATATCTCTACATAGTATTTGACAAATGAAATAAGATAAAAAACCTATTAAATATATGTACTTAGTTTGACAAATGAAGTAGGATAAAAAATAGACTTTTTAGAATATGCTTATGGGAATGCACCTTCTCCAATGTTTTGGGGTGATAAAGTTTAAATAAATATAATAATTAATAAAAAAAATTAAATTTGAAAAATTATCCAAAACCTATTAAATACATGTACTTAGTGTGGCAATTGAAGTAGGATAAAAATTAGACTTTTTAGAATATGCTTATGGAAATGCACCTTCTCCAATGTTTTGGGGTGATAAAGTTTAAATAAATATAATAATTAATAAAAAAAAAAATTGAAAAATTATCCAAAACCTATTAAATACATGTACTTAGTGTGGCAATTGAAGTAGGATAAAAATTAGACTTTTTAGAATATGCTTATGGGAATGCACCTTCTCCAATGTTTTGGGGTGATAAAGTTTAAATAAATATAATATTTAATAAAAAAATTAAATTTGAAAAATTATATAGTTTAAATGAATATAATAGTTAATAGTCAATAAAAAAATTCACAAATTTAAATTTGAAATACATTATCTCATCTGCTCCTTTGAGAAATTACAATATATATTTGAGATGTGGTTGGGAAAACGAAGAAGGCTGTGGGTGCCGGCCCTAAAGCTCCGCCAGAAATAAAGAAATGGCTGACAAAGAGGTCCAACTAAAAACAAAACGGCGATGAGGAGAGCCCGGTTTAGGCGGGACAATAAGACGTACTTGGCAGTCGGGCAGGCGGTAAGGCATGGGAGATCTGGGCAGGGCAGGGCAGGGCAGCGGGTGAGTTCCAACTTCCGAAGCGAACGATTAAGCAAGAAAGCAAACGGGGGGAGGGGGAACGAGAAAAGGAAAGCCAATGGGTGGTTTTAAATGAGAGTTGCAGGGTGTGGCAGCGGAGGTCGAGGCCAAAGGTGTCCTGAGAGAAACGCTTGGCACTCCTCGTCGATATTGGAGGGACAGACGGACGATCACGTCCCTGCCAAAGGACTGTTCTTTTCGCTTCTTCTTGGACAGGGTGTTTGACTCCTCCAAGAATATGACGAGGGCCCCATCTCTCGTACTTCCTTCCTGTTTTCTCGAGATTCGGGTCCCGTCCACGAGCCTCCCCACTGACCTGACCCGACCTGGTTTATTCTTCTTCGCTAAACTCTAATTTTTTACGCCATACACTTTAACTGCACTGCGCACGTATGTTTTTCCCATTTACCGTCCCCATTCGTACGGTCCAAGGGTTTTACCAACCAGACCGCCTCCAGCCACACACAGACAAATTTGATGGTATTGTTATTATTATCCTCAGATCCTCCTCAAAAGACCTTCAAATAAATACTCAGAACCTGAGCCCGCTTTCCATACCACAAGTTAAAAATGGTACCACAAAACAAAGTTAAAAATGGTACAAAAAATATATGTCAATGGGATGGATCTTCATCTCAGTTATTATAGTTTTTGGATACTTCTGCCTTTCAAGTACCTTTCATATTTAATTTGTCCAAAAAGATCAAATGTCACCTCCCATCATATCAACACGACATCCTCGAGTCAATCATGCGCATCGTCTTATCCCATGGAACGAGAGAATGATTTATGAATTTTTTTGATATTTGTTTGCTGAGCACGGCTTATTACATGGAAGTTTTCCCATGGCTTTGCTGCCAAATGATTCATCATTTCAAATCTGTTTGTACCACACTTCAATAAAATGAATGAAGTACACCTTGTTTAGGTTGCTC
>JASDQU010102580.1:340863-355991 GCA_032191745.1 Picea mariana | reverse complement strand
GGAATTGAATTTTCCTCTATATTTGGATCATTACGACTCCTACAACCTCATATTGTTGGGTATGTGTTATATTCTTTGCATATGTGTGTGTGGGCACGTCAGATTCGACAACTGCGTCTGATGATCCCTCTTGTAGTGATATTTGTGGCGTGTGCGTTGGGTTCTTCCTACAGGGGTCGCAGGGGGGGCTAGGTATGCCACCCCCTAGTTACACACAACATTCAAGGCAGTGCCCCAAATTTTTTTGGGGTGGTTTTTTCTATTTTAGCGGTTTTCTAAATTAATCCCGGATTAAGGGATTAGGGTTTTGGTATCTACGGAATACCTAAAAACATTGTATATATTGTATGGTGAATGATGAAATTCGATATAATGAATATAAGAGAGGTTTTCCCTAGTTGAGGGTTTCTGGTATAAATATTTGTGTACTATGTGTATGAGCCATTGATTAATTTTTGTTTTTCTTAAGAATCTATATGCGGTATCAAATCTCATTTTTGGCTTTAGAGGGACGCCTTTGTTGTTGAGGGTTTGGCTCGGTCTTGATAGATCAAGTTTATATTGGGTCTGTGATAAACCTGGGTTTAGTGGGAGCTTTTGCAGTGGTTATTCAAGTGTAGAAAGAGGAATGGTGAACTTCTCTAGAATCGAAATAGAGAAGTTAAACGGCAAAAAATTTGAGCTATGGAAGCTGAAGATGGAGGACCTTCTTGTAGAAAAATAACAATGGATTGTTGTGGATCCTGGTACACAACCTACTGGTACGCAGTCTACTAGAACATAAACGACTGGTACACAACCTACTAGTACACAAACTACTAGTACACCACCTACTAGTACAGATTCTACTGGAACACAAATGACTAGTACACAACCTACTAGTACACAAACTACTAGTACACAAACTACTAGTACACCACCTACTAGTATGTCGAAGGAATATTGGGAGAAGTTGGACATAAGAGTGAGTACTATTCGACTCTGCCTGGTAGAGTCAGTGTTGTTGAATCTCTCAAGAGAATATACAACCAAGGAACTATGGGATAAGTTAGGGAATTTGTATCAATCAAAGTCCCTGGTAAACAAGTTGTTTCTTCAAAAGAATTTGTATCATATTAGGATGGAAGATGGAGATTATGTGAAAAAACATCTAATTTCCTTTAATACTCTGGTAAGTCAACTCGTATATGTTAATATTACGATTGCAGAAGAAGATAAGTGTATTACTTTGTTATGTTCTTTTCCAGACTCTTGGGATAATCTGTTTGTAGAAATTAGTAGTACCACTCAATCTACATTGAAGTATGAGGATGTAGTTTCATCCTTGTTATCTAAAGAGATGAGGAAGAAAATCATGGATGGTCATAGTACATATACTTTATTTGTAAGAGGTCATACCCAAGACAGGAATCCTGGTAAGTCTTCGGGGGGGAGATCTAAATCTACAGGTAGATTTAAGTCTCTAGGAAAATATTTGAGGAAATGCTAGAAGTGTGGTAAAACAGGGAATTATAAGAAAGATTCCTAGTCTAATAAGATTGAAAAACCAAAGGGATATGATAGTACCTCTTCCACAGAGGCGAAAACCTCCACTGAAGAATAAGGTGATATTTACCTGGCATCTACAGGCACACATGCAGACCATGATGTATGGTTGATCGACTCAGGTGCATCATACGATATGACTCCTCACACGGAGTGGTTCTCTGAATATGAAAAATATTATGGTGGTGATGTATTCCTAGGAGATGACACGACAACAAAAATCATGGGATGTGGAAGGGTTAATTTGCTTCTAAAATATGGAAGGATTAGAACTCTCCCTAGGGTTTTTCACATTCCAAAACTAGCTAGGAGCCTAATATTTGTAAGAAAGTTGGATGATGCAGGAGTGGATACTATATTTGGAAAGGGCACTTGCAAGATGGTATGAGGAGCAATGGTGTTGATGAGGGGAGTTCGATGTGGAACTCTACAGAAGTTATTGGGAAGCACTTATACTAATGGGTGAGCATAGAAATGAAGGAGACAAGACCAATATTGTCCCAGAAAAGAAGACCATGTTGTGGCATCAGAGACTGGGGCATATTGGAGAAAAGGGCCTTCGAACACTACACGGTAAAGGTATGGTTGAAGGTATGCACTCTAGATTTTGATTTTTGTGAACATTGCATATATGGTAAACAAAGAGTAAGATTCCCATCTGGTGCTACAAGAACAAAGGGGATCTTAGAGTTGATACACAGCGATGTGTTTGGACCTGTTCCTGTTCCATCCCTAGGTAAATATGTGCATTATGTTTCATTCATAGATGATTTCTCAAGGAACACATGGATTCATTTTCTTAGAAATAAATATGAGTTATTTGATAAATTTAAAGATTTTAAGGCTTTGGTAGAAAATCAGACAAAGAAGAAAATAAAGGTATTGAGAACAGATAATGATGGAGAATTTTGAGGAAATGAATTCAAAGAATTTGGTAAGAAGTGTGGTATAACAAGGCAGATGACTACTCCATACACTTCTCAACATAATGGAGTTGTAGAAAGGATGAATAAGACACTGATGGAAAAATCAAGGAGCATGCTCAGCGGTGCCGAGTTAGGATAGGAATTATGGCCATAGGTAGTGGGTACAACATGTTACGTGGTCAATCGATCACCTTCATCTGTGTTGGATGATAAAACTCCACATGAGGTATGGTATGGAAAGAAACCCTCTCTTCAACATCTTAGAGTGTTTGGTTGTGATTCTTATGTACATGTTCCAAAGGAAAATAAGAGTAAGCTGGATAAAAAGGCTGAAAAGTGTATCTTTATTGGTTATAAAGATGGTGTGAAAGCTTATAAGCTTTGGAACCCATAAACCAAGAAGACTGTTTACAGTCGAGATGTTGTTTTCAGAGAGTTAAAAGATGTGTCCAAACAGGAATTCCTACCAACACAAGACGAATCTGAAAAAATAGAGCTTGAGTTGGATGATGAAAAATATGAATCATCTGAAGAAGAGGAAGCACAAGAAGAAGAAGAACCTCATACCCCAATATTGAGGAGATCAGTGAGAGATAGAAGGCAACCAAAAAGGTATAGTCCACCTGATTTTCGTTCCAATTTTTCTTTATTTATTACTGATGATGATCCCAGAATTGTCAGGGAAGTAGTGAATTTAGAGGATAGTAAACCCTGGAAGAAGGTCATGGTTGAAGAAATGGATTCCTTGCATAAGAATGAGGCATAGGATATAGTTGAGTTGCCAGCTGGAAGAAAATCTGTTGGTAGCAAATGGTTGTTTAAGAAGAATTTTACTGCACAAGGTAAATTGGAGAAATACAAAGCTCGGTTATGTGACATCCCCCAAAAATAAATATTTTTATTTTTTGTGTGCTGGAAATTTATTTCCGTTTTTGGCAAATTCGAATCTGGAAATTTTTTTCCATTTATGGCAATTTCGATTTTCGAATTTAATAATTGTATTTAATTATTGTGACTGTTGGGTAGAGATCTATTTGGACTCAACTAACTATTTGACTATGACACTTGTATCACAACAAAATATTTATATTAACTACAAGAGGACAAATGGAACAACCATGTTAAAAATCAATTGACCATGACTCCATGAGTGGGGAGCAAGTTGGAACTGCCTCTGGGATGATGATTATAAGTGGAAAATCAGATATTTGGCCACTGGCAGCCCCTAAAAATCAGGGATTAAGAAAGTTGCGAAAATCCCCAAAGGAGGGAAAAGACCTGGGCAAAAAAATAAAATAAAATGGATAAATAACATATGCGAGGAGGCAAGATGCTACCAAGTATGCCGGAAAAGGATTCCTGAGCCCTCTTGCTATTATGAACACTGCGGATTGAGTGTGAGGCAAGATGAGCTTGTTGAAACAGAATTTTCTTGCTGTTATGAACACTGTTGAGTAAGTGTGAGGCAAGACGAGAACTATTGGAATTGAAGGACATTGCTGAGGAGGAGTTTCCAAGATTGCCGTCATGGATTCATGGTCAGGCTAGGGGGTGAATCAAGCAAGTAACTTTGGCTGCCCTATTCTACGATTGGGAGGAACGTGGTTGTTCCCTTTGTCTTCCCGCGGATTGGATTCAGATATGTTGATCTACCCCTCTCAATTATGAATGGCTATGTTTTTATTTTGATGTCTTATTAAATCCGAACTGGAATGATGTCCATTCTCTGTCTGAATGATTTTTCTAATGCATCGTATTGATTAAATTGGAATTTTAACGTTTTCCATTTTTGTTTGTTGTGGGGAATATATGTGAAGAAAATCTGTAATTATATTTCTACAAGTAAGTATGGAAAGGAGGAAATTAACGACAATGATGCAGATCCTCTCTGTAGATAAGTCCCCAGGAAACCAACCTTAGATCCATCGAAACATCATTTATAATGACCAATCCCTGATGGAATGATATTCTTAATCATGTAGTTACATAGATGCACAGATCTAGTACTATTGACATTTAATGCTTTGATTAAAAGAGGCTCTAAGTGGATATTATAGAATTTACCTTATTCAGAAAATTTTACCCTTTGTGCCCTTCTGTGCATGTAAAATTCCTAAGTCCTTAGGCCTTTGGAATTCTATGAGGTAAAGGTCTATCGTATCCTTCTACACCTTCAGTTTTCCTAGAAAATGAAAATCAAGAATACCCGCAAAGGATAAAGAGAAGGGAGTGATGAAAATAGTGTAAAGAGTTACAGTAGAAGTAGAGTACTCTATTCCTTTGCATTTTGATTGAATGATTACCTTAATTCTTTTCAACAAAAAAACTTAGTCCAACTTTCTTTTTGCCTTTTGGAGGTTCGTGTATATTTATGTATGGATTCTGAACTCGCGAAGTTCCAAACCCCGAAACCCCGAAGCTTCCACTTTTCGCATTTCGGAAGTTGGTTACATAAGAGGTTTGGGGCACTTGAACTCACGAAGTTCTGAACCGAAACCCCGAAATGCAGGTCCCACCTTCCTATCTTTTTCGCAATTCAGAAGTGGTTGTATGTGGGATGTTGACTTCTGAAACCCCGAAACTTTGAATCCCGAAATCCTGAAGTGTTGGTCCCACATGCTTTCACCTTTCGGAATTCAGGAATTGTTGTGCGTTGTTGTTTGGCATTTGAAACCCCGAAACCCCGAATCCTGAAATCCCAAAGTGTTGGTTCCATACCCTTTTCACCTTTTGAAATTTGAGAATTGTCGTGCACTATTGTTTGGTTTTTTTGAAACCCCAAAATCCCGAAATGTCAGTTCCTTTCTTTTTCGCAATTCAGGAATCGTTGTATGTTGGTTGTTTGGCTATGAAGTCCCGAACCCTGAAATTATGAAATGTGGGTCTCACCCTTCCTTTTCTCTTTTCGAAAGTTTATTTATGTTGTTGTTTGGGGCACTTGAACTCACGAAGTTCCGAATGCTGAAACCCTGAAGCACTAGTCTGACCTTCTCTCTTTTCACATTTCGGAGGTTTGTTACATGAGATGTTGGGGCACTATAACTCGTGAAGTCCCGAACCCTGAAAATCTAAAGCGTTGATTCCACTTACCTTTTTCGCGATTTCGGGAGTTGTAGTGTGTGGATGTTGGACTTTGCACTCGCGAAATCCCGAACCCCGAAATCCCGATATGCTGGTCACCTTTTACAATTTCGGAAGTTTATATATGTTGTTGTTTGGGTACTTGAACTCACGAAGTCTCGAACCTTGAAACCCCGATGGGCTGGTCCCACTTTCCCTTTTTCCCTTTCGGAGGTTGTGCTGTGTTAATGTTTGACACTTCCAAACGTGAAATCTCGAACCCCGAAGTGTCCAGCCCACAGTCTTTCTGCATTTTTTCTTTTTTGGCAAACGTCGTGGCCCCTTTGTTTCATTTTGTTTTCGGCATTTATAATCGTCGAAACCCGATTGACCTCTGTTATGTTTCCCAAACTGTAGGAACCTAGAAGAAAACTTATTGTTATGGGAACAACTCTAATAATGTAATGAATGGACTGGTAAGAGAATGTTGGAGAGTCTTCATCCCGAATAGAGGTATGGAAGTTACAGACCATATTACGAGTCATTTTTATTGCAAACATAGGGTAATATTTGTATGTAGGGTTTTGGTCATAAAACCCCAAAGTTGTTTGTATTGTTAAGACTGTGGTAGTGTTATAGGTACTAGCAGATAAGAGAGTATTTATAATTTTCAGGATCTTAATTAAACATTGAAGTGATGAGTAAATACTCATTATATCATTGATTAGAAAACTTAAGTTGAATGGTAAGGACATTCGACGACAGTAAGGACTCTAACAAACCTTCAGACTCAAGCCTTTTAACAGAAAGCTTACTTGCTTGAGATCTCGAAACCTTTCAAGGATAAATGTACAAACAATTTTTTTTTTTATGGTGATTTTTGAGGTACATTATATATGGTATCAGAGAAAAAGTTACAACACTGGGCCTGAACAGGGCCACATTTATTGCTTAGTATATATTCTGATTTATGAAAAGCTAATAAATCTTGTGGATTACAAACAGAAAGATTTTATGTTTTATGTTGAATAATGGCAGCCCAAGAAGGTGCAAAAATCAAGGTGGAAGAGAATCTGCAACAAGGACCTCCTGGAGATCCAAGATAGAACAATGGTGGAAGCTCACCCACGGAGCTGTTGGAAATAATGAGAAACCTTATTGTTGAACTACAAGTTTTCAAGGCCGACAATGAAAAATTGAAGAAGGCATAGCAGGAACAACAAGAGATAATGAAGTCCAGCTGTGTAGTATAGTAACCAAGAAAAGTCCAAAAGATGATAACCAGGAGGAAGAGGTCAGAAAAAGGGCCTCCAAGAATTTTGGTGCGAAAACAGAAAAAGGAGACAATTCTTCTGAAGAGACACCTTCAGCTGAAGACAAAACCATACCAGACAGAAAAAGAAAACAAACAGACCACCTTGAAGGAGAATTTAAAAAGATTAAACCAGCTACTTTTGACAGAGAATCCAGGACAGGAGAAGAAGCTGAGGCATGGTTGTTGGACATCAAGAAATACTTCCAAATCTACAACTACTCCAGCAACATGAAGGTCAGAATGGCCATCTACAATCTGAAGGGGAAGGCCAACATTTGGTGGAAGGACTTGAAATTGGCCAAGGGCCTAAAGGAGAAATAGTTGGAATGGTCCGACTTTAAGAAGTATTTTAAGAAACAATACCTTTCTGAAAGCTATTATGAAAGGAAGACGAAAGAATTCTATGAGTTATGACTCATACAAATGACAATGGAGGACCATATAAATAAATTTCTGGAACTACTAAGGTTTGTACCATACATCTAGGACAATAAGGTAAAAATCCAACGATTCTTAAGTTGTTTACCTCAGTCCTACAGGGACAGAATTGAGTTTGACAACCCCAAATCCTTGAGTGAGGCATTCAGGAAAGCACAAATGTGCTATGAATAGTATAAACAATGGGTAGAGTTTCCCAAGACCTGGAAGGATAAGAAGCAAGATGGAATAAACCAGCAGAAGAAGGGATATCAGCCAGCTCCTTATCAGAATGCAACAAAAAGTTTCCCAAGCATGGATTTTCACTCCAATCATCTGAATACGCAAGGTAGCGGTAAACCGGTAAACCTTGGAACGAAGAAGTTTGGGGACAACTCCCGCGAGCCATTAAGATGTTGGGAGTGTGGAGAGTCTCATCTAAGGAGGAACTGTCCACGTTTAATTGCAGCAAACAGAACTGTTTTTCACAATTTGCAAGAAGCCTTGACAATGGGTGACATGTGAAGAAGTCTGCATCGGATAAATGCAGCCATAGATGGTCGGCAAGCTGACCACCAGTCCTCGGTGGTAGAGATTGAAGGTAAAATCCATGACACTCAAATTTCTGTTTTAATTGACCCTGGAGCTACGTTGAGTTATATAACTCCCGATGTAGTAGAGTCAAATAAACTTAAGAAACAAAGGCATGCAAAATCTTGGCTTGTACAACTAGCAACAGGGACTAAAAGAAAAGTAGTTAACTTTATTTGTGATCTTGAGTTCAATTTAGATGGTCAAAAGATAAGGACCAATCTAAACATCCTACCACTAGAGTATTATGATATGATTATTGGGATGGATTGGTTGGAACAACACAAAGCAGTACTAGATTGTTATACAAAGATACTTAGCTAGAAAGATAATTTTGGCACTATTAGAACAGCCCAAGGCATACCAAAACCTGTGTTAGTCAGACAAGTTTCAGTGATGCAATTCAAGAAATGTATTAGAAAGGGATGTCAAGTTTATGCCATCCAAGTAATGAATCTATTAGAAAAAACAAGATAAGCCCAAGTTAGAAGACTTTGCTGTCCTACATGAATTCAGAGACATGTTTGTTGATGAGATACCAGAATTGCCTCCTAGGAGAGAAATAGATTTCTCCATAGACTTACTACCCGGATTAGCCCCTATCTCAAAATAACCCTACCGAATGAGTCTACCAGAACTGACAGAATTAAAAATACAATTACAGGAATTATTGGATAAAGAGTATATCAGACCAAGTGTCTCGCCATGGGGAGCACCAGTCCTCTTTTTGAAAAAGAAAGACGGTACTCTAAGACTATGTATCAATTATAGACAACTGAACAAAGTAACCATTAAGAACAAATACCCCTTACCCAGGATAAATGATCTGTTCGATCAAGTTGGGGGGGGAAAGATCTTCTCAAAATTGGATTTACGATCCAGTTATCATCAAGTTAGGTTAAAGGACCATGACATAAACAAAACATCTTTTCGAACAAGGTACGAACACTATGATTTTATAGTCATACCTTTCAGACTCACTAATGCACCAACCACATTTATGTACTTAATGAACAACATTTTCAGCGAGTACTTAGACAAGTTCGTAGTAGTATTTATCGACGATATCCTAGTCTATTCTAAAACGGAGGAGGAACATGATGAACACTTACGAATAGTTATGAAAACACTAAGGAAACACAAACTATACGCAAAATTTGACAAATGTTATTTTTATCAAAAAGAAATACAATATTTAGGACATGTCATTTCCTCGGAAGGTATTTCCGTAGACTCGGAAAATATAAAAGCCATTATGGAATGGCTAGTGCCTAAGGATGTGGTAGATATCCATTTATTCATGGGAATCACTGAATATTATCTTAGATTTATAGAAGGATTCTCTAGGATAGCCTACCCTATCACATCACTGCAAAAGAAAGGGACCAAG
Organism: Picea mariana; assembly: GCA_032191745.1. Classification (NCBI taxonomy): domain Eukaryota; kingdom Viridiplantae; phylum Streptophyta; class Pinopsida; order Pinales; family Pinaceae; genus Picea; species Picea mariana. The sequence goes on along the minus strand of JASDQU010102580.1, from coordinate 346,747 downwards.
TTTAACTGGTCGCAAAAGTGTCAACACAGTTTTAACAAGATAAAAGAATTATTGACATCGACGCCCATCTTGAAGGTAGCAGACCCAGATAAAAACTTCACAGTATGCGTTGATGCAAGTAAAGAGGGACTAGGTGGTGTTCTAACTTAGGAAGGGCATGTGATTTGTTATGAGTCCCGGAAATTAAAGGAACACGAGCGAAATTACGTCACTCACGACTTAGAACTGGCAGTAGTAATACATGCCTTAAAAATGTGGCGACACTACATAATGGGTAGAAAATTCTTACTATTGACGGATAATAGCGGGGTGAAATATTTGTTTAACCAACCAGACCTTAATGCAAGACAAGCAAGGTGGCTAGCCTTCTTGAGCGAATTTGACTTCAAGGTCAGACATATCAAGGGTAAGGAAAATAAAGTAGCAGATGCTTTAAGCCACATAATCCATGGGTTATTTGAGATAAACATCAGTAGGGAAGAAAGTGATCTGGAACAAAGAATAAGGACGACAGGTATCAACGATGGAAATTACACTAAGATAATGGTAGAATTTCAAAATAATATCGCAAACTCAGATAAACCAGATATAAGTATTGACAAGAAGGGACTACTAAGATTTAAAAACAGACTTTACATACCATATTTAGCAGAGCTAAAATTAACTATTTTAGATGAAGTGCATAAGAAACCATATTCTGGCCATCCAGGTTACCAAAAAACAATAACAACCCTCAGAAAACTATTTTACTGGCCAAGATTGTCAGCAGGTTAAGGCCGAACACTAGCATCCAACCAGCCTATTACGTCCATTACCAGTACCAGAATGGAAATGAGAGACCATATCGTTGGACTTTATAACAGGTTTGCTTAAAACTCAAAAACAAAATGATTCAATCATGGTTGTAATCGATAAACTCAATAAGTCTGCACACTTTATTCCTATAAAGTCTACTTTTAAAGCTATTAACATTGCTCAAATATTCATGAAAGAAATTTTTAGACTGCATGGTATTCCTAAAATGGTCATTTTAGATAGAGACGTAAAATTCACATTTGCTTTTTGGAAGGAATTGTTTGCAAGGCTAAATACTAATTTGAATTTCAGTATGAGTTATCATCCACAAACGGATGGATAGACCAAAAGAAAAAATCGAATCATAGAGGATATTCTCTGCATGTATGTAAGAACAAAGCCAAACAAATGGGAAGACTACCTACACTTGGTAGAATTTGCATATAACAATGGGTACCAAACTTCGGCTAAGTTGAGCCATTTCGAAATATTGTACGGCAAAAAGTGTACAACTCCAATTAGCTAGGATAACTTGGCTGACAAACTCATGGTTGGACCAGAGATTCTCCAAGAAATGGAGAACATGGTAAAGAAAGTACAACATAACTTGAAAGAAGCACAGGACAGATAGAAGAGTTATGCGGATCAGAAAATAAAACAATTGGAATTTCAAGTGGGAGACCATGTTTATTTGAAGGTCAAAGCCCGAAAAAGATCACTGAAGTTGGGTAACTATGCCAAGCTAGCACCTAGGTTTGTGGGCCCTTCGAGATACTAGCTCGAATTGGACCCGTAGCATATCAACTTGCACTTCCAGCTAATCTAAGAATTCATAATGAGTTTCATGTTTCTTTGTTGAAAAAGTATATTCATGACCCTACTCATATGATTCATTGGAACTTGGTGCAGGTGGAACCCAAGGGCGAGTTCTAGGTGGAACCCCTACACATTCTAGACCGGAGAGAAATAACACTTCGGAACAGAGCCGTCACTCAGGTAAAGGTGCAATGGAAGCACTTTAGTCCCGAGGAGGCCACTTGGGAATTGGAGGGAGATTTGCGGAAATCTCATCCAATCCTGTTCCAAGAAATAAATGAACACTGAGGACAGTGTTTTACTGAAGTGGGAAAGGATGTGACATCCCCCCAAAATAAATATTTTTATTTTTTGTGTGCTGGAAATTTATTTCCATTTTTGGCAAATTCGAATATGGAAATTTTTTGCCATTTATGGCAATTTTGATTTTCGAATTTAATAATTGTATGTAATTATTGTGACTATTGGGCAGAGATATGTTTGGACTCAACTAACTATTTGACTATGACACTTGTATCACAATAGAATATTTATATTAACTGTAAGAGCACAAATGGAACAACCATGTTAAAAATCAGCTGACCATGACTCCATGAGTGGGGAGCAAGTTGGAACTACCTCTGGGCTGATGATTACAAGTGGAAAATAAGATATTTGGCCACTAGCAGCCACTGAAAATCAGGGATTAAGAAAGCTGCGAAAATCCCCAAAGGAGGGAAAAGACCTGGGCAAAAAAATAAAATAAAATGGAAAAATAGCATATGCGAGGAGGCAAGACACTGCCAAGTATGCTAGAAAAGGATTCCTGAGCCCTCTTGCTGTTATGAACACTGCGGATTGAGTGTGAGGCAAGAGGAGCTTGCTGAAACATAATTGTCTTGCTTTTATGAACACTGTTGAGTAAGTGTGAGGCAAGAGGATAACTATTGGAATTGAAGGACATTGTTGAGGAGGAGTTTCCAAGTTCTCCCTCGTGGATTCATGGTCAGGCTAGGGGGTGAATCGGGAAAGTGACTTTGGCTGCCCTGTTCTACTGTTGGGAGGAACGTGGATGTTCCCTTTGTCTTCCCGTGGATTGGATTCAGATATGTTGATCTACCCCTCTCGATTATGAATGACTATGTTTTTATTTCGATGTCTTATTAAATCCGAATTAGAATGATGTCCACTCTCTATCTGAATGATTTTTCTGATGTGTCACATTGATTAAATTGGAATTGTAATGTTTTCCATTTTTGTTTGTTGTGGGGAATATATGTGAAGAAAATATGTAATTCTAGAAAATGGAAAGGAGGAAATTAACGACAATGATGCAGATCCTCTCTGTAGATAAGTCCCCAGGAAACCAACCTTAGATCCCTCGGAACATCATTTGTAATGACCAATCCCTGATGGAATGATATTCTTAATCATGTAATTACATAGATGCACAGATCTAATACTGTTGACGTTTAATGCTTTGATTAAAAGAGGCTCTAAGTGGATATTATAGAATTTACCTTATTCATAAAATTTTACCCTTTGTGCCCTTCTGCGCGTGTAAAATTCCTAAGTCCTTAGGCCTTCGGAATTCTGTGTGGTAAAGGTATATCGTATCCTTCTACACCTTTAGTTCTCCCAGAAAACGAAAATCAATAGTACCCACAAAGGATAAAGAGCAGGGAGTGATGAAAATAGTGTAAAGAGTTACAGTAGAAGTAGAGTACTCTCTTCCTTTGCATTTTGATTGAATGATTACCTTAATTATTTTTAACAGGAAAACTTAGTCCAACTTTCTTTTCTCCTTTTAGAGGTTCGTGTATATTTATGTATTGATTCTGAATTCGCGAAGTTTTGAACCTCGAAACCCCGAAGCTTCCACTTTTCGCATTTCGGAAGTTGGTTACATAAGAGGTTTGGGGCAATTGAACTCACGAAGTTCCAAACCCCGAACCCCCGAAATGCAGGTCCCACCTTCCTATATTTTTCACAATTCAGAAGTGGTTGTATGTTGGATGTTGACTTCTGAAACCCCGAAACCTCGAATCTCGAAATCTCAAAGTGTTGGTCCCACACCCTTTCACCTTTTGGAATTCGGGAATTGTTGTGCATTGTTGTTTGGCATTTGAAACCCCGAAACGACGAATCCTGAAATCCTGAAGTGTTGTTCCCACACCCTTTTCACCTTTCGAAATTCAGGAATTGTCGTTTGTTTTTTTTGAAACCCCGAAATCCCAAAATGTCAGTTCATTTCTTTTTGGCAATTCGGGAATTGTTGTATGTCGGTTGTTTGTCTATGAAGTCTCAAACCCTGAAATTCTGAAATGCGGGTCTCACCTTTCCTTTTCTCTTTTCAGAAGTTTGTTTATGTTGTTGTTTGGGGCACTTGAACTCACGAAGTTCCGAACCGCGAAACCCCGAAGTGCTAGTCTGACCTTCTCTCTTTTCGCATTTCAGAGGTTTGTTACATGAGATGTTGGGGCACTTGAACTCGCAAAGTCTCGAACCCCGAAACTATGAAGTGTTGATCCCCCTTACCTTTTTCGCGATTTCAGGAGTTGTAGTGTGTGGATGTTGGACTTTGTACTCGCAAAATCCCGAACCCCAAAATCCCAATACGCTAGTCACCTTTTGCAATTTCGGAAGTTTATATATGTTGTTGTTTGGGTACTTGAACTCACAAAGTCCCGAACCCCGAAACCCCGATGGGCGGGTCCCACTTTCCCTTTTTCCCTTTCGGAGGTTGTGGTGTGTTAATGTTTGACACTTCCAAATGTGAAATCCCGAACCCCGAAGTGTCAGGTCCACAGTATTTTCGCATTTTCGCATTTTTGGCAAACGACGTGGCCCCTTTGTTTTGTTTTGTGTTCGGCATTTATAATCGTCGAAACCCGATTGACCTCTGTTATGTTTCCCAAACTGTAGGAACCTAGAAGAAAACTTATTGTTATGGGAACAACTCTAATAATGTAATGAATGGACTGGTAAGAGAACGTTGGAGAGTCTTCATCCTGGATAGAGGTATGGAAATAACAGACCATATTATGAGTCGTTTTTATTGCAAACATAGGGTAATATTTTTAGGTAGGGTTTTGGTCATAAAACCCCAATGTTGTTTGTATTTTTAAGACTGTGGTAGTGTTATAGGTACTAGCAGATAAGAGAGTATTTATAATTTTCAGGATCTTAATTAAACATTGAAGTGATGAGTAAATACTCATTATATCCTTGATTAGAAAACTTAAGTTGAATGGTAAGGATAGTCGATGACAGTAAGGACTCTAACAAACCTTTAGACTCAAGCCTTTTAACAAAAAGCTTACTTGCTTGAGATCTCGAAACCTTTCAAGGATAAATGTACAAATATTTTTTTTTTATGGTGATTTTTGAGGTACATTATAGGTTAGTCAGGTAGAGGGAATTGACTTTGGTGATATTTTTTCTCATGTTGCTAAGTTAACTTCTATTAGATTTCTTTTATCTATTGTTGTTGCATTTGATCTTGAAGTGGAACAAATGGATGTGAAAACAACATTCCTACATGGGGATCTAGAAGAAGAAATCTACATGAAGCAACCAGAAGGATTTGTAGTTAAGGGAAAGAAAGAGTTGGTCTATAAGCTAAAGAAGTCACTATATGGTCTAAAGCAATCACCTAGAAGGTGGTACCAAAAGTTTGACACATACATCCTTGGATTGGGATTTGTGAGAAGCAGGGCTGATCACTGTGTATATTCCAAGAAGGTTGGTAATCGCCTCATTTATGTAGTGTTGTATGTTGATGACATGTTTTTGGTAGGAAATAACATGGATGTTATCAAGGAGGTGAAATCGTAGCTATCCTCCAAATTTGACATGAAGGATCTCGGTGTTGCTAACTTCATTCTAGGAATGGAGATTAAAAGAGATCATGCAAATATGAAACTTTGGTTGAATCAAAGAAAATATGTTGAGACAATATTGCAGAGGTTTAATATGCATGGAAGTAAACCGGTCAAGGTTCATATTCCTATAGGTGTAAAGTTTTCTGCAGATCAGTGTCTCAAGACATAGAAAAAAGAAGAGGGCATGTCCAATGTTCTGTATGCCAGTGTTGTTGGCAGTTTGACGTATGCAATGGTCTGTACTAGACCAGACATTGCACATGTAGTGGGAGTTTTGAGAAGGTATATGTCAAAACCAGGGAAGGAGCATTGGACAATAGTAAAGAGGGTTTTCTGGTATTTTCATAGCACTACCAGTTATAGATTGTTCTACCAAGGATGACCAGTATTGGACATAGTGGTGGACATAC
>JASDQU010102580.1:305871-316252 GCA_032191745.1 Picea mariana | reverse complement strand
GTTACACCTCTTCTTTTAAATTTCTTTAAATTATCATTTTATTTTAATAAAATTATTTATTATTAAAATTTATATTTAATTTATAATTTAAAATAAAAATTTCATTAAATTTATTAATTATTTTTCAAAAATATTTTATTAAATTATTATTTTAAAAATTATGTATTTTAAAATAGTAAATTATCTATTTATTTGAACTTCACATAGTTACACCTCTTCCTTCAAATTTCATTTTATTGTTAGGATTAAAACCATTCTTTCAAATTTCCTTAAATTGATCATTTTATTTTAATACAATTATTAAACACTTCACTTTTCCATACATTAAATCAATTTATATTTTAAAATTTTAGAAGAATGTCTTTATATTATAATCTTTATTGCTATGATTACAACTCTTCCTTGAAATTTCAATTTATTATTATGGTTACACCTCTTCCTTCAAATTTACTTAAATTGATAATTTTATTTTAATAACATTATTTATTATTAAAATTTTCTGTTTAATTTATATTTTAAAATATAAATTGGTCATTTTATTTTAATAAAAAAATTTATTATTAAAATTTATATTTGATTTATATTTTAAAATATAAATTTCATTAAATTTATTAATTATTTTTCAAAATGTATTTTATTAAATTTTGGAAAAGAAGATTAGCCTTTGGCTAGAAAGTCATGGTAAAAGAGCTAAAGGCCACACCGGGTTTAGGAGATATCATTCAACTGTGGACCATCTTGTTACCTTTAGGATCATTGCAGAGGAGTTCCACAATACTAAAACCAATATTTTTTGTTGTTTTGTTGACTTCAGAAAAACTTTTGACATGGTTCCTAGGAAAAACCATTGGAATATGGTCAAAAGAGATTAATTGTAATATCAGAGTCAAATAAGGTTGTCCCTTGTCCCCTACCCTTTTTGGCATATACATTGACAAGTTAGAAGATTGCTTGAAAAATCGGGTTGTGTCGGCCCTACTCTCACCGGTATAGTCATCAATCTTCTTCTTTATGTCGATGATATCGTTCTTATGGAAAGGATTCCCATGATCTTAAAAACCAACTAAGAATCCTCAAGGATTTTTGCTCCAATATGTGTATGACTGCTAATATTGATAAGACTAAGGCATGATTATTAAATCCAATAAGATCCCTTATGATACCTTCGTATATGACAACAACAACTTGGAGGAAGTGACTTCATACAAATATCTTGGAATTGATATTCAACACAAGCTCAATTGAAGTTATAGCATTGAGAAAATGATTATTGGGGGATGGATAGCTTATTATGGGCTTGAAAACAATTGTAAATCAATTTATCTTTGAATTTGGGATAAAAAGAAACTCCTCTTTGAGACTCTTTCTACACCTGTTATTCTTTATGGATTTGAAGTCTGGGGTTGTAGTATCTCTCAAGAATCCTAGAGAAAGATAGAGAAAATACAAAAGAATTTTATAATCTATAATCTCAAAATTAAAGGAAGTACACCATATCCCATCCTCCTCTTAGAAACAAGCCTCTCCCCCATTGAGAGCATGGCTATGACTAGATACCTAATGTATAAGAACAAGTTAAACAACATGGAAGACAATAGGCTTCCTAAAATTGCTTCAAAATCGAGTCATAACCACCATCGACTCAAGCGAGGATGACATAAAGATGCCCAATATTGGCTAAACTAGTGGGGAATCATGGAAGACACCATTTTGCAGAATAAAGATACTATTAAAAAAATGACAAACCAAAATTTAAGGAGAAAATGTGGTGTGATAAAGAGTTAGAGGAAAAAATAAAATTAAGGTATTATAAGGATGTAATCTGTTGATTTTTCAATAAGATAGGTTAAGCATGAAGTTCATTCCAATTTTAGCATTTAACCATAACCATGAATGTTGCAGCAACCAATATCACAAGAAGAAGCACCATGCACAAGAACACAAAAAGTATCCCAGGAAACCCTTCTCAACAAGGGAAGAAAACCCATCCAAATCTTTTTCTATATTCGTCGAGAAAGACCTTCACCACCAAGATAAACCCTAGCACAAAAGAGGGTGCTCAAACCCTAGAACTCTAGCACCCAAGAGAGGTGCGCACTTTTCCCAAAGAAGTGTACTTGCTGAAATATCCAAACTCACAAGAAAGATATGTTTTCTCAATGGGGAATTTACCTTTACTTATACTAACCTAAACCTGTCAACATAAGTGTCTATTGGCACAACAGGGACAACCTCACTTAGCTAATAATATAATTAATATTAACCAGATTAATTATATTTTACATTAATTACCAGTCACATTAAGGTAGGGCCAACCTATACCCTTTACATTACAATTAGGGTTACAGGCAGGTCTGACTCTTGAACAATATAGCAAGGGATCTTGTACACCCACTAGTGCTCATCCACTAGGGGCACATCCATATGGATGTCCATATCTTTGGCCCACTGCATTACACATAAGAGCCAAATCTTCACATGTTCACTTGTGCTTGTCCACAGACACGTCCACTCTACAGACCTTCTTTCCCACTTCCTCACACAGGAGAATCATCTGGATTTTCTCGTCAACTCTATTTCACAGAGGAGGCCATCATCTTCATTTTTGTTCACATGACGATGCACCCATCACTTTGGGATTTGACATGTTCACCTTGTGCTCAGCCACATGCACGTCTAACTCAAAAGATCACCTTTCCCATTGGATAATCATCTGGAGTTCTTCTCAACTCTCTAAATGGATGAGGTCATCTCTACATTGCAACTCTGTCTGAGGTAGGAACCACGTACCCTTCTTAGGGGCTTTCTCTCAGGTTTGTAAGTTGGAGAAAGACTCACATAGTTGCAATGATCCACATCTCACAAGTTTGTAAGCTGGAGAATGTCTCACATAGTTGCAATCATCAACACTCACTCTCAGCTAGGGAGGAATTCTTCATCATGCCAAGTCTCACACAGATGTACTCTAAATTTTGTCTTGGCTGGAGTCATCAATACTCCCTCTCAACTAGGAAGACATTCTTCACCAAGTTAGTTTGGTGAAGATGTTTGCAAACTACTTATGTGTAGGAAGGTATTGCATGTGTACAATTTTTGTCTGCATCATATCTCTGATATAAGGATATTTCTTCTCTTCGTGTTCCGATCCATCGGGAAGCACTGGGTTCTCAAGGAGCTTTACACACGGCTCTTTTTTATCACCATAGGATCCATATCATGGTCAAGTAAATCTCATCAGAAGCTTGTGAATCCATATTGCTTTGCACGCTCGATGATATATACTCTGCCTCTGTGGTTCTCAAGGCCATGGAGTTTTGTTTCCTGCTACATCAGGAAATCATGGAAAACTTCACAGTAGAAAATGAATCGGATGTGTTCTTCCGGTTCACTGTACTTTCTGTTCAATCTGAATCAACATATCCTGCAACTTCAAGTTTACACTGGAGGCATATCTTAGTCCATATCCAACTGTGCCTCGAATATATCTCAATACATGTTTTGATGTTGTCTAGTGAGTCTGTCTCGGTTGACTCATGAAATGACTAAGCACATTCACTGCATGGCATGAATCAAATTTGGTGTTAACTGGATACATTAGTTGATCCAATCAGTTGTGGATCAGTCTTGTCTGAATCATCATCAATCTTCTTCTTTAAATCCATTAAGGTGGATTTTGCATTTTGTCATACTGAACTTCTTTAATATTTTCACTGTATATTTTCCTTGACTCAGGATAATCTCATCGGTCCTCTGCCTTACTTCTTGTCTTAAGAAGTAGTGCATCATACTCAGATTCTTCATCTTGAATTTAGAAGTCAAGAACAATAGGGATTTTTGAATAAGTTATCAAAATGTAGGCCATTGTCATCAACACTGAAATGATATAGGTTTGGATCAACAATACTCTTGCTGTACTCCAAACTCATCAAGAATTTATCTGTCTTATATAGTTTCCAGCTCATGGAAGGTAGTATGGATGGAAGTATTCCATCTCCCTACCCATCCTGATGTGTCTTTGGGTTGTGCGGAGCTGATTCCTCCTATGAGTTGTGTGATTTGAGCTACTTTGTGCAGTTGCAATATGAAATGAACTACAGACTTGAATTAATGAGTAATGCGAGAGAAAGAGAATGAGAATGGAGAATTAGAAACACCTGACATCGAGTGCATTGACTACATCAATTGACACGTCAGCAATGACCTTCTGTCTGTCTCTGCTCAGCTATGGGTAGTAGCGCTGTTGGGAAGACTTGCTGTCCAATTGCATATTAATCAAAGTTGCTTTTAGTCAAATTGGTTGGATCGTTGAAACTTCCCTCTTGAACATGTTTAATGGATCAAGTGTCTCATCATAGACAACTCCCTCTGTTTGTGAGAAACCTCTAGCTATAATACTTCCATCAGTTGCATGTTTGATCTTATAGATCAACTTGGAAGTTTTACTACAGACTTCCCTTCTGGTTCCTGAATAATATCTTATGCATCATTCTTTAAGATATACTGGTATTCTTCTTGTTATGGTATCTTTCCATACCTGTTCTCTTGTGGCTTCTTTAGGACAAGGAGGCTCATCATCAATAAGGTTTCTCATAACTGAAGGATAGCTTTGAATATCTCTTTTACTTTCTCGGGATGTGCCTTGAGAGGCTCTTATGTTTCTTTGCCTCTTGCAGAGTGAGTCTAGGTAGGCCTTTTATGTCCTACTGTAATATCTCTGAACATATTAACTGGAGCAAATAGATCAACTTGAATAATGTCTGTCTCCCTTTGAACTGCTGAAGGGGGAGAAGGTATTATCTTACTTTCAATCTTCATATGAGATTATTTAGGTTTTTTGGATGAGTATATCTTCTTTTAAGGACAATGTTTCAACTTGTTCTCGCATAATAATCAATTAAATATGGTTTGGACTCCCATACCAAGGATAATGGTCCAAGTCTTTGAGGGCTCCCATACTAGGGATTTATTAAAAGATGCACTCAACTATAAAAATTGCAATCAATTGATTTACCTGGCTTGTATCCATGCTTTAGTTTTAGAGGAAGTACTTCTCCTCTCTTTTCTCTTCATTCTTTTGATATGGGTCTGGATCAATGTTAGCGGTGGAAGCATATTGTCTTCCCTTCTTCCTGGTTGGACAATTTCTTGCATAGTGTCCATAGTTGTCAACTCTGAAGCGCTGAATTTATGAAACATCTCTTCTTTGATAACTTGGGTTTGATGAAGAATTTTCACCTTTAAATTTTTGCCTGAAATTTCTTTCGAATTTTCCTCCCTTCTTTTTATGAAGTGCAAGAGCATGATTTTCTTCTGAGGAATCTTCCACTCCTCTATTTCTAAGTCTGAGTTCTTCTTGAGTAAAATCTATCCATAGATGATCAAAGGTTGGTAGATATTCTCTTCCACTGATACTTTGAAGGAAAGGCTCCCACGATTTTGGAAGATTTTGGAGAGTGGTTAAGACAAGTTCTCTATCATACATGATTTCTCTGATGCTCTCTAGTTGTTCTTTGATCTCTGATAGCTTCATAAATAAGATGGCAATTGAGTCACCCTTTGTCATCTTGGTACTTTGAAGTTGTCTCTTTAAGGTAAGATATATAAGGGTGTTGTCACTTTCAAAAATTCCTTTTAAGGCTTCATACATATCATAGGTTGTCTTTAGGTTGGAAATCTCAGGTAAGAGGTGGTCTCTTACTGAGTAGATGATTAATTTTCTTTCTTTGACATCTTCTTCCTTTCTTATCTTCTTCTCCATATCTGTAGTTGTGGCTGGTAGGGTTTTAGTTACCAAATCCAAGAGGTCATCTTCTTCAAGAGTGACTTGAATCCTTGATTTCCAAGAGATGAAGTTGCTTGCTCCATCAAGCCTTTCTTCTACTAATGCTTTGTTCTTCATTTGATTGGTTTCTTCAAATTCTCGCCAACTGGATTTTGAAAACCTAATGATTAAGTTGAATTAGAAACCTTGGATTATATTATACTTATGACTGCCAACAATCAATTTGATAGTGTCACAAAGATGCTTGCTGATTCAGGAGAATGTTTCTTTAGAAACCCATAATTAATATTCTGCAGGAAATTTCGGCAACCTAGATAACCTAGGGCCAAAAATCAAAATTTCTCAGAATTTTGTTTTGAGAGCTTCTGGAGATGCACTGGAAGAGGTCATACTATTCTATGTCAAAAGTATCCCTAGCGTCCAAGTATTTAGGGATGAATCACCACTGAAAGGAAGGCCGTACAATTTTTTTTGGAAACCCTAGAAGGGTCGTACGGTTCTGCAAAAGGTGTGTTGAGACTTGGTGGATGTTTGTGCAATGGGTTCTTTCAAGACCTATGCTTTGATACCATGCTGATTTTTCAATAAGATAGGTTGCATGAAGTTCATTCCAATTTTAGAATTTAACCATAACCATGAATGTTGCAGCAACCACGATCATAAGAAGAAGCACCATGCACAAGAACACAAGAAATATCCTGGGAAACCCTTCTCAACAAGGGAAGAAAACCTAGCCAAATCCTTTACTATATTCCTCAAGAGAAAGACCTTCACCACCAAGATAAACTCTAGCACACAAGAGGATGCTCAAACCCTAGAACTCTAGCGCCCAAGAGAGGTGCACACTTTTCCCAAAGAAGTGTACTTGCTGAAATATCCAAACTCACAAGAAAAATATGTTTTCTCAATGGGGAATTTACCTTTACTTATACTAACCTAAACCTGTCAACATAAGTGTCTATTGGCACAACAAGGCCGACCTCACTTAGCTAATAATATAATTAATATTAACCAAATTAATTATATTTTACATTAATTACCAGTCACATTAAGGTAGGGCTGACATGTACCCTTTACATTACAATTAGGGTTATAGGCATGTCTGACTCTTGAACAATATAGAAAGGGATCTTGTACACCCACTAGTGCTCATCCACTAGGGGCACATCCATAGGGATGTCCATATCTCTGGCCCATTGCATTACATAGAAGAACCAGATCTTCATACGTTCACCTGTGCTTGTCCACATGCACGTCCACTCTACAGACCTTCTTTCCCACTGCCTCACACAGGAGAATCATTTGGAGTTTCTTGTCAACTCTGCTGCACAGAGGAGGCTAATACATCATCTTCATTTATGTTCACTTGATGATGCACCCAACACTTTGGGATTTCACACGTTCACCTTGTGCTCAGCCACATGCACATCTAACTCAACAGATCTCCTTTCCCACTGGATAATCATCTGGAGTTCTTCTCAACTCTTTGAATGGAGGAGGTCGTCTCTACGTTCCAGCTCTGTCTCAGGTAGGAACCACATACCCTTCTTAGGGGCTTTCTCTTAGGTTTGTAAGCTGGAGAAAGACTCACATAGTTGTAATGATCCACATCTCACATGTTTGTAAGCTGGAGAATGTCTCACATAGATGCAATCATCAACATAATCAACCCTAATCTAAAAGATCAAAATTATCTATCTATTTTTGCAAGTGTAAAGAAAAAAATAAGCATTGCTAAGATAAGAACAAATTCTCACGAGCTCCATAGTGACACTAGGCATTAGTCAATTCCTAAAATTCCATGGGATGAAAGAGTGTGTCACCTTTGTGACACTAAGAAGGTTGAAGATGAAAATCACTTTCTCTTAGATTGTCCAGCCTATACCCATATTAGATCTCATTTTCAAAATATTTGTCATACTACGAACCTTCCTAACCTCTTAACTCAACAAAAGTATGGTTATCTTGGAAAGCTTCTATTAATGCTTTTCGAGCACAGAAACAAAATTTTAAAGAATCACAAGTAATCACTTACCCTCTTAAGGTCCGATAGACCAATTCGATCTTAGTGAACATTAATCATCATCATCAATTTAAAAATTATATATTTTAAAATAATACACTATATATTTATTTGATTAATAGGATGATTTCTCCCATTAAAACTCTTTAATCCAATTGATTGAAGTATTCATAATACAATCTTTTATTCTTTATATATTACTATCCTTATATAAAACTAATTACAAATTTTATCATTTAAATATTTTTTTTATCTCATTTATAGCTAGTTATATTTTAATCAATATATTAAATTTATTAATTATTTTTTAAAATGTATTTTATTAAATTATTATTTTAAAAATTACATATTTTAAAATAATAAACTATATATTTATTTGATTTAAAATATAAACTATATATTTATTTGATTAATAGGATGGTTTCTCCAATTAAAACTCTTTAATCCAATTGATTTAAGTATTCTTAATACAATCTTTTATTCTTTATATATTAATATCCTTATATAAAACTAATTACAAATTTTATCATTTTAAATTTTTTTATATCTTATTTATAGTTAGTTATATTTTAATCATTATATAAATTATATTGTTTTAGTAAATATTGATTTAAAAAAAAAACAATTTATGACAACAAAATAATCCTTCCAAAATGTTTTTTAAGCTATTACAACTATACATTCGAACAAATATTCCTAATGACAAGCAAAATTTAAAAACCATTAAACATTTCTAAATGAAACCATGTTTTGAAAACTGTTAGATAATCCAAAATACAAATATCATAGTTTATAAAGTTAAAATAAAATGATTATTAATTTAGAATATTAAATTAATAATCTAGAATATTTGATTAATAAATGGAGACATTTAGAAATAGAATATTGTTGTAAAAGATATGACTCTAGAAAGGTGTCGTATCTTAAGCTCTAAATTAGGAGTATAGTTAGAAGATTGTTAAGATATAATTTATTGTAAATGGACACTTGTTTATTTAATAAGTGATCCATATCTAGAGTTTGTTAGGACATTTAACTTATATATAGCTCATTGCAAGAGTGTTGAGTTGTTCGGGTGTAAACTCTTGCAAATTATCTTATGTAATTTCTTTTCCTATTTAGTAAAAGTGTGTGTGCTCAGACACTTCTGCCATTATTGTGGTATCAGAGCTCCAATAATGCAGCTGAACAAAAGAGGAGATTAGCTTATCAGAGGAAGCGATTCCAGCTCTATAGGCCAAGGAAAAACGTGGGCCATCCCGTCAGTAAAATGGTCAGTTTAATTGTTTTTTTTTCAAAAAAGGGAAAATAATTTTTTTGTTTTTTGCAATTATTTTCCTAGCCTACCAATCTGTATCACCTCTCTAAAAATACTTCACTTCAAGAAATTATAAACATGGATAACGATTTTTTTTTTGCTGTTCGCCTTCCGCCGAGAAGTCAATTGGTTCAAATTGTTAATTATGCCATTATTATGCCATAGTAATTCAGAAAATTTCGATTGCTCTCCAGCGGATTTGCATCTCTTCCACTTGTAATCTTTGACAGATTAGAATAATCGCCATTTCTGCAATGATAAGATGATTGTGGAATAAGAATAGGAGTGTTGTAAAGAACTGTCCGTGTTGTAAATTGTTAGTCTGTTGTCACTATCTATAGTATAAATCTCTGTATTATATTTTACATTACATAATCCGTCAGTGAATTGGAGCAACGCGTTGACAGTTTGATGTAATAACATTAATGAATGTATAAACGCATGTGGAAAGGCGTGTAGAAAAGCATGTGGAAAGGTGGCCCATATCTATGTCACAATAAGAGAATCTTC
This sequence comes from Picea mariana, assembly GCA_032191745.1. NCBI lineage: Eukaryota > Viridiplantae > Streptophyta > Pinopsida > Pinales > Pinaceae > Picea > Picea mariana. Next base: position 306,619 of record JASDQU010102580.1, on the reverse strand, counting down.
AATTTTGTTTTGTTTGATGTTGCCCATTCTTCAACTCAGATATTTTATGGCAAGTAATGCACTACTAATCATGGAGGAGGCAAATCGTGTTGATGACTGTGTATAAAAATCGTTGGTCTTTCTTCATCATATGAATTCCTAGATGTTTTGCAAGATGGTTCCTGTTTGATGCATTCTACATTATTTCTAATGCCCAAAATATGTATGAAATCATGTCAATAGAGGATTAAATGAATAACCAGCCGGTTGAGAAGTTGCAGATTGTAAGGGAGTTCAGAACATTGTGATTGGTTTCTTATTCGACAATTTTAATTGCAGTAATGTCTGCTTCAGACTCTTACAATCCTCGCTTCAGAAATTAGCTGGAGCTACTCTTTTCTTCATCACCAAGCGTCCACTGAGGGATATCAATCAAGAGGTTATTTGTTTTTCTGCAAAATTTCCATGTAATAGTAGAGATAATCGTGCTGGTTGGGCGTCGAGGTGTGAAATGTGAAAAATCAAGACTTCAAATCTAGGTTCGAGTTTTGCTGTGTGTATTAGTTGTGGTTGTGGTTTTATAATTGTAGGATTACAACAGAATTTGCAGGCAAAGGTTTACAGACACCCTCTAATGAATTTATACTCATCGATATCAGTTTTTCATTAGCCTCCAAAGACATAAAAAAACATATTAAATGATACATGCATATCAAGTATTTTTTTTTTTTGGGTAACAAATTTTTTGTAACTCAAAGTAATTTTACTT
>JASDQU010102580.1:239226-251822 GCA_032191745.1 Picea mariana | reverse complement strand
TCTTATCAAAACTCTGCACAGACATTCTAATACTGTAATCGTTCATAATTTCACAGTTCTATGAGCATATATGTCAGTATATGAATTTCAAGATGCAATATGTAAAACACTTATCAGAAATAACACCAGAAGTGAGTACAACTGCTGAGAGGGGTGCTCGTTTCCACCCAACCGTCGGCGTAGCGACTCCCAGTAGATTTACCACTAGCCACCCCCGAGCTGAGACCATGATGCTGTGAGACTGCGTCTCTCTGTTTGCCAGTGACCAGGAGTGAAGGTTGCAATCCTTCCTCTCTGCTATCACTCACTCTGCGTAATGCCAGAGTTCCCCTCGCGTCTACCCCTCGAAATCGCTTCTACCTCACGCCTTATCCTCTTGCGAGGTTGTGTGTGGCACAATTCCCCTCGCGTTGATCAGGCCTGACAGCTCTATGGATGGGCGGTTCACCATCCCATCCCTCATTAAGCCATTTGCCTACCAGCCTGCGAGACATTAAATTTGGGGCCAGCGAGCCGCTTTTGGTTCTCCGGGCCAGTGGAGTCCAAATACGGTGTTAATTCTCGATGGAAGTTAACACCACCTTTCCAGGTGCCTTCCACCGCCATCGTGGTATCTTTTTCTGCACATCCCCTCTCAGAATTCCTGCAATAATTCAAAATGTTATTCACATTTATGAGTTTTCCATAGTTCTTGGCCAGTCCAGTTATATTTACAAGCAGGGGGAAACAGGGTGTTACATTCTTCCACACCAAGCTTGTCTTCTCAAGGTACTAATATAGAAGCTGTCAGAGTTTCAGAAAATCAAGGAATTCCTTCCCCTCTTCCCTCTTCTAAATAAAACATCCTTAACCAATTGGATAATATCAAGGTTGATGCTACTCTTTTGGACATGGTTTATGTCCCTGAACAACAAAATAATCTCAAGAATTTTATGGAAGGTAAAGTTTCTACCATAGCGGATCTTTTTGAAGAGTCAAAAGAAGAGGATTCAACTGTAAATAAAATAGGTGTAAAAAATTTTAGGAACCCTGTAAAGAATCCCCCTTTTTATATTTCTATAAAAATTATGGATAAAATAGCTTATTATTTCCTAATTTATTGTGGATCTGGTCCAAGTGTAATGTCAAAAATTATCATGGAAGATCTTGGCTTATCGTGCACTAATGAAAATTCTAGAAGCATGTTCTCTTATAACAGTCTACAGCAGTATAATATAGGTGAAATCAAAGATGTAACCTTATTTCTCTATGCACGCCCCGAGATAAGAGTAACCCTCAACATCCAAGTAATTGATATGCTTGTAAGCAACTATTCAATTATTTTAGGAAGATATTGACAATCCTTAACATGTGGATATATTTCGCTTGATGGAACACATATGTATGTCCCTTGGAATGGAAAGAACATTATAATCCTTAGGGAAGGAACAATTTCACCATATATAGAGGGTTTTCCCCAACCTAACGTAAATTATCTTGAAAAATATTTGGGAGTGTAATATTCCAGATGTAAATAGTATGCAGAACAGAAATAATTAGCTAGAAATGGTAGATACGCAACGATATAACCAGAACAACACCACAATAATACAAAAAAAACACAAGAATAACACTATAATAACACCAGAAAGAGCACTTTGATTACTGAGAGAAATGTTCACTTTCCTTTTCGAGGGGGCAACCTCCAACAAAGAAAAGATCTATTACAATAATATCCAAGACAAAACTTCTCATACCCTCGACTCCTATTTATAATAAATATGTCTATGAAAAGAACAATCTAGAGGAAGATCATTCTAGAAGCGGAAGCTTCTATTAGGTCTTCTTACATTGGACTTATTCTTCCTTATTGCTAGGCCTTATTAATATTGACCTTTATTGCATGGAAATATATTATTCTACCTACGTGAGGGGTTAAATCCCTAACATGTCCTCCCCCTTAAAAATAACCTTGTCCTCAAGGATTGAGATGAGGAAATTGCTACAGAATGGTAGTTGGTTCCCAAGTGGCATCTGCTGGAGTTGTATCTTTCCACTGGACTAACACTTCCTTGATGATCAGTTGATGCAGATGAAACTCACGTTGGTCCAAAACTGCTTTTGGTTGTAGCCAAATGGAGCCTTATTTTTCCAACTTTGGAAGGTTGGTTTGAGTTTGGAACTTGGTTCCAATTGCCTTCTTTAAGAAGGAAACATGAAAAACAGGATGGAGCTTAGAATGACTAGGAAAATATAATTGATAGGACACCTGTCCCACATTCGTTAGAATGGTATAAGGACCATAAAATTTGGGGGCCAGTTTCTTACAATGGTCAATCTTGAGGGAATTTTTCTTGTAAGGTTGTAGTCGAAGAAACACCTGATCCCCTTATGCAAATTGATGTTCAGAGTGACCTTGTTCTTCTTGTTGCTTCATGCAATTCTGGGCCATGACCAAATTCTCTTTGAGGGTACGGGGAATAGCCTCTTGAACTGTAAGTGTTTGGTCAACCATCTGGACCTTCGAGAAACCTGGAAAATATGAGAGAATTGAAGGTGGATTTTTGTCCATATACCTTCAAAAGTTGTATGGTAATAAGTGTTGTACCACCATTCATCTAGTGGTAACCATTGAGCCCACCGATTTTGTCGTTTCGAAGGAAAACACCTCAAATATGTTTCCAAACACTTGTTGACAACTTCAATTTGACCATCATGCTGGGGATGATAAGTTGTGTTGAGATGCAATTGGGTTCCTTGTAGCTAGAAAATTTCTTTCCAAAAATTGCTGGTGAAAGTTGGGTCACGATAAGAAACAATAAAATGAGGCATGCCATGAAGCTTGAAGACCTGATCCATGAAAATTTGAGCCACAGTGGATGTTGTAAATGGGTGTTGAAGACAACAGAAATGAGAATACTTGGAAAGACAATCAACTACCACCATGTTTACTGATTTATTGCCCGATTTAGGTAAGCCTACAATAAAATCCATAGAGATATCTTGCCGAATAGTAGGTGGAATCGGAAGCAGTTGTAGTGTGCTTGGAGGTTTGACTGTTTATCCCTTTTTGCGTTGACGCACATCACATTCAACCAAAAAATTGTGAACATCCTATTTCATACCATCCCAGAAAAAAAAAAAAATAACGTTTGACCCGGTCATAGGTCTTGGTAAACCCGGAGTGCCCAACGGTGGGTGTAGCATGAAGCTTAGAAAGTACCATGGATTTAATTTTTGACTTTTTACTTAAATACAAACATCGTTTGTATCAAAGCTCATCATTGAGCCAAGAGTACCCTAGGGAGACTAGAGAATTGGCCTACAATTGTTGTATCAGATGCAAAATTTTGGGATCATGTAGCCATTCCTAGCGAACAGCTTGGAGCCAATCTGGTACAATGAAGGAGAGAGAAAAAAGGGACCCTTCATCTTCATATTTTTTGGAAAGTGCATCAACAACCACATTGTCTTTTCCTTTCTTGTAAATGATCTCATAATCATATCCAAAGAGCTTAGTCACCCATTTTTGTTGCTCTGGGGAGGAAAGGCATTGTTCTAGAAAATACTTGAGGCTTTGATGATTTGTCTTAATTTGGAAGCATTTCCCCAATAGATAAGGGTGCCAAAGATCCACAAAATGAAGAATAGCCAACATTTCCTTTTCATAAATTTATTTGCCCAAATTTTGCTCTGACAGTTGTTTGCTGGTAAAGGCCAAAGGCAGACCCTCTTGCATAAGAACTATGCCAATTCCTTTCCCAGAAGCATCACATTCCAGAACAAAGGCCTTTGTGAAATCAGGAAGGTCCAGTACGGGAGTGTTTCACATGGTCATATTCAAGGTTTGAAAAGCCTGAGCAGTTGTTGGAGTCCAAGTGAAAGAATTATTTTTAAGGAGAGCAGTGAGAGGTGTCACAATATTTCCATAATTCTTAACAAACTTGTGACAATAACCTGTTAAACCCAGAAATCCATGCAATCTTTTGAGAGTCTTTGGGTGAGGTCAATCTTGCACAGCTTCAATCTTTTTAGGATCCACCCTGACACTTGACAACCAGATGACCCAAGTACTCAACTTCTGAGGCGCCAAAATCACATTTAGATTGTTTGAAGAAACATTGGTGCTGAGAGAACAGATGGAGAACTCGATCCACATGAGCAAGATGGTTTGTCCAGGTTTTACTATATATGAGGATATCATCAAAGAAAACTAAGACAAAATGATAGAGAAAAGGACGAAATACATTATTCATGAGGCTTTGAAAAGTGGAGGGAACATTACACAATCCAAAGGGCATGACCAAAAACTCATAGTGGTCCTCATGAGTTATAAATGTAGTCTTAGGAATGTATGCCTCATTCATACGGATCTGGTGGTAGCCAGAATGAAGATCAATTTTAGTAAAGAACTGAATGCCACTCAATTCATCCAAGAGGTCATCAATGACAGGAATGGGAAATTTTTCTTTAATGGTAAATTTTTTGAGGGCGCGGAAGTCAGGACACATGTGCCAAGAACCTTCTTTCTTAAGGACCATGACCATAGGAGAAGAGTAGGGGCTTGTACTAGGGCATATAACACTTGCATTGAGAAGTTCTTGAACAATTTTCTCAATTTCATTTTTTTGGGAAAAGGGGTGACGATAGGGAAGGATATTGGGAGGAAGGATTCTTGGGACAAGGGGAATTGAATGCTCATGAACACCATAGGAAGGAGGGAGTCCCTGGGAAGTGGAAAAAACCACTTGATGTTTAGAGAGGATGGATTGGAGGTCCTCCGACATAGAGGGTTTCTCAGTGGCTTGTATTTCATGGAGTTTGGAAATAATTCAAGAATGACCTTTTTTTAGCATCTTTTCGATGCGATGGGAACTGATGATCTCCGGGGAACCGACGGTGATGCCTTGGTACTTATATTTTTGTCCCTCTTGGTCGAATTGCATGGTTAGTTCTTTAAAATCCATGAGAATGGGACCCAAAGTCCTTATCCATTCTGCACCCAACACAATGTCACAATCGCCCATGTCGATAGCAAACATATGATATTTCAGGTGGTACTCACCAATTTGGAGATGCACATTTTCACAATGCCCTCCACATTTCATGGACCCGCCATTGGAAATCATGATTTGAAAATTATTGACGACACGGATATAGAAATTAGTTTCTTGGGGAATGTGGAGATGAATAAAATTATGTGTGCTTCCACTATTAACAAGATTGATGACCTTCCTATGCTTAATGTAACCAATTATATTGAGGATTTGGGGAGCAGAGAAGCTAGTGAGACAATTTAGGGAAGTGATCAGTTCTACTTCGGGAGGTTCTGAGGGAGGGGTCATGTCAGTGTGTTTAGGTGAAATGAACACAAGGGGAGCCTCAACATCCTCTTCAGAAACATCCTCTGAGATGGCCATAAAAATATTTTGTTTCTTACACTTGTGCCCAGGAAAATATTTGTCATCACAATTATAACAAAGGCATTTGAGTAGGCATTCAACCATTTCATCCCTGGTCAATTTTTGGATCTTTAGTGGAGTAAAAGGAGTTGGAGTGACTGGTTTAGTGTGAGGAATAGAGGGTTTTCGGTTTTGAGAAGAGACAACATGTTGTGATTCCTTATCTCTTTTAGTAGTGTCCACCCAACTCTGAGGTCAAGCCATGAGAACATGGGCATGAATCTCATCCTTGAGGCCACTGATAAAACATTCTCAGAAAAAATCATCAGATATGCCCTTTGTGTGAAAAGCCAATTGCTCAAAAACAGCTATAAAGTCTTCCATTGTGCCAGATTGTTTCAAATTTTTCAAATGGTCTAAATGGTTTGTGTCAATGTCAAAGTGTTCATAAAGCTCTGCCACAAAGTGTGTCCAAGCCACATACCCTTAGTGGGAATTTTTTCTCCATTGCCAACATTCTTGATCTAGATGGAGAACACCATACCGGAGTTTGAAAAACTCATCCATAATTCCATACAAAGATAAATAATGTCCCATTTGAGTTACCCATCCAGTGGGATTGGAACCATCAAATTTGGTCACATCCACACGCGGAAGGTGAAGGTCACGCTGAAGGTGATGGGGCTGAAAATTATGGGATTGATAGGAAGTTTCACCTTCGGTTTGCAAAGGTGGGTTAGATGAGTGGAGATTTGCAGGGATATGTAGCTTGGCGCAGATCGTCGTAGTGACGGATTCAAGTTGGGTAGAAAGGTCTTGTTTGAGGTTCTCTATTTTGTCGATGATGGAGGAATGCATTTTTTTATTGATGGAGGCAATATTAGCATTAAGTTGTCTCACTTCTTGTTTCTTTTCTGTGAAATTAGACTGCAAGGTATTGAAGTGAGCTTCCAAGTCTTGGCTATGGGTGTGGGCCATGATGAAGAGGGAACACGAAAATGGGTGGGTGGGACCACATAGAAAATTGGTTATGGGTAAAGTGTATTACAATGATCAGGGAGATGAGTTGAATCCAATGGGGTAAATCCCAAATAAGGGTGTTGGAAGGGGGTTGGGTCCACGAGAAAAAAAAATGCTGAGAAATGATATGTATGACTATGATAACGGAGAAGAGAGAAATCCAACGGGACAAGTCTCAAATAATGGTTCCAACATGATCCAGACTCAGGATACACAGTTGTTAGGGTATTCAAGTGTTCTACAGACAAGGGTTTTTCCTATGCTATAACTCTTTGATATACGTGCGGGGTCCAACAGTAGTACTCGGTCCAATATCTCAGGGCACCAACTAAGGAGGCTAGACCATGCCCTTAGTCATACTACCCGACTACCTAGGTACTAGAGAGTATCTTCTTGAGTGTTATTCTTGGTGGCACTATAGAAGTCAGGTGATTAATCGATTTATCTATGGAGGGCTTCAGTAGATCTAGGTCAATCTGTATACATGTGTTTCCTGATGTACTACCACTCGAAGGGGTACCAACAGGGGCTACAAGGGTGGCCAACATATGTGCTTTTAAGTACCACTTGTATTTCCTGCGTGTATGAATCACTGATCACGGGTTTATGCACGTAATGATAGATATTTGTAGCTTAAAGACGTCGGAATACATCTCCCCTAAAAAAAAATTAACCCACAATTTTCTTCCGAGGAAGGTGCTCTAATACCACTTGTAATATTCCAAATATAAATAGTGTGCAGAACAAAAATAATTAGCTAGAAATGGCAAATAAACAATGATATAACTAGAACAACACCACAATAATACCAGAATAACACCAAAAAGAGCACTTTGATTACTGAGAGCAATTTTCACTTGCCTCTTCGAGGGGGCAACCTCCTCCTTTCATACATATCTGAAATCGCTTTTTTCTTTCAACACTATTGTAGGATAGTTGATTTTGTATTCTTCCCTATTTCTACTATATATTTATTCCTTACGTCCTGAGATTCAAAGAGCATACCAGGAGATTTCTCCTTAAAAATTTAAGAAGTATTATATGTTACATGGTGTTTGAATGTTATGCATACATGACCAAACCCCCTCATATATACCACTTTCCATAATTTATTCCCAAAGTATCGTCTCATTATTCCCCTTAAACCATCATTTTCCCCCTGTTGCATAACTATTCTTTTCAGCAGTTTTTCCATCATCTACTTCTACTAGTTTGTGAAACTAGACATATTGAGTTCTAAATATGTTAGAAACATATTTCCCTATAGAGTCACCAGTTTGTTGACACCCAGAAGCACAACGTAATACCCCTGCCTACAAATGGGTTGTAATGTGTTATTATTTATATGCATATACTTAATATTATACTAGATAGGTGGGACCCCCTTGTTTAAATCATGGTGAAAAAGAAACGCTTCTCTGAATTTCACTCATGACAACTTTACGAAGCATATTATAGTTTGAGAAAACACAAGAATTCGAACAAATTCTCACATGCAATCAATGATTATAAGGGATGGCAATTTAAAATTCAAAAGAAAGTGACAAGCACTTTGGTTATAATTGTTATACATCTGCTTTGGCATATGGTTAAAATTCGAACTTCAACTCACACTCACATTGGTTATAACATATTGCATTCATGGTATATTGTGTTCATGGTATTGGTTATGTTATGTGGACAATAGTTATGGTTTATGCAATTGTTCGAGGTCAATTCAATCCTTGCAAATAGGAACTTGTTACAAATAAATATGGGACATATGATATCATGGTGTTGGTGTAAAACTATGGTATAGGAGGGTTTTCATTTCAATTTTTCAAAGTGGAAGTTACATGTTGGATTTGAATATGGTTGATTAATGCTTTTAATGGATTTTTGGATGTATTTCACCATCTCTATGGTTGATGGAAATTAATGAGTGGGTGGAGAAGCGACGTGCAATTATTGCACATCAGTTTTACCCCATATCGAGCTCACCACCCTTAACTTGTCATACATTTTTGTTTTTCTGGTTAGTTTGCCTCTGTTTCTCTCAGTCGTTGGAGAATAGTGGTGGTATTTGGTTCTTTTCGGCGCTTTCCTCACAGGTATGGTGACTCTCGCCCTTACATTCATCACTGTAACTACTCTCTTGATATAATATCTGTGTTGGCTCTTAGAATTCGCATACAGGGTGTTTTCTTTCAGAAGATATTTTGGGTGGATGTATGCTTTGTCTGTGCAAATGAGATTAGTTGTTTTTTTTTAATATTGCAAATTGTAATTTATTCAATGCTCATTCGTGTTGAAGTTATTTGATTATGGTTTCACCTGAGGTGGATGACTGGTTGTTATTTCTCCTTGTTGTTGATAAAGTTGTGGAAGTTTTTGTTTGTTACCACCCACGTCCCGTGATAGAATCCTAGAGATTTTTTAATGGTAAACGAAAGCAATAGTCGATTCTAGGTTCTTCCAATGTAGAATTATTACCTCCCACTCTACTCATGAGAGAAGTTATTTCCCTGTCGAGTTGCCATTTCGCAGTTTGAATATATGTAAATCCAGGTTCTTACCTAGAGGTCACCTTGGAAGTGATTGTGTCAAACCTTGTTGGAGATTTTAGTTTTATGTTATAAACCCCACCTTCAAAGTTGTCTCACCCACCTGGTTGTTCAGACCTCGTTCTCCTTTTTTGTGGTTGTTGCAAACTTGAACTTGGATTGTGAATTGGTTATGTGTTAACTCAACAGTAAAAAGATTCATTACTTGCATAACTCATTTGTTCATTGGTTGAATACCTACATTAGTCTTGGTCATCTTTGAAGGTTGTATAATGAATTAAAAAAAGGAACACCAACGTTTCGAACATGACCTGTCACATAGCAAATACTGGAAATAGATAGTAGCCTCGTATGTTGAATATTTTTTGGACTATGTTACACTCTATTGTGTGCTTGATGTGGTCTATATTAATTAATTGAAATGATTATGTTGATAGTCCATCATATGAAAATAACTCTACAAATAAAAGAAATAAATTGTAGAGTGGGAAGAAATTGGTTATAGTTGTTTTGGCTCGGTGATGTTTGGAGTCATTTGATTTTTAGTAGAAAGGAAAAGAAACCATGTTGGCATAGGGGCAAACCCAGGGTTCAACGCTTCAGCAACGCACCAACAAAACCCTAACTACCAGCCCTTTCGGTAACACCTATGAAGCAGATAAAGTCTCACCCGAGGTAGAGGTAGGGGGATTGCAGGACTTAGGTGTCTACAACCTATATGGGAAACAGTATGTGATTACAACACTTAACAGAGCACTTGTCCAATCAATATGCATTACTTCATAAGTCCCATTCACATCGCAGATTAAACCCTAATTACATATCAACGCAATAGCAAACAAGATCAAGTACTTTCAATCACCTAGCACATAGCATTTACTCATATCTACAATCAAATATCATAAATCACTAAGCATCCACGGATCTATCTATTATACATCAATATCAGTGCACTAATCAGATAAACACATAAACAACATGAGAAATATTGCACAAAGCACATCAAAACATAGTATATACGTGGTTCACCCCAGTGTGGAGCTACGTTAACCAACTTCTTATTCTCTTATTTATTAATCTTCAATATTTCTACATTCTTCAGCCCCTGCACACAAAGCCATTGGGCGCAACTCCACAGAGGGAAAGAGATCTGCGCGCATCCCACCAGATCCTCCTTCCCAAAATCAGGTCAAGGAACAGAGCCAACTCCTTATTATCACAAAGCCTTCCATAGTCTGTGCACAAAGCCTCTTCCAATTACTTGCATTGAGCCCGAACAACTCAATATAGCAGTTAGTTAGCACCTTTTACATATTCTTGCATGAAGCCAACTTAGACGGGCTTTGCTCTAAGTCCTATCTACTTATTTATACATTACAAAAAGGCATAAACATGGGTAAACCCATGGGATGACATCCCATACCCATTACATAAACCCTAAAAGTACAAAAAGTCTACAAAATAGGTGAGATCTCGCGATCTCAACTCCGCATGGGAGCTCCATCTTTAACCAGGTTGTTGAAGTCCCAAAATTGTTCAAACACGACCAATGTTTCCTCAAAACTTGGTCAAGGGCCAACAGGCCCCGAACACTCACCTATGACTCGTCCCGATTCATTAAGATCTGGGCAGGGTTGCTTCAAAGGCCTCAAGCTTAGCTCAAGCTGCCTCGAATTTATGCTTCGCTAGAGCCTCCTGCTCAGTGAAATCATGAATGACTTGCGCGATGACAGGCCCTTCTAGTCGTTGTTCAACTGTCGCAACCAGTTGGTCTAGTTACAAGCCTTGTCCTTCAACTTCTTCAAAACTCATGCAGGCTTCGTCGTGCACTAGCTGGAGTCTCTGTGTCACTTCCATAACCTTTCTCTAGATAGCAGTAACTTACTGCTAGACTGCATTTTTCTCCTGCGACCTCTTCATCTTCTCAACGACAGTAAGCAGCTTCATCTATGCTTGTACGGTGGACGCATGTTGCTTTGCCTCATGGAGTTGTGCCTACAGTTTCCTCAGCTCCGGATCTTCTGCAAGGCACTCGTAGGTATGTGCACTTCGATCACTTAGTTTCTTACACTCTGAGGTGAGTGCCCTAATTCTTTCTACTGCGTTCCTAGCAGCTTCTTCCCTCTGATCGTTCACTTCTTACGGAGTGCTCGACACTGCTTGGATTTCTAGCTTCATTACTCTTGCTTGAAGCTGTTGAATGGCCTCATCGATCTTCCCCACTTATATCTCGGCTAAATCTTCTTCCTCATGCGCCAATCCCAACATAGAGATAATTTCTTTAGTCACTGCCTCCTTGATCACAATCTGCTATGCGAGCAGTTGGTATTTTTCTTCTTGTATCTTCGCATTGTCCTTCTTGAACTTTGCCTGAATTTCATTTTTCTCCTTTTGCGCAACTCGAAGTTGCTCTAGGGCCTCCTCCTTTTATTCATGGACTCAATGGAGTCGAGCTTCGATTGCATCTGCTAGCCTTCATAATTGGGTGGGCTCATCCCCTAATTCTACACTTTTTACTGAAGACAACGTAGTAGGCACTGTGCGGCTCAAATGGATAGCTTGTTGGATGTATTTGAGCTCCTTCTCTATTATTTCATATAGTGTTTCTTGCTTCACTTCATGTCTCTACAGGATATCCTCTAAAGCGTCTTCTACAGCTGTGATGATGAGCTCGATATCGTCCACTGTGAGCATATTCTGGGACTGAGGCTTATTGGCTCAGGTCTTCTTCCGTGTTGAGGGTTTCTGTGGAGAAACTTTCCTTTTCTTTGATGTCTCGGCCTATGTAAGGGGATCCTTTGGCATTGTCACTTCATATTTTTCTTTCTTGTCTCCTTCTTCCCCTCATTCCTCTTTGTTTACTTCGTCTCCTCCTCCTCCTACAGGTGATTCAGGCATAGTTTCCTCCGATGTTCTATCCTTCTCATAACTTTCTATGTCCCGCACTTCCTCCTTTTTCTTCTTTTTCTTCATGCTGCTCTATCCATCATACTCAGTATGGGTGACCAAAGGACTTTCGATGATGTCGGGGTTGGAGTGTTCGACATCTTTTGCTGGTACAAGGAATTCTGCTGGCCATTCCTTAGTGATCTCTTCCATGTCTTCCTCGGTCAACTTATAGTAAGACTGCATCTCCTCCTTACTTTCATCCATGCACGTGGTGATGTAGATGAAGTGTCAGTCTGTGCAAAACTTCACTAACGGTTTGTACTGATGGAGTGTATTCAGTGTCATTCGGGGGAATGATTCAATGGTGCACTTCAACTATAGGTAATAAGTATGGAGAAAAGAATTCAACTTCCACTGCTTCTCCATATCATTCGTGTACCACAAGGTGGAGAACCTTGCTGTCAACGGCTCCGATGGCTCAACTTCTAGGAAGGTTGCTCCTTCCATCATTTTCCAAGCAACAAATGCGATCAATACTAATAGCCAACTAAAGTGAAACTCATACCCTTGAGCTTGTGCTTCGTGAAAGTCCTTTTCCATCTCGTTTACGAGGTAGCTTTCCCAGTTCATCCACATGCCTTCTATGCACTTCCCTGTGAGGTCCACTACGAATCCTATGACTTGTGTCAGATGGTTCTTTCTGACGATATTTCTAGTGATCAGTTCGAAAGCAAGGTGCACAGCACCATCCTGGATGGAGGCT
>JASDQU010102580.1:218425-230739 GCA_032191745.1 Picea mariana | reverse complement strand
CCTTGTCCTCAAGGCTTGAGATGAGGAAATTGCTACAGAATGGTAGTTGGTTCCCAAGTGGCATCTGTTGGAGTTGTATCTTTCCACTGGACTAACACTTCCTTGATGGTTCGTTGACATAGATGACGCTCACGCTGTTCCAAAACTGCTTTTGGTTGTAGCCAAATGGAGCCTTATTCGTCCAACTTGGGAAGGTTGGTTTGAGTTTGGAACTTAGTTCCAATTGTCTTCTTTAAGAAGGAAACATGAAAAAAAGGATGGAGCTTAAAATGATTGGGAAAAGATAATTGATAGGACACTTGTCCCACATTCTTTAGAACGGTATAATGACCACAAAATTTGGGTGCCAGTTTCTGACAATGGTCAGCCTTGAGGGAATTTTTCTTGTAAGGTTGCAGTCGAAGAAACACCTGATCCCCTTCTGCAAATTGACGTTCAGAGAGACCTTGATCTTCTTGTTGCTTCATGCGATTTTGGGCCATGACCAAGTTCTCTTTGAGGGTATGGGGAATAGCCTCTTGAACTATAAGCGTTTGGTCAACCGTCTGGACCTTCGAAAAACCTGGAAAATATGAGGAATTGAAGGTGGCTTGTTGTCCATATACCGCTTCAAAAGGAGTCATGCGGGTAGCTGTATGGTAAGAAGTGTTGTACCACCATTCATCTAGTGGTAACCATTGAGCCCACTGATTTTTTCGTTCCGATGAAAAACACCTCAAATTTGTTTCCAAACACTTGTTGACAACTTCAATTTGACCATCATTCTAGGGATGATAAGTTGTGATGAGATGCAATTGGGTTCCTTGTAACTTGAAAAGTTCTTGCCAAAAATTGATGGTGAAATTTGGGTCATGATAAAAAACAATAGAATGAGGCATGCCATGAAGCTTGAAGACCCGATCCATGAAAATTTGAGCCACAGTGGATGTTGTAAATGGGTGTTGAAGAGAACAAAAATGAGAATACTTGGAAAGACAATCAACTACCACCATGATGACTGATTTATTGCCCGATTTAGGTAAGCCTACAATAAAATCCATAGAGATATCTTGCCAAATAGCAGGTGGAATCAGAAGCGGTTGTAGTGTGCCTGGAGATTTGACTGTTTATCCCTTGTTGCATTGACACACATCACATTCAACCACAAAATTGTGAACGTCCTATTTCATACCATCCTAGAAAAAAAAGAACGTTTGACCCGATCATAGGTCTTGGTAAACCCGGAGTTTCCAACGGTGGGTGTAGCATGAAGCTCAGAAAGTACCGTGGATTTAATTTTTGACTGTTTACTTAAATACAAACATCCTTTGTATCAAAGTTCATCATTGATCCAAGAGTACCCTAGGGACACTGGAGAATTGGCCTACAATTGTTGTATTAGATGCAAACGTTTGGGATCATGTAGCCATTCCTGGCGAACAACTTGGAGCCAATATGGTACAATGAAGGAGAGAGAAAAAAGGGACCCTTCATATTCATATTTTTTGGAAAGTGCATCAACAACCACATTGTCTTTTCCTTTCTTGTAAATGATCTCATAATCATATCCAAAGAGCTTAGTCACCCATTTTTGTTGCTCTAGGGAGAAAAGTTATTGTTCTAGAAAATAATTGAGCCTTTGATGATTTGTCTTAATTTGGAAGTGTTTCCCCAATAGATAAGGGCGCCAAAGATTCACAACATGCAGAATAGCCAACATTTCTTTTTCATAGATTTATTTTCCCAAATTTTGCTCTGATAGTTTTTTGCTGGTAAAGGCCAAAGGCAGACCCTCTTGCATAAGAACTGTGCCAATTCCTTTCCAGAAGCATCACATTCTAGGACAAAGGCCTTTGTGAAATCAGGAAGTCCAGGACTAGATTGTTGCACAAGGTCATCTTCAAGGTTTGAAAAGCCTGAGCAGTTGTTGGAGTCCAAGTGAAAGAATTCTTTTTAAGGAGAGCAGTAAGAGGTGTCGCAATATTTCCATAATTCTTAACAAACTTGTGATAATAACCTGTTAAACCCAGAAATTCATGCAATATTTTGAGAGTCTTTGGGTGAGGTAAATCTTGCATAGCTTCAATATTTTTAGGATCCACCCTGACACCAACCTTGACAACCAGATGACCCAAGTACTCAACTTTGGAGGCGCCAAAAGCACATTTAGATTGTTTGAAGAAAAGTTGGTGTTGAGAGAGTAGATTGAGAACTCGATCCACATGAGAAAGATGGTTTGTCCAGGTTTTACTATATATGAGGATATCATCAAAGAAAAATAAGACAAAATGATAGAGAAAAGGACGAAATACATGATTCATGAGGCTTTGGAAAGTGGAGGGAGCATTACACAATCCAAAGGGCATGACCAAAAACTCATAATGGTCCTCATGAGTTCTAATTGCAGTCTTAGGAATGTATGCCTCGTTCATACGGATTTGGTGGTAGCCAGAACGAAGATCAATTTTAGTAAAGAACTGGATGCCACTCAATTCATCCAAGAGGTCGTCAATGACAGGAATGGGAAATTTTTCTTTAATGGTGAGTTTTTTGAGGGCACAGAATTCAGGACACATGCACCAAGAACATTATTTCTTAAGGAACATAACCACATGAGAAGATTAGGGGCTCATACTAGGACATATAACACTTGCATTGAGAAGTTCTTGAACAATTTTCTCAATTTCATTTTTTTGGGAAAATGGGTGATGATGGGGACAGATATTGGGAGGAAAGCTTCTTGGGACAAGGGGAATGGAATGCTCATGAACACCACAAGAAGGAGGGAGTCCATGAGGAGTGGAAAAAACCACTTGATGTTTAGAGAGGATGGATTGGAGGTCCTACGGCATAGAGGGTGTCTCAATGGCTTGTATGTCATGGAGTTGGGAAATAATGCAAGAATGACCTTTTTTTATCATCTTTTCTATGCGATGGAAACTGATGATCTCCGAGGAACAGACGGTGATTCCTTGGAACTTATATTTTTTGCCCTCCTAGTCGAATTGCATGGTTATTTCTTTAAAATCCATGAGAATGGGACCCAAGGTCGTTATCCATTCTGCACCAAACATAATGTCACAATCGCCCATGTCGATAGAAAACATATGATATTTCAGGTGGTACTCACCAATTTGTAGATGCACATTTTCACAATGCCCTCCACATTTCATGGACCCGTCGTTGGAAATCATGATTTGAAAATTATCGATGGCATGGATATAGAAATTAGTTTCTTGGGCAATGTGGAGATGAATAAAATTATGTGTGCTTTCACTATCAACAAGAATGATGACCTTCCTATGCTTAATGTAACCAATTATATTGAGGATTTGGGGAGCAGAGAAGCCAACGAGAGAATTTAGATAAATGATCGGTTCTACTTTGGGAGGGTCTGAGGGAGGGGTCATGTCAGTGGGTTCAGGTGACATGGACACAAGGGGAGCCTCAACATCCTTTTTGGAAACATCCTCTGAGATGGCCATAAAAATATTTTGTTTCTTACACTTGTGCATAGGAAAATATTTTTCATCACAATTATAACAAAGGCATTTGAGTAGGCATTCATCCATTTCATCCCTGGTCAATTTTTTGATCTTTAGTGGAGTAGAAGGAGGAGTGGGAGTGACTAGTTTAGTGTGAGGAATAGAGGGTTTTCAATTTTGAGAAGAGACAACATGTTGTTATTCCTTAGCTCTTTTAGTAGCATCCACCCAACTCTGAGGCCAAGCCATGAGGACATGGGCACAAATATCATCCCTGAGGCCACTGATAAAACATTCTCAGAAAAAATCATCAGATATGCCCTCTGTATGAAAATCCAATCACTCAAAAGTGACTATAAAGTCTTCCACTGTGCCAAATTGTTTCAAATTTTTCAAATGGCTTAATGGTTGGTGTCAGTGTCAAAGTGTTCATAAATCTCTGCCACAAAGTGTGTCCAAGCCACATACCCTTGGCGGGAATTTTTTCTCCATTGCCACCATTGCCAACGTTCTTGATCTAGATGGAGAACACCATACCAGAGTTTGACAAAATCATCTGTAATTCCATACAAAGAGATATAATGTTCCATTTGAGTTACCCATCCAATGGGATCTGAGCCATCAAATTTGGTCACATCCACACGCAGAAGGTGTAGGTCACGCTGAAGGTGATGGGGCTAAAAATTATGGGATTGATAGGAATTTTCACCTTCAGTTTACAAAGGTGGGTTAGATGAGTGGAGATTTGCAGGGATATGTAGCTTGGTGTAGATCTTCGTAGTGATGGATTCAAGTTGTGTAGAAAGGTCTTGTTTGAGGTCCTCTATTTTTTTGGTGATGGAGGAATGCATGTTTTTATTAATGGTGGAAATATTGGCATTGACTTGTCTCACTTCTTGTTTATTTTTTGTGAAATTAGACTGCAAGGTATTGAAGCAAGCTTCCAAGTCTTGGATACGGGTGTGGGCCATGATGAAGAGGGAACACGAAAAGGGGTGGGTGGGACCACATAGAAAATTGGTTATGGGTGAAGTGTATTACAATGATCAGGGAGATGAGTTGAATGCAATGGGATAAATCCCAAATAAGGGTGTTGGAAGGGGGTCGGGTCCACGAGAAAAACAAATGTTGAGAAATGATATGTATGACTACAATAAGGGAGAAGAGAGAAATCCAATGGGACAAGTCTCAAATAATGGTTCCAATATGATCCAGACGTAGGATACACAGTTGTTAGGGTATTCAAGGGTTCTACAGACAAGGGTTTTTCCTGTGCTATAGCACTCTGATATACGTGCGGGGTCCAACAGTAGTACTCGGCCCAATATCTCAGGGCATCAACTAAGGAGGCTAGACCATGCCCTTAGTCGTACTGCCCAACTACCCAGGTACTAGACAGTATGTTCTTGAGTGTTGTTCTTGGTGGTACTATAGAAGTCAGGTGACTGATCGATTTATCTATGGAGGGATTCAGTAGATCTAGGTCGATCTGTATACAGGTTTTTCCTGATGCACTACCACTTGAAGGGGTACCAACAGGGGCTACAAGGGTGGCCAACAGGTGTGCTCTTAAGTACCACTTGTATTTCATGCGTGTATGAATCCCTTATCATGGGTGTATGCACGTAACGACAGATATTTGTAGCTTAAAGACATCGGAATACATCTCCCCTGAAAAAGCATTAACCCACAATTTTCTTCTGAGGAAGGTGCTCTAGTACCACTTGTAATATTCCAGATATAAAATAGTATACAGAACAAAAATAATTAGCTATAAATGGAAGATAAACAATGATATAACCATAACAACACCACAATAATACCATAATAACACCAGAAAGAGCACTTTGATTACTGAGAGCAATTTTCACTTGCCTCTTCAAGGGGGCAACCTCCAACAGAGCAGAGCTCTATTACAATAATATCCAAGACAAAACTTCTCATACCCTCGAATCCTATTTATACTAAATATGTTTATCAAACGAACAATCTAGAGGAATATCCTTCTAGAAGCAGAGGCTTCTATTAGGTCTTCTTACATTCGACTTATTCTTCCTTATTGCTAGGCCTTGTTAATATTGACCTTTATTACATGGAAACATATTATTCTACCTACGTGAGGGGTAAGGTCCCTAATAGGGAGTATACTCTATCTTTGTTGATGAGGGTGACACTATCCTTCAAACAATTGATTTTGACGATGTCATGTGGCACATGCATTTCGATGGTTCATGCTCAAATGAAGGTAATGGAGCCGGCATCATCTTATATTCTCCTATAGGTAAAATCCACTATTTTTCTTATAGGTTAGAATTTTCTTGTACAAACAATCTTACCGAGTTTGAGGCCTTACTGTTAGGCATCGAAAATGCATATAACCTTGGTTGTGGCCACCTTACATTTTTTGGTGATTCTGAACTTGTGGTGAACCTTGTATGTAATATTTATTTTCCAAGCAACAAGTTGCTTAAACGCTATACCTAATTTGTTTGGATGCTCATTTCAAATATGTTATCATTTAACATCACTCATGTTAAGAGGGAACTCAATTCAATGGCCGATAGGTTAGTTGTGTTTGTAGCATTTCCTACCTGACAGCATTTACCTCAATGACCTGACTGTACATTCCAATCTATATATCATCCTCACATCCCCGATAATGTAGAGTCATGACATGTTTTTCCAAGTGATGAAGGCATTTGTGCTTTCATACAAAATGAATCGTTTAAGCCTAAGGAACTCATATCTATTGAAGATGATAAATTTCCTAAAGGCTTGAATCCTCTCGAAAGTTCATTTTCATCGAGTGATGTAAGAAACAAGGAGATGCATAAGGAAGAGGAGTCAAAAAGGAAAGTGGGAGATACCATTTCCTTGAACCTTGGGACACCTGAATCTCCAGAGATTGTTAAACTATGTGCCCAATGTTCTGATGAAGAAAAGGAAAAATTCACTAAGCTACTCTATGAATTTCAAGATGTTTTTGCATGGTCATACGAGGATATTTGTGGTTTTGATCCTGATCTCATACAACACGCCATTCCTATCAAGGAAGGGATAAAACCAGTTAGGAAAAAACAAAGACCTATAAATCCTGCACTTGAAGCTACTATTAGGAAAAAGTTGGAAAAATTATTGAAAGTTGGTATAATCTTTCCATTTAAGTATTCTGAGTGGGTTTCAAATATGGTTCCTGTTTGGAAGACTACTCGTCAAATCAGATTATGTGTCTATTTCCACGCATTGAACAGAGCAAGTGTCAAAGATCATTTTCCTCTCCCTAATATGGAAATGATTTTACAATAGGTTGCAGGGTCATAAATGATGTCCTTTCTTGATGGCTTTTCTAGGTACAATCAAATCAAGGTAAAGAGGAATGATAGATATAAAACCACATTTACTACATGCTAGGGCAAATTTTCTTATGAACTCATGCATTTTGTCTTATCTAATGTATGTTCTACATTTCAAAGATCTATGCATATAGCTTTTGATGATCTGATTGGTAAAATTATCCAAGTTCATCTTGATGATTTGACTGTTTATTCAAAGAATCGTATGGATCATTTTGGTCATCTTATAAGAGTTCTCATGCATTGCCGAAAATTTGCCATTTCTTTAAATCCTTCCAAATCTATTTTTGGTGTCACAAAGGACAATATCCTCGGTCATATTATTTTTTATTGAGGAATAAGCATTGATCCTAAAAGAATTATTGTGATTCTAAACCTTCCCGCCCCCACCTCCAATAAAGAAGTCCAAGATTTCATGGGCATTATCAATTTTTTCTGTAGGTTTGTTCCTGGTTTTTATATCATGGTTAAACCAATTCATAATCTTATGAAGCAAGATCGTTATTTTTCTTTGACATATGACATCAAAAATTATTTCCTTAGGATTAAGAAAGAAAGCAGTTTTGCACTGGTTCTAGCAAAACCGTATTTTGAGAAAGATTTTATCATATATACCATTGCCACCGAAGAGGGAAATTCTACTATCCTCTTACAGAGTGATGACCAAAACAATGAAAAACATGTAGCATACATGAGCCAGAGTTTATCAGATGATGAAATCAAATATTCTTATATTGAAAAACAAGATTTTGTTCTTGTTAAGGCTATAGAAAAATTTTGCCACTTTATTTTAGGAAAACATACACAGGTAAGACTCCCTTTGCATGTTGTCATTTCTTCTCTTAAAAACTTATCTTTCAAGAAAAATTGCACATTGTCTTGCCAAAATTGAAGAGCACGATTTAACAATCATGACTTCAAAAATGATCAAGGGATGAGACTTAGCCCTTCACTTAGCTCAACACCATGAACCAAGTGAAGAACTTGATGATAAGGATAATCCTCTTTTAGATATATTCTATATTGAAAATCAAAATCCCTCTCTAGCTAAGCATCCTTGGTATAGAAATCTAGTGTATTACTTGCAGCATAAAAAATGCCCATATAACTTAGATCCTCACTAGAGAAGGAGACTCCACCTCAAATCTTCCAGGTATATCATTTTAGGAGACTTTTTGTTTACAAGTTCTGCTAATGGTTTATTACTTCGATGTGTGAATGATGAAGAGGCTCAAAAATTGTTACATGAAATTCATGGATCATCAATTTCTGTCATTCACATTGGTGGCCACTTTTTTGCTAAAGATACTACCTTTATAATCATAAGAAACGGTTACTACTGGCCTTCGATATTTCGAGATTCCTATAAATTTGCAAGATCTTGTGATAAGTGCCAAAAATTTCTTGGGAAAGAACGTCTTTTTTCCATGCCTTTACAACCTGTCCTTTTTCCAAATGGGGCCTATACTTTATTGGTCCTCTCAATCCTCCATCTTCCGTAGGGCATATTTTTATTTTGACAGCCACCGATTACTTTACTAAATGGACCGAGTTTGTCCCTCTTAGACATGCACAGGATGAGCAGGTAATTTCTTTCCTAGAAACTAATATCTTTTCTAGATTTGGCATTCCATTAGAGATCATTACGGACAATGGCCCAACCTTCAATTCTATAAAGTTGACTCAATTTCTGGTTAAATTAGGGGTCAAACATTTCACTTCATCAGCCTATTACCCCAAAGGAAATGAGAAAGATGAGTCCACTAATAAGAATCTGGTTAGGATCATAAAGAGAATCATAGAGGACAAACCTCCCCAGTGGCACACACTTCTCACTTACACTCTCTGGGCAAATCGCATAACCACCAAGGAAAGCACATGATGTACTCCCTTTCAGCTCATGTATGTTCAAGAGGCTATTCTACCCATTGGGCTCGAGCTTTCCTCCTTACAACTGATGTTACATATTACCCCTCATCTTCCTAAAGGATAAATGCATGGTTAGCCCTGGAAGAACAAAGGAATTTTGCCTTAGATAACATAAAGAGAAGGTAGAAATTGTGAAAAATTATTTTAACAGACGAGAAAAAAATGTTGAATTCAAGATTGACAATAAAGTCCTACTATGGGACTCAGCTCATGCTGAGAGAGGAAGACACTCAAAGTTCCAAAAACTATTGCTAGGTCCTTTTAAAATCGCTTTTATCCTAGGTGCAAACTCATACCTTCTAAACGATTTGGAACAACGATTGTTCTCTTACAACACTAATGGTTCCCATTTGAAACATTATGTGGAACCAGCATGATAATTACTGCTTTTCTAAAATGACTTCCGTATATAGTCTTTTGTTTTACTATTTTGTTTTTTACTTTTGTTTGTTGAGTTTTTAATTTCTATTTTTTTTTTTTTTAGTTTATTAGAAATAAAGTCTGGATCAGTTTTTCCATAACAATGTCATTATGTAAGTATTATTAATCAATAAGAAATAAGGTATACACAGTTGTCACGATGTCCTCCTTTCATACATCTATGAAATTGCTTTTCGCTTTCAACACTATTGTAGGATAATTGATTTTGTATTCTTCCCTATTTCTATTATATGTTTATTCCTTACGTCTTGAGATTCAAAGAGCATATCAGAAGCTTTCTCCTTAAAAATTTAAGAAGTATTATATGTTACATGGTGTTTGAATTTTATGCATACAGGACCAACCCCCCTCATATATACCACTTTCCATAGTTATTCCCAAAGTCTCATCTCATTATTCCCCTTAAACCATCATTTTCCCCCTGTTGCATAACTATTATTTTCAGCAGTTTTTCCATCATCTACTTCTACTGGTCTGTGAAACCAGACATATTGAGTTCTAAATATGTTAGAAACAGATATCCCTGTGGAGTCACCAGTTTTTTGATGCCCAGAAGCACAATGTAATACCCCTGCCTGCAAATGGGTTGTAATGCCTTACTATTTATATACATATACTTAATAATATACTAGATAGGTGGGACCCCCTTGTTTAAATCATGGTGAAAAAGAAACGCTTCTCTGAATTTCACTCATGACAACTTTACGAAGCATATTATAGTTTGAGAAAACACAAGAATTCGAACAAATTTTCACATGCAATCAATGATGATAAGGGATGGCAATTTAAAATTCAAAAGAAAGTGACAATCACTTTGGTTATAATTGCTATACATCTGCTTTGGCATATGGTTAAAATTCAAACTTCAACTCACACTCACGTTGGTTATAACATATTGCATTCATGGTATATTGTGTTCATGGTATTGGTTATGTTATGTGGACAATAGTTATGGTTTATGCAATTGTTCGAGGTCAATTCAATCCTTGCAAATAGGAACTTGTTACAAATAAATATGGGACATATGATATCATGGTGTTGGTGTAAAACTATGGTATAGGAGGGTTTTCGTTTCAATTTTTCAAAGTGGAAGTGACATGTTGGATTTGAATATGGTTGATTAATGCTTTTAATGGAGTTTTGGATGTATTTCACCATCTCTATGGTTGATGGAAATTAATGAGTGGGTGGAGAAGCAACGTGCAATTATTGAACATCATTTTTACCCCATCTCGAGCTCACCACCCTTACCTTGTCACACATTTTGGTTGCTCTGGTTAGTTTGGCTCTGTTTCGCTCGGTCCTTAGAGAATAGTGGTGGTCTTTGGTTATTTTTGGCGCTTTCCTCATAGGTATGGTGACTCTCTCCCTTCCATTCATCATTGTAACTACGCTCTTGATAAAATATCTATGTTGGCTCTTATAATTTGCATACAGGGTGTTTTCTTTCAAAAGATATAGTGGGTGGATGTATGTTTTGTCTGTGCAAATGATATTATATGGGTTTTTTTAATATTGCAAATTGTAATTTATTCAATGCTCCTTCGTGTTGAAGTTATTTGATTATGGTTGCACCCGAGGTGGATGACTGGTTGTTATTTCTCCTTGTTGTTGATAAAGTTAGTTTTTTTTTGTTACCACCCACGTCCCGTGATAGAATCCTAGAGAGTTTTAATGGTAAACGAAAGCAATAATCAGTTCTAGGTTCTTCCAATGTAGAATTATTACCTCCCGCTCTACTCATGAGAGAAGTTATTTCCCTATCGAGTTGCCATTTCGCAATTTGAAAAAATATAAAGTCGGGTTCTTACCTAGAGGTCACCTTGGAAGTGATTGTGTCAAACCTTGTTGGAGATTTTAGTATTATGTTATAAACCCCACCTTCAAATTTGTCTCACCCACCTGGCTGTTCAAACCCCGTTCTCCTTTTTCGTGGTTGTTGCAAACTTGAACTTGGGTTGTGAATTGGTTATGCGTTAACCCGACAGTAAAAATATTCGTTACTTTCATAACTCATTTGTTCATTGGTTGACTACCTACATGAGTCTTGGTCATTTTTGAAGGTTGTATAATGAATTAAAAAAAGGAACACCAGGGTTTCGAACATGACCTGTCACATAGAAAATACTGGAAATAGATACTAGCCTCGTATGTTGAATATTTTTTGGCCTATGTTACACTCCATTGTGTGCTTGATGTGGTCTATATTAATTAATTGAAATGATTATGTTGATAGTCCATCATATGAAAAGAACTCTGCAAATAAAAGAAATAAATTGTAGAGTGGGAAGAAATTGGTTATAGTTTTTTTGGCTCGGTGATGTTTGGAGTCATTTGATTTTTAGTAGAAAGGAAAAGAAACCATGTTGGCATAGGGGCAGACCCAGGGTTCAACGCTTCAGCAGTGCACCAACAAAACCCTAACTACCAACCCTTTCGGCAACACCTACGAAGCAGATGAAGTCTCACCCGAGGTAGAGGTAGGGGGGTTGTAGGACTCAGGTGTCTACAACCTATATGGGACACAGATATGTGGTTACAAAACTTAACAGAGAGCTTAGCCAATCAATATGCATTAGTTCATATGTCCCATTCACATCGCAGATTAAACCCTAATTACATATCAACGCAGTAGCAACCAAGATCAAGTATTTTCAATCACCTAGCACATAGCATTTACTCAGATCTTCAATCAAATATCATAAATCACTAAGAATCCACGGATCTATCTATAATAAATCAAGATCAGTGCACTAAGCAGATAAACACATAAACATCATGAGAAATATTGCACATCAGAACATAGGATATATGTGGTTCACCCCAGTGTGGAGCTACGTCAACCAACTTATTCTTCTCTTCTTTATTAATCTTCAATATTTCTACATTCTTCAGCCCCTGCGCACAAAGCCACCAGGCGCAACTCCATAGAGGGAAAGAGATCTGCGCGCAGCCCACCAGATCCTCCTTCGCAAAATTAGGTCAAGGCACAGAGCCAACTCCTTATTTGTAATATACCAGATATAAAAAGTATGCAGAACAAAAATAAAATGCTAGAAATGGAAAAATAATAGTAATATAACCAGCATAATCTCCACAATAACACAGAAATGATATAAGAACAACA
>JASDQU010102580.1:200064-218213 GCA_032191745.1 Picea mariana | reverse complement strand
TACTAAATATGTCTATCAAGAGAAGCATCTAGAGGAAGATCCTTCTAGAAGAGGAAGCTTCTATTAGGTCTTCTTACATCCACCTTATTCTATTTTATTGAAAGGCCTTATTAATATTGACCTTTATTACATCCGAATATATTGATCTACCTATGTGCGGGTTAGGACCCTAACATTATTAGCACAATTCCTTCCACAGTCTGTGCACAAAGCCTCTTACAATTACTTGCACTAAGCCTGAACAACTCAATACAGCAGTTAGCTAGCACCTTTTACATATTCTTTCACGAAGCCAACTTAGACGGGCTTTGCTCTAAGTCCTATCTACTTATTTATACATTACAAAAAGGCCTAAACATGGGTAAACCCATGGGTTAACATCCCATACCCATTACTTAAACCCTAAAAGCCCAAAAAGTCTGCAAAATAGGTGAGATCCTGTGATGTCAGCTCCGCATGGGCACTCCATCTTCAACTAGCCTGTTGAAGTCCCAAAAAATTTCAAACACAACCAATGTTTCCTCAAAACTTTGTCAAGGGCCAACAGGCCCCGAACACTCACCTATGAATCGTCCTGAGTCATTCAGATCTGGGCAGGGTTGCTTCGAAGGCCTCAAGCTTAGCTCGAGCTGCCTCGAATTGCTTCTTCACTAGAGCCTCCTACTCAGTGAACTCCTAAATGACTTGCACGGTGACAGGCCCTTCGAGTCATTGTTCAACTGTCGTAACCAATTGGTCTAGTTGTGAGCCTTGTCCTTTAACCTCTTCAAAAATCATGCAGGCTTCATCATGCACTAGTTGGAGTCTCTGTGTCACTTCCATAACCTTGCTCTGGATAGTAGTAAATTGCTTCTAGACTACATGTTGCTCCTACAACCTCTTCATATTTTCAACAGCAGTAAGAAGCTTCATTTGTGCTTGTACTATGGACGCATGTTGCTTCGCCTCCTGGAGTTGTGCTTCCAGTTTCCTCAACTCTGGATCTTCTGCAAGGCGCTCGTAGGTCTGCACACTTCGATCACTTAGTTTCTTACACTCTAAGGTGAGTGCCCTAATTCTTTCTACTATGTTCCTGACAACTTCTTCCCTCTGATCATTCACTTCTTGCGGAGTGCTCGACACTACTTGGATTTCTAGCTCCATTACTCTTTCTTGAAGTTGTTGAATGGACTCATCGAGATTCCCCACTTATATCTTGGTTGAATCTTCTTCCTCCTATGCCAAGCCTGGAATAGAGAGAATTTCTTTAGTCGTTGCCTCCTTGATCGCAATCTGTTATGCGAGCAGTTGGTCTTTTTCTTCCTGTATATTCGCATTGTCTTGCTTGAACTTCGCCTTAATTTCATTTTTCTCCTTTTGCGCAACTCGAAGTTTCTCTAGGGCCTCCTCCTTTTATTTTTGGAATCAACGGAGTTGAGCTTCGATTGCATCTGCTAGCCTTCATAATTAGGTGGGCTCATCCCCCAATTCTACACTTTCTATTGAAGACGAGGTAGTAGGCACTGTGCATCTTGAATGGATAGCTTGTTGGATGTATTTGAGCTCCTTCTCTATTCTGTCATGTAGTGTTTCTTGCGTCACTTTATGTCTCTACAGGATATCCTCTGAAGCGTCTTCTACAGCTGTGATGATGAGCTCGATATCGTCTATTGTGAGCATATTCTGCGACTGAGGCTTATTGGCTTGGGTCTTCTTCCGTGTTGAGGGTTTATGCGGAGAAACTTTCCTTTTCTTTGATGTCTCGGCCTCTGTAAGGGGATCCTTTGGCGTTTTCACTTCATCTTTTTCTTTCTTGTCTCCTTCTTCCCCTCCTTCCTCTTAGTTTACTTCATCTCCTCCTCCTCCTACAAGTGAGTCAGGCGTAGTTTCCTATGATGTTCTATCTTTTTCATCACTTTCTATGTCCTGCACTTCCTCCTTTTTCTTCTTTTTCTTCGCGCTACTTTATCCATCATACTCATTCTAGATGACCAAAGGACTTTTGATGATGTCAGGGTTGGAGAGTTCAGTATCTTTCGTTGGTACAAGGAATTCTGCTAGCCATTCCTTAGTGATCTCTTCCATGTCTTCCTCGATCAACTTATAGTAAGACTGCAACTCCTCCTTACTTTCATCCATGTGTGTCGTGATGTAGATGAAGTGTCAGTCTACACAAAACTTCGTGAACGGTCTGTACTGATGGAGTGTATTCGGTGTCATTCGAGGGAATGATTCGATGGTGCACTTTAGCTGTAGGTAATAAGTATGGAAGAGCATTTGAATTCCACTGCTTCACCATATAATCCATGTACCACAAGGTGGAGAACCTTGTGGCCAACGGCTCTGATGGCTCGACTTCTAGGAAGGTTGCTCCTTCCATCATTTTCCAAGCGACAAATGTGATCAATACTAATAGCCAACTAAAGTGAAACTCATACCCTTGATCTTGTGCTTCGCGGAAGTCCTTTTCCATCTCACTGACGAGGTAGCTTTCTCAGTTCATGCACATGCCTTCTATGCACTTCCCTGCGAGGTCCACTACGAACCCTATGACTTGTGTTAGTCGGTTATTTCTAACGATATTTCCAGCGATCAGTTGGCAAGCAAGGTGCACTGCGCCATCCTAGATGGAGGCTACCTTGAAGCCTCGGTTCCCCTTCTCTACATCACCATAGTTTTATTTTACATGTTGGGCTAAGGAGCGATCTGACATCTTCCCTGGGTAGAACTAGTGAGCATCCGGTCCCTGCATGCTTAATCTATGGATAAAGTGGATCAACGTCAAATCCATAGTGATGAGCCTATCTAATAAAAGATAACCTCCATGGTAGCATGACCGGAGGAGTTTAACGCATGCGTTAACCTCCTGATGTCAACCGAAGTGGGGGATCTTCATCATGTTCAAGATCATGGATCACGCTAACTCCTTAATCCACGACTGGGGAACTATCTTAGGCTTCTTCCCAGTCATCTTCATCAAATACCTATGCAACGCAAGCATCACATAGTTCTTTTGGTCTCTGAGGTTGAAGTCACTGATCTTGAGAGCTCGGTTCAGTCCCAACTAGGGTCCAATTGCATGTATCCCCTTTCGTAGGTACACATTGATCAATGTGTACTCAAAATCACGCGGGACACTGTCGCAGTTAATCATGCCAGTCAAAGGTGGGATGTATTCAGGAAAGACCGACGGGATCTGCTTTGCGTTAGCCAGATCATCACATTGTTTGCTTCATTTCTCAACAACGCAACCAGAACGTTGTCCAGCCGATGGGGATGCTTGCAATCTGGCAGTTGACGATGCTTGTATTCCTACAAACATGACTCTCTCATCCATGAGGTCTATCAAAATATCCTCTACAGATTTCTCTAACGCAATATGCTCGCCCGACATTCACACTTGTAATCAAGGAGATCATGTAGGCAAAAATACAGACAAGGTAATCAAATGGACGGAGAGGTCTAGACATCACAACATGGTATGAAATCAATTCTTTGTTAGCTCAGATATCTCAGTTTGCAAAAAGTGGTCCCAGCATAGCATCCGATGAGTTAAATATGCAACGTCGTTGTTTCAGGATTAATCCATAAGTGCGGACACGAACCGATCTCCCTAGATCCACTCGGATCTAGAACAAAACAGAACAGAATACTACTCTTTCCCTAGATCTAGCCTATTGAATGAACTAAGAGGTAAGGACTGTAGGCATACCTTGTGAACACTTTCCTTATGTCTCTGTTGTCCAAGCTTTATACTTCAATTCTCTTGCGCCGTTCAGATCACCACAGTACAAACCAATCGGAATATAGGCAAGTTAATATATTCAATATCTAGTCTATACATGTGATCAAGGAATCATGTAATAAAGTGATATCATCTTTATGGGAAAGGGACATGTTACTGTATTGCATTAATTGAAAGAGAAACTTACAACCTGAGCCTTGATGTCGTAGGTCTCCTTTCGATGGCTCCTAGCTTCTGACACACACACTTGCTCATGCATGAAGAAAATCAACCACTTGTGATGACCTTGTTGTAGTCTCTTGCTGCTGTAGCATTAGTCCTTCATACAGGCTTTCAAAAATTCTCCAATCAATCTCTTGCTAGCTTGCTTCTAACCTTCTCCATGAGCAATCTCCTCAATATATAGGAGAAGATATATTAGTTACTTGGATAGGGAATGATCCCAAGATATTTGGAAAGTCAGTACTTTGCCAACCATTCGAAAGCCAACTCATCCTTCTAGAAGATTCCCTTCTAGAAGAATCAAGATCTTATCCTTTTCCTTCTTTAAGAACATGTTCGCACCCTAACCATGAGTATAGTGCGAGAAGTTCGCATCCAAGATGAAAGCAGCCTGCAAGAATCAGGCATTCTCGCAGGAGAGTGTATATGCAGCCTGCGAACTATCTTTAAAATGTGATTTCTAGAAGCTGATAAGTGTAACCTTTCTCAGGAAGATGTTCTTAGTAAAGAGCTTGATATTCCATCATCATGACATTATCATCACAATGACCAAAATTGTGGATAACAGTCGTAATGGATTCCTCCAATGGGCAGGAATGCCTCAATCAATACGAATTGAGTTGTTATGGCGTGGTCCCAATGGTCCAACAGTGGTCTTTTCGTCAATAAATGTGTTTCTATCCATTCTAGAACGTTATTCTAATGGTCGGGACGCCTCCAACGGTCATATAGCTTCACCATGGCAAAGTCCCATTCTGTGTTGTTCTGTTATTCCGGTGAGGTTCAAGTTCTGCAAGCCTGCCTTCTGCGAAGTCTTCTCTGGAACTTCCTACAGTTTTTCTAACTTTTCTTTCTTCTTACTGAGATTTCTTTCCTTCTTTCATGTGATTTGAGTTTCTGGATTCCTCTTTTGATTCGTATTCTTATCTTCTCTTAGCATAGTAACTTCGCACTGTTGAGGGTCTTTCAAAGGGTCTGAAGGTAATACCTCTTCTCTTACTATTTTTGGGGTGGATGCACTTCTTTCCTGCATGGACAAGTTCTTTAAGCCTTCTTGTGTTCTTTCAACTTCGACATCTAATTCTTTGGCCCTCTTTTGCTTCGAATTATCCTCTTGTTCTTCTATTAGTCACTCTATATTTCTAACTATGAGGTCCCTTAATTATTGCTTCTTCTGTTCTGTAGCTTCCTCCGTTGATTTCCATCGGATCTGATCTTTCTCAATCCAAGTCTTTCCTACTAAAAGAGGGAAAGGAGCGTTGTTCTCAACAAACTTAATGACTTCAAATTCTTCTTCGGTCGATGTTTCATGAGAAATCATTGGTATATTAGTAACTCTTACACATAGGGTTATCATCTTTCCTTTAAACAAGCATATCCTTCCCAATGAAGGTATCATAGAAGGGTTTCCCAAAATTTCCCAATTTCTTTCTGGCATGATATTCACCTGTGTTTCCTCATCCAAGACAAAGTCTATGTCAAAGTCTCCTATTCTTGTTTCTATGCGTTGTTTTTATTTTAATATCTCTGGTAAATTGATGTCTATGTGATCATTCAGTGTTTCTTTCAGCTGTAATAACATAGTCTCTGACTCTTTCTGGTTCTCTAACATATCCTTAGTCCCTTGACCTTCTTCATAGTTTTCTAGTCTCATGTTCATCTTTTCAACTTTGGCAATCATTCTAGGGAAATCCTCAACTTCATGGCCAATAGCTTTACAATAGAGACAAATAGGACCTATACCAGGGCATTCCTTAGCAAGATGTCCCGATATTCTACAATTATAACACACTATCAATCCTCTCTTTCTTTTAAACGATCCCCAACCTTTCTTTTACTGTGCACTGGGATCACAATGGTGGACCTGCAATCTGCAAAAATTCTTTCTAGGTTATTCCATCCACTTGTTAGTCCAAAAATTCTTTCGATGCATAGGAATAACATATCTTTAACTATATCTATCAAAACTATTCAGATCGACTCTTCTAATTGTGCCCTATTTTTCAGACTAGGACAAAATCCATCAAACATACCTAGATTCATACTTTCGAAGAAAAAATTTCCACTTATCTTACCTTTATTAGAGAACAAAGATTTAAGATCTTACCTCTTTTCTTCAGATCTGGTTTCTTTCTTAGCACAGAGCTTCGCAAGTTAAGTAGAATACTACGCACTCCAAAAACAGATCTACGCACAGAGCTTTCTCTTTTCTTCATTTCCCAGCAATCACAGTTTCAGNACCAGCAATGGAACCATTTGTTGGCATCGGGGCAGACTACGTTCACCAACTTCTTCTTCTCTTCTTTATTAATATTCAATCTTTCTACATTCTTCGGCCCCTGCGCACAAAGCCACCAGGCGCAACTCCGCAGAGGACAGGAGATTTGTGCGCAACCTGCCTCCTTCCCAAAATTAGGTCAAGGCACAGAGCCAACTCCTTACTATCACAAATTCTTCCATAGTATGTGCACAAAGCCTCTTACAATTACTTGCACTGAACCCGAACAACTCAATACAACACTTAGCTAGCACCTTTTACATATTCTTGCATGAAGCCAACTTAGACGGGATTCACTCTAAGTCCTATCTACTTATTTATACATTACAAAAATTCCTAAACATGGGTAAGCCCATGGGTTGACATCCCATACTCATTACATAAACCCTAAAAGCCCAAAAAGTCCACAAAATAGGTGAGATCCCGTGATCTGAGCTTCGCCTGGGTGCTCCATCTTCGACCAACCTGTCGAAGTCCCAAAAATGGTCAAAGACAACCAATGTTTCCTCAAAACTTGGTCAAGGGCCAACAAACCAGCTAATAGAATAATGGGTCTTGAACCCAGTCCATTGTGCAATAATTGAAATTGGTTGATGTAAATGATTAAGTTCGATGGCATGTTCCTCTTCTTGGCCTCCTCATGTCTTCTCTAAGAGATATATACATGATCATTGATAATTGGAATTATGGACAGTCTCTGTATAAATTTTGTTGTTGTTCGAAGAAGAAAGATAGGAATTCACTAGCTGAGTTTGGAAGTCTTGGAGTTTTGCTTTGGGTTTGATATGGAAATTGTTGTTTCTTTAACTTTGAGATTGCCTACAGTTTAAAATGCTTTTTTTTGGCAATTAAGGGTATGTCATTTTAAAGAAAAAATTTTATTTTATTTAATGGAACAATATCCATGTCATTTCCCGTTCATTATACCACTTTTCGCTCCTTACAATCCCACCATCTTCCCAAATTCATTTTTAATTCCTTGTTCTGTTATTATGAATGGAATTTCAAAAGAAATAATAGAAAGGAGAAGTAAGTGACTGGTGTTTGAAAATTGGAATGGAAGTATTGTTTTTATATGGAAGTTGTATCTGTGTTTTCTTGAGAAGTTTTCGTTGGTGGTTCCCATACATGCTACCACTTTTCATTCATTATCAACCCCTCATCTTCCCAATAACCCCATCATTCCTTGTTCAATAGAAATTAATTTTTTATTTGAGTAATATGATGAATGGATTGATTGCATATGCTTCTATTGAGAATGATAGAGCCAACCTTTGATTTTATTTAGGTAGGGTTGATGCATGGACTGTCAAGAGTTTTCATAACTAATTGGAAAATTGCTTTAGGATGAGTTTCTTCACGAGAGGCAGTAATGGCAGAGGCAATGGAGGTAGGGGAAATTGGTAGAGGGGTCATAAAAGACCTTGGTTTTCCATACATTTTGATGTTGATCCCCAAGAATCGAACAATATTTTCCAAGATGGATTCTTCAACCTAGTAGGCCAAGGGATCCTCCATCCCTGACCTGAAAGACATCCCTTCCAAGCACATCAAAAATATTTTGGTATCCCAATCCCTCATCATGTATCAATGCGACCAAAACTACCTACCAATGATGGTTGGAAAGAGATTGTCCACCAGCATGTTTTTCATCACCACGGTTGGCCTACTTCTTCTTTTCCGTTACCCCCTCCACCACTAAAGAATCAAATTTCCCAAGTTGATCATGTTGTCTCACCCATGTAGTCACATCATGCCAGTCAGAGATTAAAAACCGATGTCCCCAAGCCTATGTAAGACAAGGAAAAAGGAGTATCCACTCCCTCCAACTCATCCAAAAAATATTCTAAATTTGTGTCTTCCCTCCTTCATCTTAAGGATGATTTTTCTCATGTTATCAGTGCAGTTCAACCTTGAGGTTCCAACTAGCCAAAGGCTGCCACAGAAAATTCAAAAGGGGATGGCAGTGAAAAGAGGCCAAATGCCTCTCACAGTAAATATGGTTTTTGACGATGGTTAATGTTATTTTTTATATTGAAGACAATATTTTTACTTTGACAAAGTTTTGGACAACAAGCATATATTTAGGCAGTTTTTTTGGGACAGGATGGATGTGATACTTTTGGATATGGTCATATTATATTTTGTTGATATTTAAAATATCTGATCATAATTATGAGAAGAGAAGTTACACAGAGGATATATTTGAAATCAAATGATTGAGTTTTATATTTCATGTTTGATGATTATTAAAAGAAATAATTGGGAGTCACAAGGGGTCCCACCTATTTAGTTATTATTAATTAGACCTTTATTTATATATTCTATTAATACTTGTCTTAACTAATTAGTTAAGCTAATTTGACTTGACTAAAGAAAGTAGTTGAACTACCCTAACTTATTCAGAAGGAATAAAATCTCAATGAGATGAAGAGACAAGGGGAGAGAATAGAAGAAGAACTACAATCATAAGGTTCTCTCTATACTAGTGAGATATTTTCAACTTTCATTCATTATGAGTTTACTAGAAGGCTTAACCCTCTTGATGACAGCAGGGTCTTATTGAAGGCAACATGATTCAAAAAACTAAATCACATATTTCAGTAGCTTGTTTTAAAGGTGTATGATTTATCGTTGGCAGTCTGTGTATTTTTGTTTGTGCATGAATTGAATTTCATGACTGATAAAGAATATCTTGCAGAGTCAAGTGACAACATTTTATGGCAAGCTGGTCCAGATCTTTAGCTTCAATTTTCTTCTTATTGTCAGAGTCTTTTTGTATGGTGCCCATCGAAGGATTCTAAATATGACTTTGGTACCTACCCTCATAGGGGTTTATAGAGAGAACTCGGTTTTGTATCTCATAATGAAATAAATGAAAAATTGGATTACTGTTTCAATCTCACACATGTGTTTTAATGATCTGATTCATTCTTTTTCTTTTATCTCCATGTATACATTTGTATAACTTATGTACACATTCATGTAACTTTTTTTAAGTTTATTTCTTTTACTCTGTTATATTTAACACATAAAACCATCCTTGATCCTCTATTCTTAATACTTGTGGATTAAGCAATTGTTTTTTAGGCTATAAACCCCGGGTAACATTCCAAACTCTCTTGTCTTAGCCCGAAAAGATCTGAAAATGCTTGAGTAAGGTTTTCCATACCTTTTCCCCAACACACACATTCCTCCGAATGCTGAACTAGCGAACTCCCGAAGTCTCATCAACAATCTCGCACCCGGGGGGGGGTGCTACATGGAAACAATATGAAGCTGAAACATGGACCAATCTAATAGGTGAAATGTGTCAAGTTCCCATTGTCACAAGAGGTATTTTAAAATCACAAAACAAGATGACATGTGACATGCTTAGAGTGGGTCCACGTCACCCTTGGTGATGTCAGCATGTCACGTCACTATGGCGCTCTAGGACTTCGAAACCCCAGGATTTGGAGGTTTCTTCTACAACACCATTCAAAACTCTTGAACGTCGAATTTTTTAACAGGTCCACATCACTCTAGGTGATGTCATCATGCCACGTCACTCTAGCGTTCCATGACTTCGGCACTTCAGGCTTTGGAATATTTAACATCCACATAATTGATAACTCTTGAATGTCAAACTTTCGAACACTTGTTCCCAAGGGCTTCGAGACTTTTGGAAACTTGCATACATAACATCACAAAACTCTAGAACATTGAACTCCCAAACTCTTGAACAATAGCTAATATGTGGATACATGTCTCGATAATGGATGGTCCAGATTGACTCTAAAGTTTGGGACTTCCAGCTTTAGAGGATTTCGCTACTGAACACCATCCCACCCCCGAACGACTGGACACCAAAATTCCAAACATCTGCTAATCTTTGGACGCATGTCCCCGAACATAAACGGTCTGGATTGGTTACAAACTTCAGGACTTCGGGTAAAACTCCACTCTGCGTATCCACAACCAGATTTCCTCGAACAACGAACTATCGAACCACTTGGGGGATCCAACAGTTTGCCTTCTGCCAAATGATCTACGGTGTAGATTTACTCCGATACTTCAGTGCTTCGAGGATTTTTCCTCATTTTCGTCAAATACTTGAGAATTGTCGAAGCAATGAAGTCTGAAGGACTTGAGGGGTTAACAACTGCGCTACTTCCCCATATCCAATGGCTGTGAGGGATCTTCCTTCTTCCAAACAGATCCGACAACCCAAATCTAAACTTTGTGGCCCCAAAACCAAAGTTGTCGTGGTTTCTTTCCTCTATTGGATTTCTCAAACCGCTACACCTCTTGAGATTTCGAACAAATTTAAGGTGTGATCTCAGCGCCCTCTTGGCACTCATGGACGTTCTGAAAATCAAATTTTGTCCATTTCGACAACAATTATTTCTGAAACTTTTACTTCAATTTCTACTTACACAACCCATGCAGGCTCAGTATTGAAAAATCGAGGCTTTGATACCATATTATAACATCCTCGGGCCTCCCAGGCTGGGGAATGCCACACTACTACTTCTCTTGTTTCTAATAACCAAATTGTAACATACCCAACCAACCCATACTTGGTCATGCCACTTAAAAACTTACAATAATTTCATTTGTATACATATGTAACTTTAAACAGACAAACTCATTCTGCTAATACACATATTCATGCGGAAATAATAGTAAGCCTATACATGCATCATACATAGGAAATACTCATAAATATAAAGACATGTACAAATACACAACATGCAATTGAACACATAATTGATACTCATCTTTTTATAGAAGACCACCAACTACATGAAAACCTTCCATGATTCTCCCAGCCTTAGACCACGCTGCTCATCAATCTCAGCAGTGGGTCACCCACGAGCTGGGACTAAACTCCACCTGGGTAAAGGGATTCCTAGGCTAGGTTGAGACAACAGGAAGTTACACAGTCAACAAGAAGGATTTCGTCCCAGGAACCAACTCAGACTAACAACCTACAACCTCTCATTCCCCACATGCATGTCCCACCCCAGGAAGTGTGCCCCTTCTCTACTCAATAGTCCTTTGGCTGCCCCACTTCCCTTCCAAGGCTTCAACAACAACCTGGATAGGAATTCTCATAGCTTTATAGTTGTAGTTAGGCTCCCTCAGGAAATCATTTTCCCAACAAAATATCTCACATGGAGAGAGTTTCTCATAGGCCTTACAACCTGCCTCTTCAGTTCCACAGGCCTGACAACCCACTTCTTCAATCCATCTCTCTAGTCAACCATCTACAGGCTCAGGTGAAGGCAGCAACAAAAAATTGGTATGGAATAGGTGATGGCAACAACAACAACCTCTGGGTTTGATTTAGGCGTTTCCCATAACATCAAAGTACATGTGTGCTACTCCTCCCAGGACATGTACGGGTTATTGTTGGCAACAAGAAATGTATGGGGTAGCTCAAATTGCATGCAGGTTCCATAAATGCATGCATGATGCAAAGGTCAATGATGGAGGGAACGACTGGCTGCATGAATTCTTAGTGAGAGTACTTGTGAATGCGTTGGTGAATGGGGAAGGATGGGAAAATAGACTAATTTCCCAACATATATTTGCATGCGCCCTAATTGACACATGGCCCTCAAGGAATTCGTTCGTCTCCACTTGTAAATCATTCCACTTCCCATAAGAACTTAGGATAAAAATAATTATCCTCGACTAAATTTCTAGGAATAATATTATAATATTCCTTTGGCAGTAAGCCCTCAAGATTAGCCCTTTTTTCTAGTCGCATAGCCCCTCCCTTTCCCTTCCTAGTAGATTTTAGTCCCCCATACTCTTTTATCATGGTCGTTCTACATGCAATGATGCATTGTATTGATGATATGAGTGTTTACATATACAAAATTAGGCTCTCTGGTCTAATCATCACATAAGCCTCCTAGCTTATAATCACTTGGCTCACCAGCCTATAAAACATATTTACAATTCAACTGGGACTCAGTCTTGGGGTATTACATAGGAATTCATCTCTTAATACTTGTTCTTTATATTGATAACCTTATCCTTGCCATAGATCATTCCTTCTTGGAGACCAATTTCCACTATTATTCATTCCTTGTATCGGGTTTTTGTTGGTTTCTAATTTTTTTGTAGTCTTTAATGAATTTCCCATATTTGCGAAACGAATTGCACTTGAAAGGAAGCTACTCATAGTCCAACTATTGGAGGTGATTCCATAATTCAAGCAAGACCATCACCACCTTAGGAAGCCCTTTTTCCAAATCTAGTTCCACACAAATTCTTGCACATGAAAACATGTTTTCCCTTGGCTATTCCCTATCTATGTATTTACCAAGAGTGTTACCTATGCAACGAAGGGAATTGTTTCTCCAACAATGAAGAGGAAGGTGTGGAAGTCTCACCCAAAATGGAATGATTGAAGGTGTGTCATTTTCTTATGTTAAAATTAGGTGACCATATGTTTAGATACATTCCCCTTACACCCAGAAAGTATGACCCACTGTGGAAAATTAGGCCTTCATCTTCTTTAGATTCAAACAAAAAGGCATAGAATCCTCTTCCACAAAAATAATTGATGCAGTTCCTCCTTGATGTGGGGTTTCCAAGATTTTTGAACCCATGAATGCAACGTCTTTGGAGAAGGACATATCCCCGTAAATTTACAAAATATACCCCAATCAACAAGGGCAAGGGCTTTGCATCTTGACGAGGTTGGGGGAGTTTTTCTTCCAATACTTCCTATATTCTTTTCACAAATCGAGTTGGATGAGCTGTTTAGTTTCTATAATAGGTTTTCACCATTGCATTAAAGGTCATAGCTTCTTCACCAAGAGGGGGTTTCCCCCCCCTAGTGTTGGGATCCATCTACAATCAACTTCGAACTAGGTTTTTTGTGGCAGAGCATTTAATGATTGCACTATTTTAACTTTTCATCATTCCTATATATTTTTAGCCTTAGTGGTTATTAAAAGAAATACCTATTGTCCATTCATTAATATTAATATTGTTCACTAAGTCAAGATCTTATTCTATGCAAGATAAATGTCAATAAATAAATAATTTAAATGCTAACTATGCCCATGTTGTGGACAAACCAAGAATGGCATGGGGAATCGATACTTAACATTCAACTTTCAAGCAGGTAAGTCAATAATCTAATCTCCCCTAAAAGAAACATCAATCCCATAAATCTTAAATCCCTATATAGAAGTGGGTGAGATTCATTTCTCTAAAAACAAATAAAAAAGAGACTAGGCACAAGCTTAAGCAATGATTACAACACTAAACAAAATTATTTCACCTTGTCTCATCCATAAAATAAAATGGGATTGTTTAAATGAATACCTTCCTATTTTTCATGCGAATAGGTTAAACTCAAGCCACTAGTATTATCAATAAACAAAAGAAATAACCAAAAATAAACCTTTGAGATCATTATTATTTCATTGTTGAAAGTCTCATAAGCATTCCATTCAAAGCTAATCAAGATTGAATGCACCAACAGAATAAATATGTTGACTTGCATTCATAATCAAATGGATCAGTTGTCCTAGGTCAAGTAAGGAACCATTTTTTTTGCGTATAGGACCCTACAAATGCTAACTTTGTGGTGAACTAAGCCAGTTCGCCAGGTAAATACCCAATGTAGGAAAGACAACAAGTTATAATCAATAAAGGATAACATATTAAATAATGAACATATGAATATGAGATGATGAGATACAATAAGAATGAGGTCCTTATACACCCATGCAAGGGTGCCCTTCCATGAAGAGACATGAACTTTCATTGGGAAGGTGTCTCTTCATTAATTATTCATTAACTATTATAATGTATTTATATTTATTATTATATATTATGTTCATAACATTTCCTTCCCCTTAAAAATGCTT
Source organism: Picea mariana (assembly GCA_032191745.1). Classification (NCBI taxonomy): domain Eukaryota; kingdom Viridiplantae; phylum Streptophyta; class Pinopsida; order Pinales; family Pinaceae; genus Picea; species Picea mariana. Next base: position 204,109 of record JASDQU010102580.1, on the reverse strand, counting down.
TGTCCTCAAAGCATACTTATGGAAGACTTATCTCTTTCTCTGGCTTGTAATATCGTCTCCTTATTCTTTATCCCCAAATTGGTGATCGTTGAGGACTTGAAACGATAGGATATTCTAAGCGCTGCGTAGAACCGTCGAATTGTAAAGGAGTCTACCCACCTTAAATCGATCTTCTACAAAATAGGGCTTTTATGGGGTTCTTGTAGAAAATTTGATGTATTTTGACTCCCATGATAACTTCTACCTTGAGCATCATTTATAATGGAGGTAATAATTTTTGACATATTTGTCATTTGTTTCTGTGGATACATTAATTGGTTGAAGTATCGATTTTTTTGATTAGGATGTCTATACGGCATCCTTGCAACCTGATATTTACTTCATGTACTTGTAGCTTCTTCTTGATGAACACTTGGAATTGAGTCTTCTTCATATCCCTAGCTTGTTTCTACTTTGACATGTGAAGACCTCTTTACATAAACTAAATCCTTTTGAGTTGTAAGGTTGACTAGGTCTGTATTAATTCATTTATCCACCATCAGGCTTTTTCCATTTGAAGACTTTTGTAGTTCCATAGGTTCAGTCATTGTCTCTTTATCTACCAATTATTCCTTATTGATAAGTTGTTCTAACATGTCCTCTATCATCTTCTTATCACTCTTTATCTTCTTAATCTGGGTGAATAAACTTTGATTATTAATTTTAGACGACAAATTTATGCATCTTTGTTTATGACTATTTTGTCACACTCTTTTGGATCTCAAGTATTGACTGTTGTTTATCCGAAAGTAGTATTTTGGAGATCTGATCAAGTTCTTTTGACGTAGATATTGAATCTGAATTCACTAAGACGTCATGTAATTTTATTTTTTTCTTCTTGTAGGAAAACATTAAAAACTTTTTCACAAGGTTTAATATTAAGCTACCGAATGCAGGAGCATCTCTCACGACAAGCGAGCCAGCGCGGAATGCAATCGGACAGCTAGACTAGACCAGCCCAAGTTTTGAAATTGTCTCGAAGACAATGCGCCAACCTTAAATGTGACATTAAAGAGAGGCGTACTTTTATATTGTAATCAGACCTTGAGCCATACGCTCTCGTCTGAAGTAGATAGAGGCATTTATGTTGAGATGAAGTAGGTAGATAGAATTTAATATTAGATTAGATCGTTTTAGAAAGAAAGAGGGAAACGGGATATAGACACCCTCATTGTGCAATTGTATTATTATTGAAGCAGGAAGAGCATAGAAGAGAAGCAGAGAGCTGTGGAAGAACACCCATGTACAGAGCTTGAATTAATAGAAGAGTTTAAATTCAAATCCATGGTTGAGTGTTTGTTCTCTGTGTATGTATGCTGAGTGCTATGCTCATGAGTATTTACTTCCTGTTATGCATTTGTTTACATGCTATGTATGAATGATTTCTTGTTGAGTGGTTGAAATCTGAGAAATGAAGTAGGAGAATTGAGTTTCAATTGTTTCTCTATCTGAGCAAGGATTCCTGCAAGGAGTGCAGTTGAAGTCGTCTGCAAGGAGTGCGTTGACATAACGCTCAGACAGTTTAACTCTTGTTCTCATTCACCCAGAAGTGAAATTGGGTTATAGGAGCCGTGCAAGGAGTGCATAGGCTAAGGAAAGTCTTAGCTCTGAATCTGGGTGAAGTATCGAAGATTGTTGTTGCAGGTGGGCGCAGAGTCGAAAGGTTCTCAGATATTTTGAAATATCTGAAGGTTGCCGCAAGAAGTGCGTGCAAGGACCCTATTTGAGGCTCGGAGTTGAGAAAAGCTCTAGAGGAGTAAAGCCTTCGAAAACATTGAAGGACATTTGAAGTTTGTAGGCAAGCAGACAAGTCCAAGAAGGAGTCCTTGGTTCATTTCGCGAAGTCATTAAAGGGGAGGACAGAAGGTCAGGATATTGTGAAGAGGATTTGAGAAATCCCGTCAGCTGTCAGATCTGTCAGAGGAGCAGGGAGGTTACGGTTGCGTCCGGAGTCCAAGCTCAGAAGATTGGGGACCGTCGGATCTGCACATAGTTACCCATCAACCATCCGATTCGACGAGAGTTGCACAGGATTTAAGTCCTCGTGAGTAGAGTGGAAACCCTGAGAAGCATCAGGATATTGAGGCATCGGGGTTCGCGGAATCGGGAGTCACGAGGACAAGTGATCATGAATTTCCATAGGGGAAACCCCAAATCAACTTAAGCCGTTCATCAGTCGGGACACGTGGACGAGATCGGGAGTCCATCATCACTTCGACCATCGAGACTTACGCAGGTAAGTAACTTGGGTTTTAGTATTTTGCGAGACCCGAGGTTTGATCTAAACCGCCCATCATTTGGGACACGTGTCGAAAGATCTGAAGAAGTCGGGGTTCGACAATTCGGGAGTCCTGAAGGCAAGGGAAATGTTGCATCAGGAATCGCGATATCGCGAAATGTGATATCCCAACAACTAAAGGAGCGTGGGGCCACAGGAATTGGCAAGAGGACAGGTGGCATACTAGTTCGGGATTTGGGGAAAGGAAAGTCCCGAAGTCTTAGACATCAGGATTCGCGATATAGCGAAGTCCGGAATCCTGATGAGGTGACAGGGACATGGTTAGGTCAAACTCACGAGTGCATCGGAGTTTCGGTGTATCGGGGATTGGGGGCCGGTGAGGCGAGTTGTTTTGGACATCGCAAGTGCTGAAATCCCGATAGGAGGAACCCCGATAGAAAAGTAAAAGGTTAGCGTTGACTTGCATCGGATTTCAGAGAATCACGAGGAACAAATCATGTGACCATAGGACTCGCGAAATCGCGAAGTCCGATTTCCCGATAGAAGAAAGGGAGATCCCGTGAGAGAGTTGTTGTGGGTGAAAATTTCCTGATAGGGAAATAGAAGAACCTTTCAGTTCTTTGGCCCGAGGAAGGAGGAAGATCCTGTGAGCAGATGTTTCTGGGTGGCACGCCTGCGTCACTACCCAACGTCTCTAACCAAGTCGAGTCGAGGATTATATCAACCTCTTTTTCATATATAGTTGTAACCTTGAAATTTGATATGAGTTTATAATCTTCGAGTGTCAACGGTAAGTCCTTGATGTCATATTTATTGCCAAAAAAATTTTTTTGGTTTCGATTACATTTGTCTTTGGAATTATTAATTGATTCACCAAATCCATACTTATGTGATTTTTCTTCTTATCTGGGCAAATGTGGATGTTAACTTCTTTTTCTTGAATATTTACTCTAAATGTTAATAATCTAATGCATCTAGTTAGATGATTTTTACCAGAAAATATTTCTTCCTTATTCTTGTCAATTCAAAGTGGAAGGAATCTCTTTACTTCTTTTTTTTTGGTAATAGTTTATTTTTCTTCAATATTGCATTCTGCAGCGGAAATTTTAGACTTCAAATGGCCAAGGGCCAATTATGGTCAAGGACCAAAAAATTTAGAGAAACTATGTTTGTGGCCAAAATTCAGATCGAGACGAAGCTCTGATATCACTATGGTGAACCAAGTCAGTTCACCAAGTAAATACCCAATGTAGGTAAGACAATAGGTTATAATCCATAAAGGATAATATATTAAATAATGTATATGAATATGAGATGATGAGATACAATAAGAATGAGGGCCTTATATACCCACGCAGGGGTGCCCTTCCATGAAGAGACGTGACCTTTCATTGGGAAGGTGTCTCTTTATTAATTATTCATTAACTATTATAATGTATTTATATTTATTATTATATATTATGTTCATAACAAACTCAAGCTTATGTTCACATTCGCTAGGGATTAATACATCTCTTGTTTTTATGTAGGTGGGTGAATGCTAATGATGGTGTCTTTTGACACATTAGAGGCAATAGAAATCTCAAAACAAACATCCAACTTACATGGGTATGTTGAAATACCTACACAAGGAATTTATGTATTGGGTGAGAATATGAAATGTAGAAAAAATTGAATAACTTTTTGGAATATATAATTTTATATGTTGAACTTTCATAACCATATAATTTTGATTTTTTCTAATGTTGACTTTTTTTTTTTTTTTGA
>JASDQU010102580.1:113991-131775 GCA_032191745.1 Picea mariana | reverse complement strand
GTTGGCACCAACAAATGCATCACTCTCCGAAGAGAGACTTTCTCACGAATATCTCTAACTTTATGTATGCGTTTTAATCTAATATGCATAAATATAAAATTAACTAATTTATTTTTCCTATGAGCAAGACTCAAGGTAAAAGATGTAGATTTGAACGATCAATTACTAAGAAAAGAAAAAGTACATTATCCTCAGTAAGTATTAAGCATAGATATGAATGATGTGATCTTCAACTCCCTCCTTATGTTACCTCACGTTCCTAACCATTATTGTAATGTGTTTAGGCCATCGGTTCCTCTTCTGACCTCACAAATTAGGGGACATTTGTTATAGCCTTATTTTCCACCCTAGGGACACATGGAGGATCCATTGATGCTTTCTTATTGATACACCCTCTTCTACCTTTGGAGTTCACTGATTTTGAGGGAGGTTGCACTCTGAGCCACTAGCAGAGTGTTACTTGGTTTAAGACAAATACCTTACATTTTACATGAGAAGACATTCATCTTTATGTGATTAAAACTCCACTTGATAGGAGTGATAGTATGGGCTAATGACTCTACCTTGAGTGTCCATCTTCACAAATCAAGATTTAATCAAATTGGGGATCTTTTACAACCTCCTTGAGTGTCCATCTTCACAAATCAAGATTTAATCAAATTGGGGATATTTTACAACCTCTTATAAATTCTTATAGTTACTTTTGAGATTTGTTGTATTGCTTGGCCTGAGTTTATTCATTAAGTTTTTTTGCGTTTAGCCATAAGCTTTGGGTTTCCCATCATTAGGTTTTTCTATTTTGGACCTCATACTAATGGGATTAGGATGATAAAGGGTTTATGTTTATAGTGATGGATTATATATGATAAAAAATATCTCTCATGGGATCAATCTCAAGATCTACAAGAAGAATAAGAGAGAGTGTCATGTATGGAAGAAGAAGGGATCATGGAGGAGTATTATCTGGGAGAAGGGGAGGAGGAAGAATAGATAATGACTGGGGAAGTATTCTTAGGGGAAGGGGGAGAGGGAAGGAAGCATGGTTATTTAGAATATTAATACGAGGATTAGGAAAGGGGATGTTACCTAGGTTCCTTTATCATCTAAATAGAGGATCTAAAACCAATTTTGGAGCTAGAGAGCCTTCTAAAACATTTTACACCTTAGACTTGGGATTGGAAATCTAACTTGTCATTATTGATCTTATCCTTGAATTTAGAGTGTCATTTTCTTTCCAAGTGTGCATCACATCATCATGGTACACCCTACATTTTGAGGGAATTTTTTCAAAAACAAAATCATGCAGTTGCACCTTTGCTCCAATCTTGATGGATAATTTTTCAAGAATTTCTTTACTCAAATGAAGGGTAACTCATATTAGAGCATAAGTTGCCATCGTTTTCTTAATGGTTAACTAGGATGACCAAATGAACTCATCTAGGCAATTCGAAATTGATTTTATTCATCTGGATGTCTAAAAATAATACAATAGGAATGGGTGACCCAATCCACATTGGAGTCTTTGAGGGAACATCCAAACTTGTTTCAAAGTCTATCTAACAATAATCACATGTAAAGGACTGTGTGATTCATGAACGAGGGACCCCTTCAAAAATATAATATCTATCTACAATAGAGACACATATCAAAATACCCTTGCCCAATAAGAGCCAAACTAAATCTTCCTTAAGAGAATAGTTTTTAGAAATCACATCTTTAATATCCCTTGTTGGCATAGGGGCAGACCCAGGGTTCAACGCTACAACAACGCACCAACAAAACCCTAACTACTGACCCTTTCGGCAACACCTATGAAGCAGATGAAGTCTCACCCGAGGTAGAGGCAGGGGTGGTTGCAGGACTCAGGTGTCTGCAACCTTAGCTGGGACACAAATATGTGATTGTAATACTTAACAAATCACTTAGTAGTTATATTTATCAATATTCAGTTCTTAGTTACAGTGCAGTTAAACCCTAATCATAGTACAATGCAGTGGTCAATCGGATCTGGCATCTAGCAACACTTAGCACAAAAGAACTGGTCAGATCTAGCAGATTCAAGCACTAAGCACATTCATATAAGTCATATCTAACATCCATATACATCATTAGCACAAAGCATAAACAAATCTATCTATCTATATCAAAGCACTTAGCAAGTAAAGATATAAACACATCAACACATCAACACATTGCACAAAGCAGAGCAACACAACATATACGTGGTTCACCCCCACCCTGGGGCTATGTCCACCAACTCTTCTTCTTTATTATATTTGTCAAGGTTCTTACAGGCACATAGCTTCAAAATCCTACTCCGCAAAAGACAAGAGATCTGTGCAGCTCGCTAGATCCTCCTTACTCAAGTAGATCTAAGCACGCAACCTTCCACAACCTCTTACAATGACTTGCACTTAGCTCTGCAAGTCTCACACAATATGCACAAAGCATTTATAATCACATAGATCTAGCACTTAGCTATTCGTAGCTGCTCTTTTCTTACATTGCTTATACATCTATTTATACTTTACAAAATATGCCTAAACATGGGTAAACCTATGGGCCGACATCCCATACCCATTACATAATCCCAAATCCCAAAAAGGACCCAAAAAGGGGTCGAGATCTCGTGATCTCTGCTTCATCTTGCGCTCCTCCTTCGACAGGCTGTCGAAGTCCCAAACTAGGTCAAACTTGACCAAGGATCTCCCAAAACTTGGTCAAGGGCCAACAGGCCCCCAACACTCACCTGTGACTCGTCCCGAGTCACTCTGATCTGGGAAGTTCTGCTTCGAAAGCCTCGAGCTTGGCTCGGGTTGCTTCTACTTGCTGTTGTGCCATGACCTCTTATGCAACAAACTCTTGGATGACTACCTCGTTCACAGGTCCCTCCAGGCACTGTTCAACTGCAGTGACAACCTGCTCGAGTTTTGCTCCTCAGCCTTCGACCTCTGTGAACAATTGGTAAGCTTTATCTTGTACAGGTTGAAGCCTCTGAGTTACTTCCATAACTCTGCTCTGGATAGTGTGGATCTGCTGCTGGGCAGTGCGCTGCTCTTGGGAGCGCTTCATTCTTTCCACAACTGAGAGGGGCTTCAACTACGCTTGTATCGTTTCGGCTTGATACTTCACCTCTTGGAGTTGCGACTCCAGTGCCTTCAGTTCTGGATTCTCAGTGAGTTTCTCGTAGGTTTGGGCACTGCGATTAATAAGTTTCTTACATTCCATAGCAAGGGATTTTATTCTCTCAACTGTGCTTTCAGTTGCTTCTCTTTGATCCCTTACATCCTGTGGAGTCTCGGGTACTGTGCGGAGCTCTAAGTTTGCGATACGTTGTTGTAGTTGCTAGATAACTTCTGTGAGCTTCTCTACTTGCTGCGTGACTTGGTCCTCTACCTTTATTTCTACGACTGTCATAGAGCGAAGTGCTCTGCTGACCGCTTCTTTCACTTTGAGTTGCTCCGCGAGAAATTGTTCTTTTCCTTGCTGTATCTGTGCTTTTTCTTCATCAAACTTTTCTTAGAGAGAAATCTTTTCCTATTCTGCAGCTCGACGCTACTCTACAAGTACTCCTTTTACTTGCGCCAAAGCCTGGGTGGATTGTTCTGTTTCTTCTTGTGATCATCGAAGGCGAGCTTCGACTGTATCAGCTAGTTGGTGGAGTTGGGATGGATCATCTCCCAACTTTGGTTCTCCCGATGGCAGGGGTGCAGTGGAGACTGCACGACTAGACTGAACGGCCTGCTGTACCCCTTGGAGTTCGATTTCAATTCTATCATACATTTCCTCCTGCTTTGCTCCTTGTTTCTTTGCTATCTCCAGTGAAGCATCGTTCAGGGCTGCTATGATGAAGTCAAAGTCATCGGAGGTGAGGACAGTCTGCATCTTGGTCATGGTGGCTTTCGATTTCTTCCGGGAAGAATGTTTATGGGGGGAAACCTTCCTCTTCTTCAAGGGGTCAACATCGTCTCTGGGCGGTGTSACTTCGCTTGGTCTCTGTTCAGCTTCTACTTCGTCACCACCCCCTCGGTCAGGTGACGCAGAAGCAGTTTTTCCTGAGGTGCTGCTTAAGTTTTGGACCTCCCTAGTCTTCTTCTGCCTGCTGGTTCAGGGTTTATTATATTCTTTATGAGTGTCTTCTGGGCTATCAAGATCAGATATCTTTGCGGGGTTGGCGGGGATAAGGAGGTCATCGGACCATTCCTTGGTGATCTTCTCAAGGTATTCTTCTGTGAGTTTGTAATATGATTGGAGCTACTCTTGATGTTCATCTATTCGCGCTGTAATGTAGATGAAGTGTCGATCTGCGCTGAACTTCATTAGTGGTCAGAACCTCCGTAAGGTGTTCGGGGTCATTCAAGGCTCAACTTCAATGGCTCGCTTTAGCTGGAGGTAGTATGTATGAAACACAACATTCGACTGCCACTGTTTGTTCATATCAGTTGAATACCACAGGGTAGCGAACTTTGCAGCAAGCGGTTCGAACGACTCTATGTTGAGGAAGGTCGCTCCTTCCGGCATCTCCCAAGCAACAAATGCAATGAGGACTAAGAGCCAGCTGAAATGAAATTCATAACTGTGATCCTGTGCTTCTCGACAATCTAGTTCCAACTGGTTAACTAGGTACTTTGCCCAGTTCATCTGTAGGCCTTCCGCGCACTTCCCTGCGAGGTCAATGACAAAGCCAGTGACCTGCATAGGTCGGTTCTTCCTTACTAACTTTCCATCTATCAGTTGACATGCTAGGCGCANCTGGATGGAAGCTACCTTGTAGCCTCTTGTTCCCTTCTCAATGTCGCCATATGTATCCTTGATCTTCTGTGCGAGTGCACGATCTACAACTTTTCCTGGATAAAAGTCCCGTGGGTCGGGTCCTTGCATACTCAGTCCTATGATCCTATGGATCAGCGTTGGGTCAACTATAATGCAGCGGTCTAGCCATAAGTAGCCTCCATGGTAACATGACAATAGCAGCTTGACACATGCATTGACTTCTTGGTGTCTTTCGAAGTGTGGGATCTTCATGACATTCAGCAGGGTGGAATGTGCGAGGTTCATCGTCCACGATTGGGGGATTATCTTTGAATTCTTCCCCTTAGTTCTGGTTAGGTACTTGTATGGGGTGAGCATACTGTAGATCTTGTGATCTCCGAGGTTGAAGTCACTGAACTTCAATGCTACGATATTATCCTGCTTTGCTCGAACTGCATGTATCCCCTTCGAGAGGTACGCAGTGACCATGGTGTTCTTGAATTCTCTTGGCACGCTATCACGATTCACCGCGCCAGCCAATGGGCAATATGGTTGGAATCTGTTTTGCATTTGCAAGGTCATCTTTATGCTTGGTTCTCTTTTCTGCTGATGGTCGGGATGTCCCCGATCTGCGAGTAGTCGACGAAGAGGCTTGCACCGTTGTCGTCGATGAAGATTGTATACTTGCAGACATCGACATGACTCTTTCAGTCATGAGGTCGATCAAAACTTCTTCGACAACTTTCTTTGCAGCACTAAACTCATCCGACATACACGCTCAGGGTTGGAAATCTTCGGGTTCGAGGGGTAACTTAGACATTGCAATAGGATAGAGGGAAATAACGCAATGATCACTGTGTAAAATCAACAAGTCTGTGGGCTTAGATTCACGGTTATAAAAAGTGTTCTCGGTGCATGGCGCAACGGGATAAATAGATAACTTGGCAACGAAATGCTTGCAATGGTCGAGAAGCCTTCATTAACTCTGTTCTGTCCGTTATGGCGCGATCCAACAGTCTGGTGGCGAACCATAAATTCCTTTCTACTTGTTCGGGGGGGGGTCGACCGAACAATTATATTGGTCCCAACGACTATATTGCTTTGCCCTGGTGAAGTGCCATGTGACGTCGTTCTGTTATCCTGACAAAGCTCCAGTTTTGCAAATTTTCCTTCTGCAAAGTTCCCTATGGAACCTTCTGTAACTTGTTGATCATAGCACTCTTCTTACTTAGCTTTCTAGATTTCTTTCCAGTGAGCTTTGTCTCGGTATGCCTTTTTCCATTCCGATTCTTAGTTTCGTTTGGCATAGTTACTTCGCGCTGTTGAGATTCTTTCCTAAGATTCGAGGGTGATACTTCTTCTTTATTTGGAACAGGTACTTCAATCTTCTGTGGGTCGTCTAGTGTTCTTGCAACTTCAATATCTGGGTCTCTGGTGTTAAATAGATTCGATCTGTTCTTCTCTTCTTCAATTAAGTGTGCGATCCTTCTAGTCATGAAATCTTTTAACTCTTGCTTCTTCTGCTCTAAAACTTCTTATTCTTCTTGCCTTCTGGCCTGATTTCTTTCAATCCAAGGTTTTCCTAGTAACATGGTAAATGGGGTGTTGTTCTCAATAAATTTAATAATCTCAAAATCTTCCTTTGTCGAAGTCCCATTGGCATTCATAGGTATCCAAGTGAGCTTTCCACATAGGTTTATCAACTTTCCTTTGAATAGTCCAATTCCTCCTAATGAAGGAATCATAGTAGGCATTCCTATAGCTTCCCAAGTTCTCTCTGTCATGATATCCACCTGTGTTTCCTGATCTAGAACACAGTCAATGTCAAAGTCTCCTATTCTTTCTTCAAGGCATTCTTTTTCTTTGAATACCTTTGATAAACTGACATGTCGGTGGTCATTCAGGGTGTCTTTCATTTGTAGCAATACTTTCTCTAATTCTTTCCGGGGTTTTGCCATAATCGTAGTTTCTGGATCTACCTTAGGGTCTTCTTGTCTCATTTTCATTTCTTCAAGCTTAACAATCATTCTAGGGCAATCTAATACTTCATGGTCCATATCCTTGCAACAAAGACAACTAGGTCTTCTTCCAGGGAATTCCTTAGCAAGATGTCCCGATTTTCTGCAACTGTAACAGAGGGTTAATCCTCTCTTTCTTTTAAATCATTCCCAGCTCTTTCTATAATGCGCACTAGGGTCATAGCAGCTAACTTGCAAACATTTCTTTCTAGGATCTTGCATCCACTGGTTAGTCCAAATGTTCTTTCTATGCATACGTATAACATATCTTTCACTATTCTTATCATATCTACACATATCAAACCTTCTTTCATCTATTAGTGCCCTAGTTTTCAAGCTAGGTCATAATCTATCAAACATACCTAGATCCATACTTTTGAAACAAAAATTTCCACTAATCTTACTTCTACAGAGAATAAAGATTTTAGATCTAGAACTTTTCAATATTCTTACCTTTATCAAAGCACATAGCTTGCAGATCTTACCTCTTTTCTTTAGATCTGACCTCTTTTCTTGGCACAGAGCCTCACAAGTCAAGTAGAATGCTGCGCACTAGGGCAACAGATCTACGCACAGAGCTTTCACAATTTCAGGTCAGATCTTTGCACAAAGCTTCTTCTTCCTTAGTTCCTAGTAATCACAGTTTCAGGTCTCGACAATAGAACCATTTGTTGGCATAGGGGCAGACCCAGGGTTCAACACCACAAAAACACACCAACAAAACCCTAACTACCGACCCTTTCAGCAACACTTGCGAAGAAGATGAAGTCTCACCCGAGGTAGAGGCAGGGGTGGTTGTAGGACTTAGGTGTCTACAACCTTAGCTGGGACACAAATTTGTGACTGTAATACTTAACAGAGCACTTAGTAGTTATATTTATCAATATTCAGTTCTTAGTTACAGTGCAGTTAAACCCTAATCACAGTACAACACAGTGGTCAACCAGATCTATCATCTAGCAACACTTAGCACAACAGAATAGGTCAAATCTAGCAGATTCTAGCACTAAGCACATTCATATAAGTCAGATATAACATCCATATACATCATTAACACAAAGCATAAACAGATCTATCTATCTATATCAAAGCACTTAGAAAGTAAATATATAAACACATCAACACATTGCACAAAGTAGAGCAACACAACATATACGTGGTTCACCCCCACCTTGGGGCTACGTCCACCAACTCTTCTTCTTTATTATCTTTGTCAAGCTTCTTATAGACACATAACATCAAAATCCTACTCCACAGAAGACAAGAGATCTACACATCTCGCTAGATCCTCCTTCCATGAGTAGATCTAAGCACACAACGTTCCACAACCTCTTACAATGACTTGCACTTAGCTCTACAAGTCTCACACAATATGCACAAAGCACTTACAATCACATAGATCTAGCACTTAGCCATTCATAGCTTCTCTTTTCTTACATTGCCTAGACATCTATTTATACTTTACAAAATAGGCCTAAACATGGGTAAACCCATGGGTCGACATCCCATACCTGTTACATAATCCCAAATCCCAAAAAGGGGTCGAGATCCCATGATCTCTTCTTTGTCATGCGCTCCTCCTTCGACAGGCTGTCGAAGTCCCAAACTAGGTCAAACTTGACCAAGGATCTCCGAAAACTTGGTCAAGGGCCAACATCCCTCTCTAATGGCCTTATTCCCTTAAATTAGTAGATCCAAACACTAGATCAAGGTTTGGCTATCTCCTCGATAATAAGTACAAGGTAAATTTCTATAAGTGGCTTTGTTCCAATTTTCTCCAAACATCTCATATTAGATAAGGTGAAAACCTCTTGCCTAGTTTATTTTTGGAGAAAGGCTGAAATCCCACCAAGAAATGGAAGAGAAATTGATCTTGCCAATGCTTCCCTAAAATATTTAGGGTCTTCTACCATTCTAAACACTACTTCTTCACCCTGTTGTGTTCTACTTCATCGTGTTGTGCTTCGCTTCTCCCCATTGCACTCTGCTTCACCATGTTGTGCTTTGTTACAAACTCATGGTGTATGTTTGCATCTCTAACCCATGCTAGTACTAGAGTGCATGGGAATGCCATCATAGGAGTTTGGAGACTTGCACCCTAATGTCCATTTCTATATTTTTTTCACATATTAAATTGACAGATACATGGAAACATACTTATAAGTGTGTGCACATGCACGTGCATGCGTGGCTATAGACATGGACACACACATGTTCCCAATGCAAAGATTGAATTTTATATGAACACACAAATATATATCAAGAGATAAACTTTAAAAGTTGTGATTATTGTGTTAATTATTGTTTTTAAGTTTATACACACATACTAACACACACAAAATACCTCTTAATAGTCCCTATTGAAGGCCTGGAACTATAGCAATTGGTTTTGCATTGACAAGAATTTTGTTTTTGCGTCGATAAAAAATTTCTCGCTTTTTTCCATAGTTTAACTTTGTTATGAGCAATTCAATTTTATTTCATGTCTTTTGATTGGTCCTTCAAAACAACATCTTATTGTCGGGTCGACAACGACAATTTAATAAGAATTTTAATTATGAAATTGTAGCACATGGTTGGAAGGGGTGAAGGTACGAGTGTCAAAGTTCCAAGACGATGTCGGTTTGTGAAGCTTGCCACTGTGTCAGTTGTTGAATGGGGACATTGAAAGTTGTAGGCCAAGAAATATGCAAATGTATTTATTATTATTATTATTTTTCATGTGGTTCACGACACTGGATATCGGTGCTCGCTACGTCCACGGAAACTCCTTAGAATCTGCGAGAGAACATAGGGAGGCATAGTATTTTCAGAATATTGGGGGCTCAACAACAAGAGCATCTTATAGACCCATTTAAGGGCACAACATGTCAGTTACAAGGAATTGAACCTGGGTGGGGAGGGTAACAATCATTCCTGCCAACCACCCAAGCTACATCCAATGGACTTGTATTTATTATTATACAATATATAGACATATTTTATTAAATATATATAGATTTATGTGTACTGTATGACATGATTATGTGTAGGGGATTTTGTGGATTGCAAGGAGTTTTAATTGAGTTTGTTTGTTCTAAGTACTTGTTGAATTATTTGCATTTTATCATGATATAGTGTGCTACGAGCCAGAAAGACGAGGTTCTTCGGAAGTTGCAAGTGTTGCAATTGGAAACTTACTAGACATGAATTTGGATTTTATAAATCTATGCTAGAGGGTAAGAAATCATGTGCACCTACTATATTTCTTTGAACTAGTTTGGTTGCATATCAATTTATGTGTTTTCATACAAGTGCAAGTAGTTCCTCTCAAGCATAGTGCAGTTATTTCAGTTCTTTTATTGGTTGGAATGGTGGGTTGTAATATTTTTTTGGTGAGTTGTTTATGTGAAAGAGATTTGGGAGTTGTTTATGATTTTGTTTTTCAAAGCAAGTTAAGATGGTCATGGGTTGTTGCAAAAACTATGTAGGTCGAAAACAATCAAAGGTGTACAGGAAAAAACCCTCATGCATAGTGCAGTTATTTCTAGTTTGTTACTTATTGAAATGGTGGAGTGGGATATTTTTTCTTATGGTGTGTTTTATGTGTGAGATAGAAATGGGGGTTGATCATTGTTTTGTTTTTTACAGAGGCAATTTAAGAAGGTCAGGGTTTCTTACAGAAAGTGTGCACGAAAATAATTAAAGGTTAACAGGAAAAAAAGCCGTTCAGAAAGACAAAGTTATTGCCAATTTTCAAGTGTTGTGGGCTGTGAGTTGCAGGAGTTGTGGTGTTGGGATTCTACAAATCTATGTCAGAGGGTAATAAATCATGTGCATTGTGTGCTATATGCCAAGGAAGATTAGAAAACAATTCTTATTTTGTGTATGTAGATATGGATATTCACTTATGTTTGTTGAACAGGTGCAATTAGTTTGTGTGCTTGTTGTCTAATAGTATATGCTTCATACATAGTGCATGTGTTGTGTCTTATTGTAGTTTTCTCTAGTGTTTTATTAAACCTTGTTGCAGTTCATCATATGCAAAAATGTATTTGTTGATAGTTCTCTTTGAATTTCATTTACATTTGAAGATACAGAGAGTTGCATTTTTGGAAATATATTATGATGTGCAATGCATTGATGCTTATGCGTGGAGATGTTTGCTTTGACAATTTGTCTCCATCCCACGTAGTTGTATATTCCATGCTTTGTTTTTTTTCCTGGGACAATGAACATTCACTGTGTTTTCAATTCATGTGCAAATAATTCATACCAATTCTTATTTTGTGTCTGCAGATATGGATATTCACCTATGTTTCTTAGACAGATGCAATTAGTTTGTGTGCTTGTTGTCTAATAGTGTATGTTTCATGCATACTACAGGTGTTGTTTTTTATTGGAGTTAGCTTTGGCATTTTATTTAACCCTCTTGCGGTTCATGATATGCAAAATTGTATGTGTTGATAGTTCTCTTTGAATTTCATTTACATTTGAAGATGTAGATAATTGCATTTTTTGAAAGATATTGTGATGTGCAATGCTTAGCTACTTATGTGCTTAGACGTTTGTTTTGCCGGTTTGTTCACATCTTGCATAGTTGTTTATTCTGTGCTTCGTATAAGTTTTTTCCTGGCACAATGAACATTCAACCTGTTTTCATTTCTTGTGTGGATAATTGATACCAATTCTCCAACATCTATGTATTGCGGTTCTTTCGCATGTTGGCACTTGCAATAGGTCTGGACGATGGGTTTTTCCCATGTTGTACAAAGGATTTTTCCATGAACATATGTGGGAAATCGGTTCATTTATGTCTTACACATTTTCATTTACATTTAAAGATGTAGATAGCTACATTTTTCGAAAGATATGTCTTAATGTCATGAATATGATGCAATTGTTGCAAGAAATAGGGTCCTAGTTCCTAATATTGATATCATTGCAATGTGTATATATCTTTGTTGTCGAGGAAAAGAAAGAAATGATATATTGATTCATTTCACAATTCAATAGAAGAGTAATGGAAATGGAAGGGAGACGTGGAATGCATGAAACAAAGATTTTACAAGAGTATATGAAAAAATTCATCCAATCTAAAAAGAGGATTCATGTGTAGCACACGTTCAATATTGCGATGTGTAATGCATTGTTGCTTATATGTGGAGACTTTTGCTTTGACGATTTGTCTGCATCCCACATAGATGTGTCTTTCGTGCTTTGTACAAGTTTTTTTCCCGGCAGAGTGGAAATTTGGTATGTTTTCAATTCCTTTGTAGATAATTTTTACCAATTCTCTGGCATCCTTGCATTGTGGTGCTTTTGCAGGTTGGCACTTGCAATAGTTTTGGACCATGGATTTTGCCCATATTGTCTGAAGGATTTTTCTATGAACATATGTAGGTACTCAACGTAGTTATTTCTTTCGCACACCCGCTCTGTGCAGAGACATATTGTCACTACAACCAAGAGTTTTGATCCATTCCCCAATTCAATGGAAGAGTAATGGAGATGCAAGGGAGAGGTGCAATGCATCAAACAAAGAGTGCAAGATTATATGAAAAGATTCATCCAATCTTAAAAGCGATTTCTTTGTAGTAGACAATCAATATTGTGTTGTGTTATGTGTTATTGCTTATGTGTGGAGGCTTTTGCTTTGATGATTTTTTTGCACTTCACATAGTTGTATGTTCTTTTCTTTGCACACAAGTTTTCCTAGCACAATGAAAATTCATTCTATTTTCAATTGTTGTGTGGAAAACTGATACCGATTTTCGGGAATCCCTGCATTATGATGCTTTCACATCTTAGCATTTACAATAGTTTTTAAATATGGATTGTGACAAGGCATGTGGTTTCTCAGTTTTGGGGAAGGATTTTGCTATGGACATGTGTTCACATATGGTTCAATTATGTATTGTGAAGATGCGTATTTTACAGAGGCATATGGCTAGCACATGCAACACTTATGTATTTTAAATGCTTGTGCGGAGAATTTATGTCAGTTGTCATCCTACAGTTCCTCACCTCCATGGTTCTGTAGAATCTTTTGCTATGGCCATGTCTTTTGAGGGCACATATGTATTGGTTGTGTGCGTTGGCATTGGGCACAACTACGTAGCGGGCATAGAAAATACTTGTTCTATTTTCGGTCGTTGTGCAGAGGAAAGACATGCTCACGAGTTGCTACCCTTCCACAGGTCTACATTTGCAATAGTTTTTCACTTTGTTGTGACAAGCTAGGTAATCTCGAGGTAATGCGGAGAACCGACACATGTTATCCTTCGACATTGTTGCACTTCTACACCTCTACATTTCAAATAGTTCTACATCGATGATTGTGACGAGTGAAGTATTTGCAAGATAGGTCACTGATTTATAGTAAATTGATTTGGTCCTATTTAAAAGGAAAGGGCAAAGATGTAGAAGCAGTATGAATAAAAAACAATTCTTCTCTATGGACTGCTCAATGGTTTTTTATTGCGATTATTGCTATTCGAAAGGGAGATGATATATATGCAAAAGTCATTTTAGTGGATTGGCATCTTGCTCTTGGCCTTGGGGCAATCTCATCTCTATGATACATTTATCATTGGACAATTTGCTAGTCAAAAGCATTTTTACTTGGCGACTTTTGAGGTTGGATGGAAGGTTTTGCTATGGTGATCATATTTTTGCGCTTTGCACAACTATGCCTTTGGCACACTAAACACT
This sequence comes from Picea mariana, assembly GCA_032191745.1. Lineage (NCBI taxonomy): Eukaryota > Viridiplantae > Streptophyta > Pinopsida > Pinales > Pinaceae > Picea > Picea mariana. Next base: position 118,312 of record JASDQU010102580.1, on the reverse strand, counting down.
TGGTCTACTTTCAAGACATGGGTGGAGAACTTATAGCATCTAGCCTTCTGCAGTCGGGAAGTGCCCTGACAATATTTATTGGAGATGATGAAAGTATTTATATAGTGATTTTCTTTTATATAGTGGTTTGTCAAATTAGTTTATGTATCTGACAAATGCATGCAAGTAGTTTCTTTGCTTGTTTTTAATATGTGTTGCGTTGACGAACATAGTTGAATTTAATACATATAAAGATTGTTAATTTTGACATATGACATCGCAATTGCTATGTTTTTCAAAATAGTCCATTGTTATTGCTTGATAATATGTTGTTCATGCATTGTGCAGTAACTTTGTTTCATTGAAATTTGCATTGGCATTCGTGTAATGTTTAAGAAAACCAATTTTCTTTTTTTCGGCTACATTGCTCAATCAAATCATAAAATGAAATATTTTTGGGGTATACCATATATGCCAAGGAAAATTAGTAGTTGCTTATTATTTTTGTTTTTTCGGGGGTTGGTTAAATTGGTCAAGGACTATTTTAGAAACTATACGTATCAAAGAAAATCAAAGTTAAACACAAACAAAATTAAGGTATGCTACTTTGAGATTGTATTTATCATTTTGTGTTTTTGGTTGCTCAATGTTATAGACAAAGCCTAAGAATTATCTGAATGACATAAACTGGAACATGGAAGATACAATAGATGTTGAAATCTATGAAAACAATGAGCAGTGCATTGTCCATGGCAATATTGACCATGTTCTACACAAAAATGGTCTTTTTAGATTGGATGAATTTACATATAGTCCTGGGGATTGTTTGTTTGATGCATTACACGTCCTGCTACATTTCTGATACTCTTCCATTGAATTGCAAAATGGATTAATAGATCATTTATTGGTCTGTTTGGAAAATGGAGATAAAGAGGCATTGGAATTAGATGGGCTTGAGATAGGATATGATTTCTTGTACAAATTGTTGGATTAATGAGAGTGGGGGTGAATCAGTAATAGCGTAATTATAATCTCTTTTCTCCAAATAATCCAAGTGTTATATCAATGTAGAATTATTATCCAATAATGAGCAATAAGAAATGAACAATCACACACATACAAAATGCACCAGTGTTTTACGTGGAAACCCAAATCGGGAGAAAACCATAGAATGATTTATCTTATATGTCTTGAAGAATTACATTAATTGGAAGCACCAACTTCCTTTGTTTTCCAGCTGCAACTGGAAGGAGGATCCAACCCCCTAGTTTCTCAGGCTACAACCTGAGGGAAGATCCAACTCCCTAATTCTCTGGCTACAACCAGAAGGAGGCTACAACCCCCTATGTTCTTTGGCTACAACCGGAAGGTGGCTACAACCACCTGTCCTTGCCCCGTCCAACCGCCCTGAAGTAGAAGTAGAATGATGGAACCACTATCACACTATCACTATGAGATATAACATTGTAAACATGTACCAATAAACCTGAACCATGCATCAACCTGTACCTCAACCTCCGTACCATAAACAAGTGCATCAACCATGCACCAACTTGTACCAAACAATCTGTACTCAACCTGTACCATAAAAAAGTGCAACCAAACATGTACCAAGTATGTACCAATCATGTGTCAAGTACTCATCAACTATGACTCATCAATATGTACCAACATCATCAACTACTTGTCTCAACCATGTACCCAACTTGTACCTCAACCAAAATCCCTCATCAATTTCATCATCCAAATATGATTTGTAACTCTGTAATAGACCCAGTGTATATGATCACATATCTGCAAACCTTTCTTAACTTTAAAAACAAAAGACTAGCATTTTCATCAAACGTTTCTTTAGTCTCACAAGACTAGTTTTGGATTAATCAACAACCCTAACTTGAATTAATCCTAACTTTGTACATGTAATGAATAAAGATATGAAACTGATATACAATGTTCTTCAGTGTGTTTTATGCAATTCCTCCAGGTGTCACTACTTGGAACCTCTCAGAAAAGGAGTTATGGCAAAAATGGCACACATTGCTGAATTCTGGCTTATTATAGAGAGCGACCTTGTAGAGCATGCCCCACATGGAATATTTGTTGAATTGATATGAAAATATTACAAAACATACTAAAGACTGTAATATAACCAAATTTTTTTGTCTTACTGAATTTGGATCTGTTATGAAGAAGTTATGATGTTTTTACCCGAAACACCTATTTTTGACTAGTTTCAGGACTAACCACAAACCCTAGTTTCCACGGAGTGTAACTCCAAAAATACAACGACTCACAAGATGAATTTTTTACCACAGATACTTTGATATGTTTCCTCAATGGAAGATAAATTTCACGATCTGAATCATTCTATAAAAAAGTTATTGCGAAAATGGTGAGATGACCTGAAAAAAAACATATCTTAGAAAACATCATCAAAAGAAATTATCCTTCCTTGAATTCTGGCTTTCTTTTCTTCACTTTCCTTAGAAATTTGGCTTAGATATCCTTTGGTTACCTTAGAAACCTATAGGTATTCAATATTCTCAAGTGTGTCTTAATTGAGAGAGCCTTGCCTCTTATTTATACTCTCCAAGTAGCTTCCTTAAAAACATCTTCTAGGTCACTTTGCCCACTTTCCTTATTTTAGGGTTAACCCACTTCTAATTTCTCCATTAAATTTATTATTGAATTAATTTATTTTGTATTCACTTTGAATTGTAGTACACTCATCACTTCACTTTATTATTTTCCTTTTAAAATCTCTTAAACCACTTTGATTACTTTGACCTTTTGGGGCTTCTAGATGACATATGAGGGTCCTCCAACTTCGTAAGACCATAACTCTCAAACCGTGAGGAGTTATGTGACGTTCCACATACCACCATAAATTGAATGACATGTAATATCCATATAGAATAGTATTACCTGAAAATATATCAAAACTCATACCGTTATCCATCAAACAAACTTGGGTCCATTACCCAAACCTGGGTTCTCGAAATTCTCATGGCCATAACTCTCTAACCGTGAGGAGTTATGTGACGTTACACATACCACCGGAAATGGCATGACAAACACTATCCATATAGGATAGTTTCACTAACAAATTCATTGTCATTCATTTCATTATTTCACAAATAAGCATGGGTTCTCTAACCATAATTCTAGGATAACTCAATCCGCAAAGTGTCTTTCCGTGAGGGCTTTCACCATAAGGGGACCACTTTGTAGTTGATCCATTTCTACTTATTATCAACCATGACAAGAAAATAATGAGTCATCTTTACATCAAAAAATATTGGGTCCATTACCCAACCTTTGTGCTATGGGGCTTTCTTCAAGGGTTGACATCAATGACAACAAACCTTAATCAACAATATCCCCCTTTGGCATTGATGGAAACACTCTGATGCAATACTGAAATCATATCAATCATGCTCCTCCTAGAACCATGCCTCTATCCTCTATCTCTTTCCTCTACATCTGATAAATCACTCCCCCTTTGTCATCAATGGCAAAGGTATCTTTCCATCCGGGGTTGCTCCCCCTGACTGAACTGTCCTCTTATGGTGCTTCCTCGTGTAAATATAAGACAAATAAGATAAGAATTCAAAAAGAATTCATTTTGGAGTAGAAATAACTCCAATTCTCTGGCGAAGATATTCAAATGATTCTCATGGAAGTGGTTTTGTGAAGATGTCTGCCACTTGTTCTTTTGTGCCCACATACACAATTTTGATGTTCTTTTCTGCAACCTGCTCTCGTAGAAAGTGATACTTTATTGGAATGTTCTTCGTCTTGGAGTGCATCACCAGGTTTTTCGAGATACTGATGGCGCTTGTATTATCACAATAGTTTGGAATGGGCTCATCATACTCAACTTGTATATTTGTCATAATTTGTTTCATCCAAAGAACCTGTGTACAACATGATGCTGCTGCAATATATTCTGCCTCGACTATAGATAAAGATACTGATGATTGTTTATTTGTTAGCCATGATACTAAACACTCACCCAAGTAGAATGTTTCTCCATTGGTGCTTCATCGGTCATCAACACAACTTGCCCAATCTGCATCTGTGTAGGCAATAAGTGATAGATCCTTTCCTTTTGGATACCATAATCCAAACTCTTCTGTTCCTTTGAGATATCTGAAAATCCTCTTCACTGCTAACACATGTGACTCATTTGGTGCTGCTTGAAATCGTGCCACCTATCCAACTGCCTGCATTACATCTGGTCTGGATGCTGTCACATATAGTAGGTTTCCAATCATTGACCTATATTGCCTCTGATCTGTAGACTTCGAATCATCATCTTTGCTCAACTTGAAACTGGTTT